>VWZS01002632.1:1885004-2467363 GCA_013397075.1 Rhabdornis inornatus | reverse complement strand
AAGGAAGGAAGGAAGGAAGGAAGGAAGGAAGGAAGGAAGATGCAGGCTTTCCTGACTTTGGACTCTCTTGCCCCATGTAGAAAGTACAGGAAATGGGAGCTACATGTGAAATTCACTTCAATGCCCAAAGCCTTTGCAACAGTGGCCCCATTTAGATCATTTCAGAGCCCGCTCTCCTGGGCACATTCGTGGGACTTTCACTTCCCCACGCTTCACAAGAACTTCAGAGCATGAGAGCACTGGTTGGAGTAACTGCATTTAGTTGTAGAACAGTGCCATTGGTCTTTAGTGCTTTAACTTAATCTGCTTCGCTTCCTTTCTGCAACAGAGTGATTTTGGAGGCTTTCAGTGTTTTTCTTTTTGTTGGCTTGTTGTATCAATATTTCCTGAGTGATAATCAAGAGCAGTTCCATAAAACTGTTCTTAACTTTTTCTTTTGATGCTTCTTTTCAAACAATGTTTACCTAAGGGAAGGGACATATTTAAGTACATGTTTTGTTAGAACAGGACCCCACTGAAAGACACTGACAACCATGGTTAGAGCAAGTTTAGGCCAGTAAGTGCAAAGACACCTACACCATCAAACATGGCATTCACTGACTCAGTAACTTGCAGATGTCAGCATGAGATTAATGCTCTGGTTCCAGGTAACCAAGGAAAGTAAGAAACATTGGCTTGTACTGTTGGAGCAACGAGCACACTCCTATCCTACACAACCTGCCACCATTCCATATAACTTCATGCCCTCCTTAAATTGCTCTTCTCTTAAAAACAGTGGTCGTCCCAGAGCAATTCTGATCTTTGTGCAGCCAACACGGAGACCAAAGAACTGCAATCCTTACAACCGTCTGCTTGGAGTATGAGTGAAAGGCAATTTCCCAAAAAAATCAGTTGCTGATGTCCCTTCCGTGCTGATGTCATGGTGCAAGACATGCCTTTAATGCCAAGCAGAGATGCAGGGAAGGGTAAGGGTGATAAAGATGTGTGACTGCTAGAGATAATTTGGCTCAGACTAAAAGCAGAAAGTCCAAAACATACAGAGTCAAAAATAATCCCTGTGCTAGCAATGGCATCCACTCAATTTTAATGACCAGGCTGCAAATCAAAAGGTAAAGGTCTTCTTATTATTTATCCCATCCAGAGATCTGTAAATTGTTGTGCCAAAAAGTAAAACTGCAAATACATAAATGGCATAACCCTGGAGGGTTACATCCCAGATGTAACTGACCCTCACCAACCAGATGTGCTGAAAATGTTTGATGAGTTTTTACAAATGTACCTCTAGCATCTGATTGTCTATTGTAAACTCCAGATATCTGATTTCCTGATGTCCTCAGAACAGGACCTTTTACACTTGTTATAAATACACTATACAGCAAGTGACAAAGAAACAATTGGCAACAAGCAGCAGACAACACTCTTATTATTTGTAACAAATCAACAATCACTTAATCAAGCCCTGTTTGAATCCTACCTCTCTTTGCAGATTGATATCTGCTCCTTGCAACACCAATTCCCGTACACAATCTATGTGGCCATAGTAAGATGCTACCATCAGAGCTGTTGTGCCAAGCTGGGAGTAAGGAAAAACAAGTCAGTACCTTCAACAGACACCTACAGCAATAAATCAGCCCGTCTGGATGAGACAGCATCTCTGCCAAAAAGCTGGAGGGAGCTTATGATACCTTATTGTCACAAGATAAGTGCAACAAGTAGAAAAATAATGGGTTTGGTTTCTAAATAGCTTTTGTTTCTCTTTTAAATCAGAGAATCCCAAAGTTCTCTGCATCATTTCCAGAAGAATAACCTCAGACACAGGAGCCGAGTGACTCAGCTGAGTCACTTAGAATTCTGAGTCATAGTCAGGAGAAGGGGCTGGCTGATTTGAACATTAATTCCCTATCCAAATAATAAGAGCAAACTCACTCAGTGACTCTTCACATTATAATAGAGAACTTTCTGTACAGAAGTCTGTGCTCAACTCTCTTGGTACACTATAAGGTCACTTCCAGTGAAAGAAGTAGGATTTATATATATGCAGTGTATGGACAATATGCAGAAACCACATGCATAAGGATGAAACACATCCTTCAAAACCATTCACACACAACAGCTCAATTTAAAGAAGGAATGGGTGACATTACGAAAAAGAAACATGCGGTCTTAATTGTACAAAAATAATTTAGTCTAGAAAATGTGTACGTCTGATACAATTATTAATGCAGTGCAGTGTGAAAGTTCTTGTCCAAAGTTACCCTTCTTTTGAGAAAAAATGAACAGTAGTGACCTTATTTTTTCACCTTGATCTCTGTTCTGTTTACTACAAGCCTCCATTTGGACAACCTTCCCTCCCTTGTCAGAAGGACAGTCATAGCACCAGCTCCAGAAGTACTGTAGGACAAATACTTGCCTACAGTGCAAAAATGAAATGAAAACGAAAAGATAGGTTAAAGTCAATGGGCTTAGAAAGTCTCTTACTCTTTGAAGGTATTCAAAGTGAGAGAAGCTGCGGCAAGTTCATGTTTTGGGCTGGAAGTGGCATTAATCCTTGCCAAAGCCAGCATGACTCCATGTCAGTCAGTCCCAATGCCAAATGAAAGAAACCAAAAGGAACATCTCAACCTCCTTTTCCTCTTGCTGTTTGACACAGCATAGCACAAACAAGTATCTCACCATGTGTTCTAGGCAGAATAGCAAGACCTACTCATTACCTATGTTATCAACCATTTCTAATTTCAAAACTAATTTCAACCCATGTCAATTACAGTAAGTAAATTCCTATGAAATCTGTCATGAGTCTGGGCTCCTCTTGCTTGGCAATCTTGTGCCTTCATGTGGGTGCCCAGTGCAGAGACCGGGAAGAGGAAGAAGAATTTAGGAGGCCAGCTGTTGTTCTAATTATGAGAAGGTCTGCTAGCTGACAGAATCATTGCTACCTGGGCTCAGTTGAGCCAACTCTTCACGGTGATCTATTACTATAATGACATTTCTCTGCAAAGAGAAGCCTGAGGTGCTAGGATCTGTGTTTTTAATGTCAGCACCACAAATAGCTGTGTAAGACACATTTTTTAGTGCTGGCAAATTCTTAAGCCCTTGCCACTGATATAAATCACCATGCTATTTTATCTTATGTTTCAAGCTTGATTACTGACAGGAGAAGGTTTTAAATCATCCTGAAGTACCATAACACATTCATATGTTTCATGTTAGACCCCTACTACACCCTCTGCAAGGTGGGCTGTGGAAAGTGATGCAAAATGAGTGCTGTAGCTGTAGGTGCATTGTTTGCATACGCTGTCTTTGCAGTCCACATCTACTCGCCCACTGTTCAGCAGCAGCTGGAGGAGAGCCAGGTTTCCTTTTCTTGCAGCCCAAAATGCAGCATTGGCAAGTGGTGTTTCTTTCTGGTGGAAAAAAGGAAAAGGGGAAAAAAAAAGAAAGCAGAAATAAATCACTTTGGAAAATACATTGGGCAAGCATACATATTGCATGCATTCTGCATTCAAGCCAGGCAAGTTTCAGCTTAGTGTGCTGTTCTTTCAAATCCAGAGCATGGAAAGGAAGCTAACTTCATTTGTTTTTGAAATTAAAGAAAGCAATCTTCCTGTGCTTCCTCATGTTATTTCAAGTCTTCCTTGTGTCCATGGCAGCCTATGCTTCTTAGATTGCTCTGTAATGAGAAATGATGATGCTACACCAGATCCACAGGGAAACATCACAAAGAACAACATGCTCAGTGATGCCTGTATTGTCTGCTTCTGTGGTGGGGCTGGCCACAGTTAGGCAGAAGCATCCTGCTGACAGGTCCTGCTGCAGGGCATGCTCTTGGGTTTCAGATCAGCTCTCTGTCACCTCCTTCTTTTCTGCACACAAAGTTCCAACGCAGGAAAAGTGTTGCTCATGCATCTCCCAGACTGCTCGTTCTATCTCCTGCCTGGAATTAACACTCTGTGATTGTGGACATGTTCAGTATCTCCTGGGTGGCAGTGAATGCTGACTGCTCCAGCATCGGGAAGGGACAGAAAACAGACATGGGACTTTGCTCCTACCCTCTTTATATAATCAATGCAGACAGCTGCCAATATTCTGCCTTGACAGGTAAGCACTGTCCAGGATGAAGTGGGGGAGAAACACTGTGATGGCAATGATACTTATCCTAGAGCAGGCTCATCCTGATGATTTTTAATAAGGGCCCAAACCACCTACAGAGGAGTAAATCATCACTTCACCAATAGTCACATCAAAGTAGAGTTAAAAATACCCAGGGGCATTGCTTTCCAGCACACCCTGCCTTCAGGATAACCCAAAGAGAGTGCAGAGTGGATATAGAAGTCAATCATTCAGCTTCAGAAATTACTTAGGCACTTCTTGCCTAAATGTCAACATGCACATGTAATGTGGCAGGGAATCAGGATTCAACAGTTTTATGCTTTATAATTCAAATGCACATATACAGCACAGTTTAAATTGCTTCCTTCACTGACACGAAGACAATAAACTTTGCAGAAACCAGAAGATGCAAGAATCATGAATCTGAATTTATCTCAGGTCTGTCTCACTGAGCACTTTCCATGGGCTGCATTTTTAATATTAATAGGTTGGAAAATTGGCAGCTGTTTCAGATGAGAGATGTCCCAACCATTCAATAAATTATAAGTCATTCCTAGAAATTGATAGTGGTGTTTCTTGTACCAGCACATGCAGAGGAAGGAGTCTGAAAATTTTAGCAAGCACAGTAAGCCAAATTCTGATCTTCTTTTCACAGCTATTGCATTTCCCTGGAGAATCTATGGATAATGTTGATTAAAGCAGAGACAGCAGTTTATACCCTCCTTGCTGGCAACACTGCAGTGTCTTCCTATCTTTACCCTTAGAATTACTAAAATTTTATGCAAAATCAAACAATTGACATAAACACACGGAGGCTCATGTTGCCCTTTCTGCTCAGATTTATTAGATAGACACTTATTTATAGAGCTGGCAGTTAGGAATATTGTCTTATTGGCTTTGTTATTATGATATTCACTGGAAAGTTATTGCAAAAGGATTATGTTCAGACCTTACAGAATGCACAATCAAATTCCTCACCTTTTATGTCCCAAACTATACCTTAAAGTTTTAGAAAGTTTAGAGGTATGTCAATACGTCCAAAAAGGGCAAGATTTATTTAATCCACCCCAGTTTTCACTGCAAGGGTGCAGTAGCAGACTGAATTTTATTATGGCTCATCATACACCACCACTCTCACTGGTCAGGTAGACAGGAACTGGAATCCATATTCAGGAACTCCTCACCGGCTTTCACATGAGAAGAGAAAAGAACTAAATGTCCAGTGTGACCCTGGATGGGAAGTAGAAGTTCAAAGTTTTTGACCTTATGAGTCATAAATTCCTACTTCTCTTTTCTCCTCTCTAAGTCCTACAGTAGCTCTCCAGCAGAGTTGTCCTTATACTTTGGATCAGACCCAACAAAAGGAAGAATTCTTCAGTGCACCAAGGACACAAAACTAAGTTTTTTCCCCATTTGTATTGACTCCTAAAAAAAAAGCACTTTTACTTCCCCTTGAGCCCCTGCGTTGCTTGGGATCCTTTGTACAAAAGTAGAGTATACGTCACACTCAGACCATCAACTATCCATGATTAGATTAAAAATCAGATGCAAATCTGAGCTATTTTACCTGCTAAGGTGAATGAAAGTGCAAAATCATTCGATGATCTGGGCACCTTACAAGAACAACCTCACTGTATACCATGTGGCAGTTTATATCTCTGGATCTGTATCTCTGTGCTCTTCATGTTCATCAGCAATACTGACATCACTGGTAGGCAAAATGTAAGACAGCACTTTGGGGTTAATAATCCTATTAATTGAATTATTTTTGAGCAATAAATGGGTTTATAGCTGCAGGATGTGACTGCTATTGTTCGGTTATGAACTCGGTCTTGTCTCATCAGATACTTCCTAAGGAGAGGTAACATTGAATTTCAAGAGATTAATTTGACAAATTTTTCATGTAATTCTTATCATAAAGCTAGTCTACTTCCAAAGCCTCCTCAAAGTAAACAACTGATCCTCAGCACTGACAGTCTGGCAGCAGAATGATTTGAAAATGATTAGCTAATAGCTTTCATGAAAATTGCTTGTTTCATTATGTCATTTGTGCCAGCATCAGCAACCTTCAGGATAACAAAGTTTCACTTCATCAAGTTCTCTAAAATTTTATTTAAAATCTGGCTGTACTACTAATTTTGGTTGTTTGTATGCTTTTATGAGAGCCCAAAGATGAAAAGCTGGCTTTATATTAATGCTCTATTGACATCAGAAAAAATACTTTTTCAAAAATGGCCTAGAGGAAAATATATATTATAAATCTGAAGAAACTCTTTCTCTGCAGGGATACAGAAAAAATGAATTGTGTCTGAATTGTATCTGTGTCATTTCAGGAATGTTGAAGGGGAAAGAATAATTTAAATGCTGTGACCACCAGCTCCTGTTCCCTGCTCTACCTTTGACTTGCTGTTTGCAGAGAAAGGGCAGGTGACATTGGGGTGGCCACTGAGGAGGAAGAGTGCAATTCTTAAACAGGGATCTTGTAGATGAAAGAAAAGAGGCAGTAGACAAAGAGAAAGAAAAGCAAGGAGAAAGAAAATGCTAGCCTGCCCACTGGTTTGTTCCTTGTGCTGGCAAAATACAAGAAAATTCCCTTTTCTTTCTTGGTTTCCAAACCAGTGCTAATGGGAAGGAGGAATTGAGTAAAAAGTTTGAAGAAGAAGAACTGGAAATCAGGATCAAGCATGATGGAAAAGGCTAGTGCAACTTAGGAGCTGAGCTCTTTATTAGATAGCAATATATCCTACGTGAAGGATCCTGATAAAAAAGAAAGGTGGTTCAATACATAAATGTTGTTTAGTCAGGCAAAATATGGTAGAAGAGAGGATGTTTGTGTGAGAAAGAAAGATAAATGCTATGCCATGAGTAAGCAGGATAATAAGATGGAAAATGTGAACAGCCAGTGGCAAACAGATCATAAGAATCCAAGTTAAGTTCATGATCTTCTGAGAGAAAGGGAAAACGCCAAACAAAATGTCACAGAAAAGGGAGAGAAAACAGAGGGAGGGAGGTATGGTCTGCAATTCTTCAGAGAGAGGGGTAGCAGTGAGCTACTTGGAACAGGAGTACTTGTAGGAATACAGTGTGAGAGATAGGGCACAGAAAAGGAGCTGATAGGGACAGAACAGAAAGTAAAACCTGAAGAACAAGTTAAATAAACAAGGCGGCCAAAGAAGGATAAGAAAGCAAGAAGAAGCTGGCATCACCAGTAACACGGGGCTGTTAGTTGTGAGTAATGAAGGTGGGAAAAAAGAGACAGAATGACAGGACAGAAGAACTAAGAAATAAAAGAAACAAGGTGTGAGACCAGTGCAGGACCAAAAAGGGGATGACCACAGAGATTGCAGTCCAGAAAGCCAAGTGTATCCTGGGCTACATCAAAGGATCAAGACCAGCAGGTTGAGGAAACTGATTCTCTCCCCCAATTCTGGTGTGGTAAAACCACATGTGGAGTACTATGTTCAGCTGTGGGGCCCCCAACACAAGGATGTGGACATGCTGGAGCAAACACAGAAGAGGGCCATGAAGATGACCAGAGGGCTAGTGCACCTCTCCTATGAAGACAGGCCAAGAGAATTGAGGTTGTTCAGCCTGGAGAAGAGAAGGCTCTGAGGAGACCTTAGAGCAGCCTTCCAGTGGCTAAATGGGACCCACAAGAGAGATGGGGAGGGACTTTTTACAAGGGCATGTAGTGATAGGACAAGGACAAATGGCTTTAAACTGAAAGGGGGTGGGTTTAGAGTGGATATTAGGAAGACATTCTTTACTGTGAAGGTGGTGAGGCACTGGAACAGGTTGCCCAGAGAAGCTACGGACACCCCATCCCTAGAAATGTCCACAGTCAGGCTGGATGGGGCTTTGAGCAACCTGGTCTAGGTCTCCCTGCTTATGGCAGGGGGCTGGAACATGATAATCTTTAAGGCCCCTTCCAACCCAAGGCATTGTACGATTTCACCACCAAGTCTAAGACTGAGCTGCCCTTGGAGCAAAGGTTCTCTGCTGCCTGCCACAGGAGGGCTTTACCTGCAGGTGGGAACCACCTGCTGCGTCACCACTGAACTGACACTGATGTGTCAGTGGTGCCACTGAAGCACCAGCATTCCAGGGGGGAGATACCCTGACAAGAGTGAGGCAAGTACAGGGAATAATCCATCAAATCAAAAAATGCAGCACAAGCAACATGGCAAAGGACTGGCACTGAGATGCTGATCAATAAGAGAAGGGCAAGCACAGCATCCAGAAAGTGCATAACAGAGAAGATGTACATCCATCAAAAATATTATCTGTTAAAATCATTATTAAATTGCTGCTTGCTTCCCTCTTTGCCAAATAAGCTTATTAATCCTGTCCTTAGATTAAAAAACTTCTTTAAGGCAATCGTGTGAAATGACTGCTCTTGCATGGGTTTGGATGGAAGAAGTACAAAAAGTGACAGGAATCACAGCTGGCAAAGGGAACCAGTCTGGCTTCAGTGGCCACCACAGCCCGAAAGGAAGAGCACGGATAAAGGCTGCCTCCCAACTATTACACAACCAGCACCAGCAGAGATGGTCGTAAAAGTGAGGAGGAGGCTCCTGACTGCACCAAAACCCATAGCACGGAGCCCGGCCACCCCAGAGCCAGCGTGAATCTCCACGGAGGCTCACAGTTTATGTAATACAAGGCACGCACCCTTTTGGGGCTGTCAGCTGTGAAAAGCCCCGCTCCATCCATCAGCTGCCACCGCAGCTCTCCCGGGGCACCCCAAAGCCCGGGAAGGACATTACTATTTTCTTTCCTTCCGCCCAACACTACCCTCGTTTCTCCTAAAAAATATAAAATAAACCAATCCCCAAATCCACGGACACGACAGCGCACTCCCCGGGCTGCCGGCACGAACAAGCGCAAAGCGGGAACCCAAGCGCGCATCCCCCCCGCCGCTCTCCCCTTGAGGCGGCCGGCTCACCTTGAACGACATCCTGCACATCGCAGCGCTCCGCNATTATTATCATTATTGTTATTTTTATCGTTATTGTTATTTTTATTGCTATTGCTATTATTTAGCCGAATAGATTATTAATTATATTCGAACGCGTGTTAATTGTATCAGCATGCAATTTCATATAATTACAGAAAATTATATCTTGCTGTTATTTTTGTTGCTTTTAATTATTATTGTTCTATTGTTGTTGTTATTAGTAGTAGTAGTACTATTAGTATTAGTATTATTTAAAATGGGTCCCTGCTCCAGCAGCATCCCGAGAAGCCAGCCCCCAGGGTGGGGGACCACTCAGCCTCTGGTTTAGATCTACAGATCAGGCCTCTGCAGCTCAGGAATAGCACTGAAATGATCCAAACCCCAAGCACCTTCACCCCAGCCCTAGCCTCATCCCACTGCTAATGCCACCTACATGGCACCTCTTTTGTATTTCACAGCCTCTTCCCTTCATATCCAGGAAAAACCTGTTAAGAGATACTGTTGTGAGTACACCCACGGTGCTGCCACCCAGACCTGTGGTGGGGGTGAGCATTCCTTCACCTGGCCTGCATTCCTATCACCAACACTATCTCCCACGGCTGATGTGCTCTCATTAGGAAGCCAGTAAGTTCTTGAGGGCTTCATTTTAAGCCTCTAAAAATGAACAACTATAAAGCCAATTCATGTCCTGTTTTGCCTGGATGCCACAGATTTCATTCAAAGTCTTCGTGATATAAAGTAGGCAAAGCAGGGCATGCTCTGGTGAGAGATTCCTGAATTTCTTTGCTATTGTTGGTTTAAACTGAGCCCTTAGGGATTTTCCTCTTTTGATGTGCACACATAAATCCCATTCACGAGAAAATTATGCGTGTGCATTGAGAGAAAATACTTGTGCTGAGATCCAAACAGCTTATTCTACAAATCTGCAAGTGAAGGGGTTTCTGCAGATCTTTTTCCTGAGGCAATGTTCATCTGTGCATCTGTGCATACAGTAAAACAAATGGTAGACAAGCAGATGAAAGCTGCTAATAGCACCAGCTCACCTCAGAATGCATGGCCTGGTGTGAACCTTAATTACTGAGATCATACAATCCAGGATGATCACTCAGATTTCTTCTTTAAAATATAGAATAAACCCAGCAGATTGCATAGCTAAGAGTCATCTTGCTCTGATCCAGTTGCACAGTGAAGATTGTCCACTGAAAGAGGAAACTATTACTGACCTGTACACACTCCCTACCTCACCCTTGGAAAATCCACTTGTTTATTCAATCTATTGTGAATAACATGCCAAACTTTTCACATTCATCAGCCCAAATATTAAATTTTATGACCAAAAAGCCCCCAAAGAATTCTCTGGATGAACAACAAAAAAGGAGACAAAAGCAATAAAGTTTTTTTGGGTCTGTATTTATCTTGGGTGTCAGGTGAAAAAAATTAAAGTGCTTTTCTTAATATCCCCACAAAATCTGAAATTGCACCTATTTTCAGTTGCACATGGTCTCCTGTGACTTTTCTGCTTTCATTTTTGGTACAACAATTTTTCAGAATAGTTGAATACAGAAATACATATATAAAATATGTTCCTTTTTAGTGATCCTTTGAAAGTTTATCCTGGAAAGAAAGTAGAAACCATGTTTTTTGATGTAGACCTCTGCCTATTGTTACATTTGTTTATGGGCAAAGAGGACATGCGCCTCACATATATATATATATATAAACCCAAGAATTTATAATTATTATAACTGAATCTTAACAGTCTAATATAAGAATCATTACTGGAGCAGATGTAATTGTAGCACAAAAAGAAAAAAAAGTCTACACAAAGAAAAAATCAGTACTAACAACATTACAATTAAAACTTATATACACTTCCTAGTTTTTACCCCTTTTCTGGATGTTATCCTCATCTTTCCTCTGTTTTGCTAGGTCCCAGAGCTGGTGGTTTCATTCTGGTGCTGGTGGTTGACTATGATGCTCATGTTAATGGCCGCTTCTTGTTCCTGTTCTTGCTCTTGTTGTTGTTGTTGTTGTTCTTCTTCTTCTTCTTCTTTTTCTTCTTCCTCCCTCCCCTCTAGGATCTGCGTAATTCTGTTTTATATGTTTGCTAACATGCTTTTACCTCTGACTCTTTTTTCACTGGTCTGCAGCTCCTTATTACAACCAAACTAATTCTCATTTCAATTAGAAAAGCTGCTGTTAGAGATAAGCCGTGTGAAACCAAATTGAGGGAGGTCAAGAAAAGTTGAAAGAGAGCAAACCTGGCAAGCCTCAGTCCCCAGGCCCTGCAAACTCAGTGCCTGTTACTATCATGGGAATGCTGTATTTTAGGGCTACATCTTCCCTATTCTTTAATCTTGGCAGAATATTTAAGATTGCAAGATACTCAGACTGGTTGGGATTTGTTAGCTGCTTGGCAGAATTCATCTGCAGGGCAGCAGGCTGCATTCATCTCACCTAGTATTTCATCACAGTGATTATTTCAAATATCCTGAGTCATGTTGTTTTGTTCAAATCTGAAGGCTACCTAAGATGAATTGCAGGAACAAATTAAATTACTGCGTTTAAGAGCTGATACAACCATTCTGTGTAAGTCACAGAAAAATCTTACCTGAGCCAGAACAGTGCAAACACACCTATGCATGGATAAGTAAGAGAAGTAGCACAAATTTTGGGTTAGACAAAACATTCCTTCAGAGATCACGATCTAAACCTCTAATTTTTTTAACGCAAAGATGACATTAATTTCTATCTGCTTTAAAAAAGAGCAATAAACAAACAAATAGCCATTTAGGAATGTGAATAGAGAGCAATATAAGTTTGCCTGCAGTGTATGGAAATTGATAAATACATTTCAGCAGACAAGATGGTCAATGTGTGTTTGTAACTTCAGTGAACTCTGACATGGGATTCTGCCCTCATCACAAAAACCTGTTGTTAAATTTGCCTGCCACCTTCCAGACTCGTGAGCTCTTTACTGCAGGGTGTGCCACACAACATCTGTGTAACTCAGAAAATATTGCATTGACAAATACACTTCTGCAATAGCATTTGTAATTTCCCATATGGCTGTATGTCAATAATGTCAATGCTTTTGCTTTCAATATCACCCGTATAAAGATCACTAATGAAGGTCCATGACATTTATTCTCTGATCGTAACTTACTTTTTTGTCTGAAGCTTTGCAAATGGTGGAGATTTTAATGTAATGTTATTGATTTCAGCTGTATCTGCAGTGTCTTCTTTCCTTGGACATTTGCTTCCATCAACATTTATTTATTTAAATATTTTAAAATATAAATAGGTTTCTATGTTTTTCTAGAAATAAATTACTTTATCCAAAGTATGAGAAAAAAAGGCAACTTAAAATGTAAAATGGAGCAATCTTCAGCAGTTTCAGTTACAAATTTTGAAGCCTGATTTTACCTAGACAACAACAGTAATAATAAGCCTGGCTACTGTGAAGAGCAAATTCTAGTTTTATTTTACTAAAGGTATAAATCTTCTTTGCTACTCTAGTTCTCTCTGCATGATTTCAAAATCCTGGACCACAGCCTCTTACATGACTGTGTATGTTTACGCCTATGACCTCCTGTGTGGGCCTTGGGCAAGCCTTTTATGCCAAAATCTTCAAAAATAGCTTCTCGGTTTGGCTTACTTCGGTTCTTTCGCCTTGTAACTCAAAATGATGACACTAAGACAAAGACTACTTTTGAAACCATCAGCCTAAGGTTTTTGCACATCAGTTTTTGTCGGCAAGATTCAATACCAGTAAGAGAGCAGCTCTAAAACTTTTGTCTCTTTCCCGATCTTTGGACTCTTTATGTTGCTGAAATCTTTCTTGATCTTGGCTAAATCCTGCACTGTGCTATGGAGTGAACTGAGCTGTCAAGCTCAGATACCACCAGCAGTTTTGCTGTGCCAGCATGGACATCTGTATTGACCAGCAAATCCAACTGCTGGGCTGGCTAAATCAGTTCATGCTGACCTCTCTGGGACAGCTACTTTAGTGCTCTAGTCTGGAGGAGGAGTACACAGCTGAAGTGAGTCTCCTGATTGTCTCCCCCCATGGTGATCTTTTCTTATTGTGAAAGGATCCTGTACCCTGCAAACTGGATCCAGTTTGAACTAACCCCAAGAACTCCTCCAGGAGCAGACTCCGTGGACTGCAGCTGCCAACTGGGGTTGAAAGAGAGTTAATCTGAATTAAAGCTAACTCAACGTGAAATGGGTACAATGTAGACTTTAGGTCCTCAGCACCCTTTGCTCAACAGATTCACTCCTCTCAGGCTGCAGTATTTGCAAATGTAGATAGCCTGTGCTGTGCTACTACTACCACAGCTAACTTAGACATCTCTAAACTGCAGTGCAACCTTTGATACAGAAAAAGTACCTTATAATAAGATGTCTGGTACAGCCATGTTGGCTCCCCTCTCCTACCTGAAAAGTAGCCAATGTCTTGTGCTGTCGCTCCTTCCCTTTGCCCTGTGTGTGTCCTCTCATCCAGTGAGAATCTGGGAAGTCTCACTATTTGCCCAGGACTTGCAGAAGTTCTGCAGCACCTGCATATGGGGCACAAACCATCAGGAAACCCTAGGCCTGTCCACTGCAGTTTACTGTGGGGTTCATGTGTGCGTGCTTCATCAACCCATTTCAAGGACATGGTGAACCTGCCCTTTTTCAGGGTGCACAGTGCAAATTCATGGTACATAACATACACAATAAAGGTGATACTTTCTAAGCATGCTGTATCTACTGACAACAGCTTGTGTCATCAGCTTGTACATGTCCAACAAGACTGATACAGCCTGGAGTGCCTGGGCTTGCCCATCCCCTGCCTAGGAGTATTAATCATTCCTAATCCAGCAGGATATACCACCTAGGAATATTCTTCAGTCCAAAACGAACCCTTGTCTGCTTCTTGGTTGGATGCCCTTTGGCTCCTTCGCAGCATTTGGGGTTGAGTAACTGGGCTTGCTTCTTTCAGTGAGAGTGGCACTGCTCATCTCATGCTGAAACACTTGAGCAGCCATAGGGAAAACCTCCTGCATGTCTCAGATTGATTATTGCTTAGGTACTTAGCCAAAGTTTTCATGCAAAATGCGAGGACATTATGAGGTGGATATTAATTTGAGTGCAATGTATTACTGTTATTCAAACTGTCTTTTGATTAAAAAGAGGAATAGTGACAGCTCTGAGAGGCATTTCTAAACTAATTCACCAAACTGGTATTTTACTTCCAGCCTTCCCTTGCATGCACAAGGAGTTTTAAATCACAAAAGCACAGAGCAGATCCATGAATGTGTCACTATGAAAGTGCACAGAAATACACACAGCCTTGCTGCTGAGGTGGTATCTAATCCCCTAAATTTTTCTCTTTATGAACAAGAAAGATTTGTTCCGTTTGCTCGTTTCAAGCCAAAAATCTTATTCTTTCTGGCACTCCACAGACGAAGATTTCCATAATGTAGGTTTGGTGAGATCTGCTACTTGAGACACGGAAATCAGTAAATCCTACCACAAAGTGACAAGTCCAAGGATTAATTCACAGGATTGTGTCACGTTAATTCATGCTGTTATGCCTTTCCAGTACATTTTCACCCTGTGTTATGAGTCTGATTTCAGGATCTGGGAAGCACTTTTGTGTGATTCTTTAAGGAACACAACCTGGTTTTGTTGATTTCTTTGTTGTAGGACCTACTTTAATTTGATGATGGAATATTGCGAAATTTAAGGAAAACTAAGCTAATAGATTGTCTCCAATTTTGCAATTATCAGGAACATTACAGTCTTCAAGTTGTATATTCCACTTTTCATTATTTTTTGAGTGTTAATTTAAATTCTTCATGTTGAACAAAATGCATTTAAATCACCAGAAATAACTTTGATAAAACAGTCTATAAACAAAAAGATTTTTCCATCTGGTCTACCATTTCCATTAATCTTTCCCTTGCTAAACTGTAGAATAAAGAGCTACATGGCCTGTTCCTTATTTCCATAATATTAAAAAAATACAGGTCTATTTTACAAGAACTAGTGTATGAAGAAAGTACTTTGAGTTACTCTTTATTTTGGAAGGTACTCCTGGAAATGAATAGGGATAATATTAGAAACAGTAAAAGTTACTCTGAAAATAAATCTTGCAGACTTATCAGGAAAACTGTACTAAATATTTATGTGCCCCATAAACCTTTTAAAAATAGAATGGGGAATTTACAAAACTGGACCTGAAAATGGAAAATTTATCTATTAATAGAAACAGTTTACCCAACATGTTGGTAAGTGTATTCATTCATCCTTCTAGGGAAATCTTACCTTGAATTGTTCTTATCACTACACTGCCTTTTTGCTGAGGCCTCCTATGAATCCAGCTTCCTATCAAATTTGCTGGTATAAACTGGTGTAAGGACATATGGCTGCTGGGGACAAGAGTGTTATTAACTTCCTTCACCTGAACCTTTGAACTGATGCCTAGGCTAATGACCAGGGAATCAGAGAGAAGTTAGCATTGCACTTGAATAAGTAGTAGAGAACAAATTCCACAAATTGCCACTTGAGTTTTTCAATGAGTTTTCTCTTTTCCTTCCTCTTTTCCATTTGTCCACAGCAAATTGATGACTTTTGTCACAGATATGAAGAGACGGGTCAAGGAAGTCAATGAAAGGACAACTACTACCATGTAAGACCAATTTCTAGTCCGGTATAAGCACCAGCATGCCATCTTCACTTAAGTGCAAACGCCTTCCAACCTTCAAACAGCTCAACTTAAACACCTCTATGTTAGCATTTGTACAGGTACATCACACTCTATTTTTTATCCTCTTCCCAGTCTTGGAATTTTGGTCTCCAAGTTATATTGTTTTAAGACAGCATGTACAGGTTGTGACTGCATGTTTTCTTCATCTGTCATTTCCTTTTGCTTTCCATGCTTACCCTCTGTATATGCTGATTTTATGACTCAGTCTGAAGAGAATTGTTTACCTATTTTCCATCTGCTCAGCCAGAGAGAAGCCCAGGAGCCTGTATTCAAGTTTACAATCTTTCTAACCCTATGCCCAGCACTTAAATGCTAATGGATAGTGATACAGATAAATGAAACTGGCTGTCTGAGTCCATGAACAATCTAAGCTTGATGGCTAGTGAAGTTCTCCAAACAGAAAGATATATTCAAATCAAATAATATCATATCCATTTTTCCCAGCCATTGTTTGTATATTATTGCATATAATTTTACTGTGAGAAGTGTTGTGGATCTGAAAACATATGTGTCACATGAGCATGAGAACAATGCATGATATATCCCATACGCTAGTACAGGTAGGAAAAACAGAAAATTTTCCGGGGCTTGCTATATTTTTTTTCCCCACAGAATATAACTAACTTCTTGTAAGTGGGAGATACATTTACTAAGATAGAAAGACCTCAGTGTAAGAAATCAGGGCAAATTATAGCTATCCTCCTAAGTCTAAGTAAATAGATTGGTAAAGGGAGGCACACCTCACTAGCATGGCACAGGAACCACAAAACTGATCTGTATTTAGCAGGGAAGTGTAACATTCTCCCTGTCTCGTTCACATAAGCCGTTCTGACCAGCTGAACTGTGTGTGTTTGGCTATTTCTTCTCTGCCCCAAAAGCTTTGTCCAAGGACAACAGAAGCTGCTATGGAGCATAACTTTCAGAGTCCAGACTCTGAGATGCCTCTCTGAGACCTTAGAGCTCACCTCACGCAGTAAAACTGATCTCGTAGATCAATTTCATCCTCACTGGGACAGGGTGGAGGTCCTCAAAGGAAGGGAGTGAGACCTTGGGCTGAGGGTAAGGATGACATGGCACAAGCAAGTTCAATAGGAGTCAACTCTGCATGTGAGATAGAAACTACTTGCCTTGCCAGGTAAAAAATTTGTGTTACTGGCTACAGCTCAGTCTGTTCAATTTCTCTGTCTTATGCTCTTCTGGTCAGAAAATCAGTCCACTAACTGAAAAGAAAGGATTTTGGCTAAAGAACATATGTATACAACTGTATGATAACATACCCCTATGATAAAATAATACCACAGCAGGGCTACAGAGCACTATCATATCTCTTAATGAAACTCCTGATAATTAACATGATGGAAACCAATTATTACTGACAAAAAAAACCTCCACAAAAAAAACCCCCAAAAAAACAACAACCAAAAAAACCCCAACAAAACAAAACAAAAAAGAGTGATTTGTAAGAGATGTCACTCTTATAATTATAAATTCTCTTCTGTGGAGAATTTTTGTAGCGTATTATGTCTGTGTTACAGAAATCTGTAATTGTGCTCAAAAAAACATAGCAGAAGTATTCTCCACTTAATTTTCGGCACTTTCACAGAGGATTTGTTTTAAATTCACTATATTTTCTGAGTTACAAAAATTAAAATAAATAAATCAGTATTCTTAAACGACATCTGTTTGAATTTCCAGTTACATTTTTTGCCGGATCCTCAGCTGGAATAAACTGATATAGCACTGGAGTCTCCTCAGTTTGTACTGCTGAAAGTCTGGATTCCTATCACATTTAAACATAAGGTTCTATTTAAAAATTAAGAACTTTATGAGATTATGGTCAGGCTAGAGCTGAGATTGAAGTAAACCTGAGGCAGTTTGTAAAAGCAACACTACCTAAAACCTTTGTGGAAACTAGATCCCAGAAAAAACACTGTCTTATTATCAGATCAAAGACAATTCTGGCAGAGAAAAATATGAAATTCAAATGCCAATCTAATTTAACCAATGACTAAAAAAGCTTCTTAGGAAAAGCAGCCTACAAAGAAGTGGTTTCCATGAGTAGCTGCTTGGCATATTGTGGCAGAGAGTCTGTGGAGTGCTGTTTTCCCTTATTATGATGGCCAAAGTAGCAATAATAGCACCAATGTCAGCAAATAGAAAAACAGGATGTGAAAAACACAAGAGCTGACATTTTAGTTTTCCCCAGATGTCTGACTGACAAATCATCGGGTACTGACCAAAGGGAGCATGTGCTTCTTTGCAAAAAATCAGCCATTTTATGACCAAGACTTGTTTTCTTCTTTTTGAACTTTTAAGTCCATGACCAACCCTATAAAAAAGTACAGGAAGCCAAAAATAAGAAGGAAAACCATTAAGAATGAAAACAATAAAGTGGATGGATTTTAATGTTGTCCATTAGAAAGTTTATTCAAGAAAAAGAAAATACATCAGCCTCTGTAGTTAACATGAGTTATGGTCAAGTGTAGTTTGCTTAGAGAGTCTTAGTTAAACCTTTAGCTACATAGCCCAAAGTGTTCCTCTGGACTTATTCTTTGGAACTGGATGGGAAAGAAGTTGTGCTTCACTTCCAGAGTTGCCCTAGCCCCAGGATACTCACTGAGTAAACACAGAAAGATCAAAACTGGGACAGACTGTCCTGAGTTCTACACACTGGCTAGGGATGAGAGGTCCTTTTTTTGCCTTCAAACTGTAATTTCCCTTCTCAGGAAAATGCAATTTGCCTTCCCACGAATGGGGAAAGTGCTGTAAAGAAACAAACATTCACCTTCCCTCCTCTTTTGGCTTAGTACTTCTCTGCAGTGAAAGAGTATGAAATACCAATCTGCCACAAAGCCATTTTAAAATTTCTTGGTCAACAAATCCATCAAGCCATGAGTGGTTACTAGTAAGTTGTTTGTAGCCAAGACATTTCAAGAAAGATAAGAGATAGGAAAGAAAGACAAAAGATAGGGAAAAATATAAGAGCTAGGAAGACAATACTCTTCAGAAGTTGCAGTTCAACTTGAGGACCCTTAGAAACAGAGAGCATTCACAGTGGTTTTTTTATTATAAGACTATGTCAAGTAAACTTAGGAAGCAGAATGTACAGGAAAATCTTAGTACATGAGATTGCTGTCTGGCAGAAGGAAAGACAGACCTCGTATTAGGCTGCAGAATGATGCTAAGAAAATGGTAACTACTAAACAACCATGCAACAAGCACAGCTACACGGTACAGCAACCTAATGCAACATTATGCAGCCATCTAATTATGAAAAAATTCAAAAAGCATCAGCTGAAATACCCGAATCATGTGAGATGATAGGACAGACAATAAGAGAGACTCCAATTGGATGGATAACAAGATCTAGCAGATATAGCACAAGGACATTCAGAAAAAGATGGTCTGTAAAGGAGGATGGTGTAATCCTAGTGTGTAAATCCAGAAAGAAACAGGTAAAAGAAACAAGAAAAAGTGAACTCAAACAAAAGACAGAGCAAAAGTGCAGTTCTGAATAACTGAGTTTGGAATTACACTAAATAATGCAGTCATCTAAACTGTTTCTGCTGATAGAACGGCATTTTAGACCTCAGTTGCAGCCTCTGTATGCCTCTATTCCAGTCACAAAGAGGATAATTTATCTTTTTCAAAGTGACATGGTAGGGTCCTCAAATACTAAAGGAATTTCTGAGAGATGAAAAAGCTACTTTTGTCAGAAAAGCAGAGACCAAAATGATCTTAAACAGAATGCATCTTATTTAATGATATTCAGTGAGGACACTGGTCTTGCCAGCACACTGCACCATTTTACTATTAAACCAGAGTGCCTGCAAGTAACCTTATTTACTGAAAAAAAAAAAAGCTTATTAAAGCTAATGAAAGTTTACATATAGACACCAACTGAATATTAGTCATGTATAAGTATTTATGACAGGATGTGATAAATGCCTTATTTCTGTGATAAAAGTAGGGATTGTTATCTGAGCTTGAAAGCTTCTGGTTAGGTATTTACACTTTAGGCTATGGATGTGCTTACCTGATAAAGATTTAGTCTGTGGAAGAGTCTTCCTGTAAAGTATTCAGCCTCTCCTCAAAATCATTAAGACTGGCTTAAACTTAAATGCCAGATAGGAAGCATTAATGGGGGAACAAGATGCACAATTTAATCTTTAATGATCACTGAGTAAAGACTCAGGACTATCTAACCTGAGAGACTTTCTGGTTACCTGGTAGGATATTGATTCATTATTATCTCAAAAAGAAAGAGCAAATTCCCATAATACCATGTGTGGCAACGTGGGATGGTAAAGTAGGAGCTAAATATTACCATGAATTGCTCAGTGGACAATAAAAAATATTAGTCACTGGGACTATCTATTGATGGTTTCATTTTCACTGGAGGTTTATAACATAACTTATATGAAACAGCAGGATGAGACGAGTTATGCAGTACTGCCCATATCAATAAGAGAGTGAAACAGAAGTTATATCAGTAAGACTAATTTTCAGCAAACATTCTTGACTGGAAATTTCAAACAAACATTTTAAAACAGAAAGAATGATCTATATTCATAGTAGTGTAAATGCCTAATAATGTAATGTAATCTACTTATAACAATACAAATCCAGTAACATTTTCAATTGCCTACATTTATTCAATAAAGTGCTCAACATCAGTCAACTAACAAAGTTTACTCCTTGCAGACAGGAAGAAATAAGGAAAGCAAACCTTAAAAAGGCTGAAGGAAAAAGGAGGAAAGGCTTTACTGGGAGGAAAGAAAGGCAGATAGCAGGAGAAGAGTGTTTTCTGGAGAGAGGCACTGTCTCATAAATGCTGATTGCAGAGAGCTGCCAGCTAATACATTCTTACCTGTGTTTCTGGAACCTGTAATTACAAAAAAAGATGACATGTGGGGAAGATGAAATATTATTCCATGAATTATTGATAGTGACCTTTTTCGATTATGCAGTTCTACATTAGATAAGGTGAGCCAAAACTCAGTGAAGTCACAAAAAAAAATTCAGTTTTCCATCTGCTAGCGACAGGCCATGCTGTTATCATCACCTCCATATACACACCCACACTACTGCTCTGTCTGCTTCCTCACACCAATTATTATCTCCAGCTTTGCATAGCTCCAGAGTCTCTGTATAAAGTTCTTGGTCACGTTTTATAGGCATCAAGTTATTGAGTACCTGTGCTGGGAACACTCCTATGAGCACTTTTTCCAACCACTTTGAGTCAAAGGCAAAAATTGTCATTGCATTTTTCATAATATCTGCCCACATATTTAGAGAGATCTCTAGAGATTTTTCAAGAAAATCTAAAAGGTGGTACTTTGATCTCTATTTCTAGAAAACACACTGAATTAAAAAAAGAAAAAAAACAAACAACCCTTGTTTGGCATGAGTAATTTACAAAAGGACAGAAAAATCACCGAGAAGGCCAACAAAATGTTTCTAAATTTTGGTATACATTAAGAAAAATGCACACAGTTTTATGAGGGAAAGAATAGGAAAATTTCTCCCTCTCCTGTTCTATCTGATAGGCTAATTTTGTGAATGTTTACAAAGCTTCATCCCTGTTTTTAACTTTTAGGAAACTAGATCCAATAACATCTAATTATTTTATTAAACTATTAGGTTTTTGGTCATGTAAGTTCTGTTTTCTTATGTGATGCTTACCAATAAATTAATACTCTCTGTTTGAGAATGGACATCTCTGGTGAGCAACCCAACAAACAGGTCACAAGAATCTTCTCTTCAAAGTGAGATTGCAAAGGATGTCCTGAAGCTAGGTTCCTTACCTGAACCACGCAAAAAGTGGGCAGGCCTTTCTAAGAGCTTGCTTGCCCTGGACTTCCATCAGATACGTCCAGATCTCCATTTGTAAAAACTGATATACTCCAGGATATACTTGGAATCTACCCGTTTTTCAATAAATAGTTTGAAATGACCAGTGGCTGTCCTATCCGATAGCACGGCATTTTGGTTAATGGAACATTTGTTTGTATTCAAACCTCTCATATTTCTTATGAAGTGCAATCTATTTGATGAAGTGAAATGATGTACATATGCAATAAGATGTCACAGTTGGAAAAGGGGAATATTTTAAGGTGTTTTAGAAGCCAAAAGCATTTATGAAATCTGATATATGTGAACTGACAGCATGCTACACTCACGAAAGTCAACTTTTATTATGGAAGACACAGAAACTGTCTCCCACAGATATGTCTCTATGGTGTGCTAAAGCCATAGCCAAACAAACCAGGGTGGTGAGATTTTCTTGTAGGCAAAATCAATAGCTTGTGGCTGGTGCTTCCTGAAATAGTACACCAGGGATCTCTCTTGCCACTGCTGAGTGGCATGTAGCAAAGCTCTCATAAAGTTATGAAACGCTTTGCAACTCACATGAATCACTCTTAAACTGTTGCAAGCATTTGTATCTACCCATATCTTTTGTCTGAATACTTCAAATTTTGTTAAGAGGAATGAACACTGGATGTGTGAACATGTGTAGGATTGGAAATGCGACTAGATATGAAATTTAGGATAGCAATGCCATTAATCAGTGCAACTCCTGATACAGATGACATGGTTCTTAGGCCTCCTGCTCCCTCCGCAACCTTCCCCCTCGCCCCCCCAAGCTCCTGTGTTATCCAAAGTCTTTGCCAAATAGCTTCAAAAAGACAGGAGACTCATTGTCTGCCCTGGATGAGCAGGAACATCGATTTCACTAGGAGCTTCGAGCACTGGCTGTGCATTGCAGGAGGGCGGCCCAGGCTGCACCGTTTCCAGCAGTCTCAGAGCTCTGAAAATGGCAAGAAGAGCTGCGATTCCGGCAATAGAGTCACACAGGGTCTTCCTGAGGCCCTGCAGAGAGCAGCGGGGTACAGCTTGTGTGGGGATGTTCCTGCCCGTGGAGGAAGCTTGGACACTTTAACTTCACTTTGTATGTGACATTGCAGGTCAGGGGTTATCGGAGAATCATGGAATGGTTTGGGTTGGAAGGAACCTTAATGATCATCAAGTTTTCCAACTCCCCTGCCCTGGGCAAGGTCATCTCCCACAAGACCAGGTCGCTCAGAGCCCCATCCAGCCTAGCAGGAATGGGGGCATCCACACCGTAACATATTGTGGGCAGATTATGAGGGTGGCATGCTCTGGGACTGCCAAAAACACTGACCCGCGCACTCACCGAGAACGAGGAGGCTCAGAGAGCTCCAGCAGAGCCGGGGGACGGCACCTCTGGCCATGCCCGCAGAGCCGGATTCCTGGGCACACACCTGGGGCAGCCCCGCCAGCGCCGAGCCCGTTCCCCCGTCCCGTCCCGTCCCGCCCCGTCCAGCGCACCCGCACGCCCCGGGGGCCGGGGCTGCGCCTCGTCCCGCCCCAGCCCGCACCGCGCAGCGCAGCGCAGCGCAGCGCAGCGCAGGCAGGCAGCGAGGGAGGGGCGGGCAGCCCCCAGCCTGCTCCTGCTCCTTCTCAGTCGCCGCTCCTTCTGCTGGCCCGCTCCCGCCCGCTCCCGGCCGCGGGAGGGCCGAGCCCGGCGCAGGATGGCCGCGCCGCCGGGCTCGCCGCTGCTCTGGGCGCTGCTCCTCGCCCTCTGCGCCGCGCAGCCGGACCCCGGCGCCTCCCGCGGGACGGGGCTCAGCCTCCACCCGCCCTACTTCAACCTGGCGGCGGCCGCCCGCATCTGGGCCACGGCCACCTGCGGGGAGGCGGCGGGCGGCGGAGGGCGGCCGCAGCTCTTCTGCAAGCTGGTGGGGGGCCCGGCCGCCGCCCCGCTGGGACGCGCCATCCAGGTAACCGGGCAGGGGCCGGGACCCCTTCCCCGCGCTGCTCCTCCCCAGCCCGCCCGCATCCCCTGGCTGTGTGTGAGTGTGTGTGTCTCTTCGGGGTGGGTCTGACTGAGCGTGTGCCGCGGGCATAGAAGGGGAGCGTGGACCGGCGGGAGCTTGGGCAGGGAAGCGCCGGGCAGGCGGGATGGATGGAAGCGGGCAGGGAAGCGCCGGGCAGGATGGATGGAAGCGAGCAGCGCCGCCTCTGCCCGCGCACCTGCCCTCAGGTGTCCCGGCACCTCCTGGAGCCACACAGCCACACACCGCCCGTCGGCCGCGCTGCCACGGGGCTGCGGCTGCTCCCGGGCGTGTGTGGGCTGCTCGTCCCGTCGGGCACCTGGAAGTGCCTCAGGGAGTGCCCAGGGTGGTGTTTTGTGTCCTCAGCGTGTGGCCCGTGGTCTGCGGTGTGCAGCGAGGTGCTCCTGGGGGTAAACCAGCGAGCCGGGGGTAATGGATGGGACGGGGCTTCGCTGGCAGCTGCTGGTTGGACAGCGGGCATCTCTCTGCAGGCGGAGGGAAAAGAGTACCGGCTTTAGTCAAGTATTTTGTGGTGGTTTAGAAGCACTAAACGTGGGGCTTATAGTTTTTGCCTTGCACTGCTTGTGGGAGGAAGCCAGAGACTCCTTGGGACTCTGACAGGGAGTATAAGCACAGAGGGCAGCAAGGATCATGCTGTTCCTTCCTAGCATAGCACAAGATTACACGTTTTGTGCCAGTCACAAGAAAGATAACAATAAACTGCAAAACTTCTGAAAAAGAATTAATAGAAATATATCTTTCCTTTGGGAGAAACATGTATTTACACATTCGTTAGAGGATAAGGAAGGAGTAACAAATGCACCAAACTGTTGTACTGCGATAGATGCTTGGCATCTGTTTGATCAGAGCTTTGTTTAAAGAGGGGACTTTCCTGAAGCCTCAGACCTTCCAAAGTTATTTTAATTGTATTCTCTCTTGGTGGGAGGAGAACCAGAAAGAAACTGCAATTCGAAAGGGATTTTGAAAGTTTAAAGGTCCACTGTCTGACTTCAGGCAATACAGAGAGCATACAAGTAAAGTTTTTGCATCTTGAAGGAAGAGCTAGTGTTTCGAAGTCTTATGAGGTGTTTGTATGTTTAATAGTGAAATAACCCTTAAGATATGGTTTCAGAAGGGGTTGCAATGGATAACAGAGTTGTTCTTCTCATTTTTTAATGAGAATAGGCACTCAAGAGAGGGGGAGATGACTAAGAAGGCGCAGCATGTGTATTCCTTGCCATGTGCCAGAAGGGAGCGTGCACCATCATGCAGCCTGCCCTCACTATTCATTGGGCAGCTGCAGCCAGCAGTGTGCTTTGCTGTGGACTTCCCTCTGCCATAACTTCCTGCCTCACAATGAAACCTTCTTATATCTCTCTCTCTCTCTTTATATTACCTTATATCTCTGTAGTGCTTTCAGTCATAAAAAAAAAAAGGTTAAAGTACTTTGGAGATGCTTACAGGCTGAGTAATATACAGTTCTAGTAAAAGGGAAACTGGGACACAGGTATTACATACTTAAACTGAGGTTACAAAAAAAGGCTGTGATGGTCAGGAAACTGCTTGGTTTGCTGTTTCTAACACACCTCTGAAGTTTTGTCATCCATCCTTCCATACCAAATGCAACACCCATGTGTAAAGTTGCCTGAAATAATCATGCCACCAGGTAAATTGTAAACCCAGAAGTCTCTCAGTAACTCGCTATAGCCCACTGCTGCTGTAAAATCTCAAGGTGACGTGCCTTGAAATATCAGAAATCAGAGTGATAAAAATCAGCCAAAGCAAACATCAGATAAACTTGTCAAGCAAGCAGAATGAAGCCTGCGTGTTGCCACTGATGGTTTTTGTAGTTGTTCCCTTTATATACTAACACTCAACTGGAAATGAGGGTTTGCTGTGTAAAGGAAGAGGGAGGCTAGAAAGGGGGGAATTCTTCTTCTTAAATGTTTGACTTGCAGGTCCTAGGTTAGAGGGCTGTTATGGTTCCTGCCTGATTAGAGGTCCCAGAAGGACTGCTGCTGGCTCAGCCCTGGCATGAGAAAGCATGTTGTGCCTCTCAGAGCGCTTGTGTAAGCGCAGATACCGCAGCCTCTCTTTCCAGTTTTAACAAAGCCCCTTTGAGATACATAACATGAATGCTTCTGTGGTTTACCACTAGTTGTTGTGGTTCAAGAAGGGCTGGAAAGTCTTTCAAAAGGCCAGGGAAATCCAGACATGGAAGATACACAATGTGTATATTCTCAAGCTGCTTCACCTCTCAAGTTCAAAGATGCTGTAAATAAGAGAATTTCTTCTTTCATGGAAAATTGGAGAGAATTGCATTAAACTTTTATAGAATGTGAGCTTACACAGAAGGATTTAAAATCAGCAAAAGTATTCAAGTGTTGTTTCTTAAGAGTGTGAGGGAAGGTAATACGGCTTTTAAAAAGTGATAGGTGTAATGGCTACTATGTTGTGCTGGTTCAAGTTCAAGTGATACCACACACTTGAGTCACTGTCTTTTGGACTCTCTACAATGCTGGATTGCAGGAGTTGCTCTATGAATAGGGAAATTGGAAAGGAGGTGCAGAATGTGATCCTCATTCTGGCAAAGGGAGCAGACAGCTCTGTTGCCAGTGCTATCTGAAAATAAGGCAAAGAGGAAGAGCAGCCCCAGTATCTTTTCCATTGCTCTGACACTGATTGTTCTTCTTCATGTTGTCATTTAGTGATGTGTCTTTTAATGAAGATTGTAACATCCAGCAAATTCAGAAAGAGCATTTGGATGTTGTTTAGAGGTGGTCAGTAGGGTGGCCAGTCCCTTTGTGGGCAGCTCAACCAAGGCTCTTAAGGCAGTGCTGGACATACACTGTGGAAGGAGGTGGGTTTCTCTTATGTAGCACACTGGCATGTGGGACAATGACTTAATAAGAACAGTGTTGAGTGAAAAAATTCACAACAGTATAAAATATTTCAGCAGCTGATAGATAAGTGGCATGCCTGGTTTTGCCTGCCAGTCTATCCACAGTGGTGTGCAGGCATGAGTTAAAGTCTAACTGCATACCTGTCCTGCCCTGCCAGTGGGCACAGAGCTGCTAGGTATGAAATAGTGAACAAATCTTTCATTGTTGTCACTTTCTATAGTTTACAGGTGAGACATTTTTGTCCCTGTGTGTCCCTGGTCCACACTAGTGTATTTCAGCAAACTTTCATGCAGCTCCAGGTCTCTCCTTTGCTCAGGAGAAGCAGGGGAAAGGAGGGTAACAAGGTCACCGGCAAATGCACACCTGCCTGTCTGATGAACTGCAGCCAAAATCAAACCAAGTTTCAAGGCCCAGTCTACTGGAATGGAGACGTGTCCTGTAGCAGCCAGGCTGAGCACGATGTGCCTGAG
Source organism: Rhabdornis inornatus (assembly GCA_013397075.1). Classification (NCBI taxonomy): domain Eukaryota; kingdom Metazoa; phylum Chordata; class Aves; order Passeriformes; family Rhabdornithidae; genus Rhabdornis; species Rhabdornis inornatus. The sequence goes on along the minus strand of VWZS01002632.1, from coordinate 2,440,307 downwards.
ATCCTGCCAGTGAAAAGGAAGGAAGGCTGCTCTGTCCAATAATTTTTTTTCTTTCATTTTTGTTTTGTTGCCTAGTTGGCAGGGTTGCTGGAATGTAATTTAAATAACTGAAACTCCAGCTGTTGCAATGAACTTCTTTGAATTACGTGCCCAAAAAGAGAAAGATGGTATCTTGAGTTCAGATCGAGTGCTCTGGTATACTGAAATCACGTAAGTGCATGTACATTAAACTCTTGTATTTAATACTCCCCATTGTTTTCTTCTCATTCAACCTTTCTTTGAGGTTGTTTCCAGATCAGAGCTGAAACTGCTGTAACAGCAACTGTTTCCTGTGTACTTCCAGCCTGATGATTGTGAATGTAATTTAGATCTAAAGACTATGTTTCAAGCCCATTATAAAGCTATTTGGGGAAACTTGCCCTGTTGTAATATATATGTCAGAACTCAGGTATGCATTTGTCAGGGAAGATGCTCTGATGTGGTGGTAACTGCAGTTGCCAGTGCACAGATTGATTTCTCAGGATATGGATTTTCGCACATAGTGACATGATGTTCTTTGTCGTCACTGCAGAAACTGGCAGAGTTGCCTGTAGCTAGCACGGGCTGATGTGTATCTGCTGCAGCAAACCACCTGAATCAGACAGAGTCCTGGAATATTGTAGTTTGTATTAAAGTCAGCCAAACCGTGTTCTCTAACAGAGCTGGAGGAGAATCGTGTTGTAACATGACCCCAGCTGTAGTTAACTAACTTGTGTATGTGAGTATTTAGTCTCTTTGAATTGTCAAGAGTTAACCCCCAGCCTGATTGGCATCGGCTGTGCTGAATCAGAACAGCTAATGGTAGCAATGTCTTCTGGAAACTGCATCATATTCTGGGCTTTCTGGCAGAGGAGGATGAGGGCTATTGCTAGATGCAGATGCTGAAATTACTGCTGTTGATGTAGAAATATTCAATTCAGTGAACATCTATGTTTCATATTTGAAAGGCACAGGATGGTATATTCATATCACATAAGATTGATTAAATATTTTCCAATCTGTTAATAACTGTGGTAGATGTTGAATAAGTTCTGCTAAACATCTTAAACTCACCAAGCAGGCAAGACTGCACCTAGCGAGAGTGTGAGGGCTCTTCTGTTAGTTCTCTGTAAAAAGCAGACAAGTATGATTGCTCCAGTTGTTTTACACTGGTTAGTCTGACAGCAGCGACAAACATAACAATGGCACTTATATAGGAATCTGTTAATTCTTAAAAGGTGGGAATGTGCTTCCTGCCAGGCAGTGTGGATTGTGGAAATAACAGAAGATTTGTCACGTGCTTTTGATGGTAACATATGTTTAGTTGGTAAGGTAACATTTGCCCCATTCCCTTTATTTTAAACAGGAGTCCAACAGTGTCAGCAACTCACAGACTAATGGATTAAGCAACTGTCCTACTGAAATAGCTGTGGCAGATGTGCTGCCATTCAATGAAAATGTAATTTTTCTACAAAGATCTGTAGCTGGCACAGTTTAGCATTTTCACTTATTATCTCCACCTAGTGATTGGAATAAGAAGTGAATGGGACACTGAAAAGATCCCTTAATAACTAATTTCAGCAGTTCAGAACTAATCTTAGTAGACTGTAAAATGTGTTTTCTTGGAGATAAAAATAGCTTGTGGGGCAAGCCAAGATATGAAATCAAAAGACAGTTAATTTTCCTGAAGTTTATTCATCATTATTGTACAAAGAGCTTAAGAGACTCTCAAAGGGCATCTCTGGATTGTGGCTTTAGTTGTGGACTGGAAATTGGGCAGTAACTTCTTGAAATGAAGATACAATGGCATTCTTTAAAGGGAAGCTTAAAGGGAACAGTCTGTTGCGTTTTCCACAAGTACATATTGTTTAGAAAACTCTGATTCAGAATGTATTCTAATGGCATGAAAAAAATGAAAACAGTTTTATAAAATTCTGATACAAAACTTAGAGCCAAGTAACAGAGCTTTTTTGTAATTGTTTTATTTAGACCAGGCTATGTGCATATGTGGATATTTCATGGTGTTTTAGAAGAATTGAGAATAATTTTTTGTTGTTCCTAATCCAGTTCTAAGAATCTTTATTTCACAAATTTTCTGCAGATTTCCTGCAGATAGCACTGTAGAAGTAATATAGGTAATTTCACTGAAGTGCCAATAAATTAATAAAGATTTACTGTAGTTGCCATATTGAGATTTCTGAAGTTTTAGTTTGTAACATAAAAGTTAGTGTGTAAGAGTATAACTGTGTAATTTAATTGCTTTAATTTCATAGGGAATAATTAATACATTAGTAATTATGGTACGTGAAGGAACAAAATTTACCCCTATTTTTAGTCAAGATTTTAGTTCAGAATCTTCATTAACAACCACATGTGTCATCAATGCGTAAGATGTTTATCTGAAACCGTGTTTTTGCTTGCTTGTGTTTCAGGGCCAGTTTTGTGATTATTGCAATGCTGCTGATCCCAGCAAAGCTCACCCAATAACCAATGCCATTGATGGCACTGAGCGCTGGTGGCAAAGTCCCCCTCTTTCCATGGGCTTGAAGTACAATGAAGTCAATGTCACCTTAGACCTGGGGCAGGTAAGTACCTGAGCTATGGGGTGAGGTGTGATCATTCCTTGCATTTGTGCGTATGCTTTGCAGCTGGGAGAGACTTTTGAGCTGATGATTTTTACTTCCTGACATCACAGCTTTTTTTTTGTTTATGTTCTGTATTTTTTTACCAAGTTGACTGTATACTGTTATCTTTGTTTGAAAGACAGGTGCCTGCTAAGGAAGGCAGGAGCCTACCTTCAAATGGCACGTGTAAACCCCCTCCCTCTGAGTTATTATAATTTTGAAATTAAGGGCCTCTCAGGCAAAGATATGGGTATAGGAATGACACCTTCTTACTAGGAAAATTAAAATAAAAATACAGTAATACAAAACAACAAAGCACTGACAGAGTCAGGATACAACCTGACACCCTATCAGTCAGGCTGTTGGTAGCAGTCCCATTAAATGGTGGCTGCAGTCCTCCTGGAGTGACAGATGTGGTTCAGTTGAAGCAGTGGTTCCTGTAGAAAGGTGCAGTTTTCCTCCAAAGGTCCAGTGATGATGTGGAAAGGTTTGGTTTTCCTCTGGAATCCAGTAGAAAAAGGTTGCCTTGGTGTTTCAAATCTCAGATTTTATCTAGGTAGGAAATGCTTGGCTCCTCCCCCTGGGGGGAGAACCTCACAATGGGATGATGTAATTTTATCAGTCATTCAGTGGGACTCAATGGCCCATTAACAAAATATATCTCCCTGGAGGAAGGATAGGTTGTGGAAAAGACAAGGATGACTGCCCCACCTGATTTTAACAGATGGCCTATCAGCAGAGGGTATCTCCCACAGAGAAAAGGATCACTGCCCCGCCTGTTTTCAACAGATGGTGATAGAATACACACTTTTGGTCATATCCTGTATTGCAACCCAAGACAACTGTATGAAGTGATTATTTTCCTTTGGGAATTTTTATGATGGGGGCTCTTGCCACTGGGATCATGCAGATATAGTGATGGTGTACTTTCTTGCACAGACCTTGTAACTCATTAATTTGAAGTGATGTGGGGGGACCTCTTAGTTGAAACTCAAGCTCTGCGTTCTGTTTAATATTCGCCTTTTCCATGAGCTCAGGGAGAGAGAGGCTTCATGATTTCTGTGCATGCATACATTCTGATAACAATGTTTGGAGTCTGCTTTTGCTTCGGGGGTCCTTCTGGTTTCTCTGTCATCCATCAAGATCTTCAAGATAGACAGAAAAATACTGATAAGGTGGTCTAAAAGGGAAGGGGAAGCAAAACCGCTCTAATATGAATTAGTAATGAGACAGTAACAGGAACACCCATATTTCCCCTGCAAGTGATAGGCAAGTGGTTAAGAGGAAAGCCTCTGTATCTGTTCTTTAAGTCACAGGGATGGATTCTCAGCTGCCATGATTGGGTGCTGATCCAGTGAAGTTAGTGGCACTGTGCAAGTTCACACCACATGAAAGCACATGTTTATAAATACATGTGTGGGCCTGCAAAATATATGTATACACATGTGTATATATTTTGCACTGCCGTAACTGTTTATTGGTTGATTATATAGGACAGGACTTTTGAGTAGACCTTCAATTTAGTTGACAGCCAGGTGGGGGATAACTAAGAAAGTATTTCTCTGTGAGACTTAGTTGACATTTTGCTGGGGATACACGTGCAACTTATTTTATATCTTGTCTTACATGGTGTTCTTATACTCTTGTTCCTTCCATGGCTGCAATGGTTCTCATTTTGAGGATATCATTATTCAGTGTTTCTGCATCCAGTAGAGCTGCATTGCAGAAAGGCCATACTAAACTTCTTCTCCTGCTGTGCATTTTTTACCTTCTTTGGAGGACCTACTGACAGACACTTTACTTTTTATGTGCTGAGTAAACTTCTGAGAAGCCTCTTTCCTTGAGAGGAGGGATATGAACTAAGTGCCCTCTTTTCCTGGCACTCCTTGGACACCAGCAGCTATGTGCTAAGATTTCTGTGGTTGTTCAAGGATTTCTTAGAGCGAGGTTGTGTGTTTCTCATTACTCTGGTACTACTTGGAAAGATGACTCTGAATCCTCTTTATTGGAAATGAAGGTAATCCAAGACAAAGGTGAAAATTACTCCATGTCCTGTGATCAGGAATGAATCATTTTAGCTGGTGGATGGATGAGGATTTGGTAAGATTAGAATGATATTTTTTCCCACTTTACAGACATTATCTCATATCTGCTTTCATCCAGTTAAACCTTAACCTCAGGGTTTGTTTGAACTTGAGAGTCACTTTTGACATTTTACTTAGTGTTTTCACTCCCATATTCATACAGTAGCACACAATACTAATAATGAAGACCACTAAGTGCTGTGACAGAGTAAGTCTACTCAAGTGAGCAGGTAAGCACTGACACCCCAATCCACCCTATCCTATTTCATGATCCTAAATATTAAGAGCTTGGTGTGTCTTAATGATGCAGACTTTCTTAATAATTGACAGGGACAATTTTTCAGAGTGCAATTCCCCCTCAGCTGAGCGGAGATGAAGGTTTTGGGTTTTAAGGAAAAATAAATCTTCTTAAAGTTAGATATGTATCTAAATACAGAACCACATACTGTAATATCAAAAAGATAACAGGGATGTAATTTTCCTCACTAATTATTTGTCCTTTTTTTGTTTTGTTGTTTTGTTTCTTTTTAATACAAGGCATTTTATTCTAAAAAAAAAGAAAGGAAAAGTTTTTGGGTGTGCAGAACATGACAAAGAGTAAGGTACAAATGCGTGCAGGGAAGCGATGACTGAGTGTAAGCTGGTCATCAAGAATCCACAATTAGAGGAAGCAGGACATAGTGCAAAGTCAAAAGCTTTTAATTTTCTCCATTCCTGCCATTATATCTTTATGATTGAGAGCAGAGTCCCAGCGGAGCCTCTTACCATGGTCTCACGACAATATTTAATTGAATAGCTGCACCGTGATGGAAGTTTTAGTGCTCACTACAATGGAGTTGGAACAGAACACCCACCTGGTGCTGCTTCTGTTTCACAAGGGTTTGGGGGATTTTGAAAGTCAAAATGCCTTCTGGCTGTTAAATCTGTTTGCAAGAAGAATGCTCATTTTGCTGTACTTCATAATATGAGGAAAAGCAAAACCCTTAAAGCAAAACCCCTGCTTTACTTCCCTTTCTGACTTTCTGTACTATAGTTACATTTCTAATCAATCACAGTCCTTCCGAGTAACAATTACAATGTTGATCCCTGAGGCAGCCTCTCCATTCTGTTACCATACCTGCTTATACTGCGGCTATTCCTGACTTGTTTGAAATATTTGGATCAAATGAAATCTCAGTTATTCTTCTAATTGGTTATGTTTTTCCCAATATAATTTTCAACATATTTTAAACTTCTGAATCCAGAATGTCTGACTGAATTTCATTGCCCTTCCCCTGACCCTTTGAATTGCCTTATTTCAGCAGGTGTGTCCTCATCTTTGGCTTGCTTAATGCCCAGCAGATACTACTGTAACACTCCTCTAGGTATTTTTCTGAACTCTCTCTTCAGAAGAAATGGAAGTTCAGGAAAGCATGATAGCATATGATGAAAAAGAAATGTCCAACTACAAAAAGTAGTTCAAAGAAGTAGAGCCCATATATTTTATTGTTGCTTTTAGTAATGTACATTTTTTAATTTTTGCTGTGCTTTTTGGCAATAATACAGTGCTGAAAGACTCAGACTCAGTGAAGTCTTGTGCACTAATATGTTGAATAGTTTTTATGTAGTGATATTATTAGTCACTGTTGTAAATTAATGGAACACAGTGGAATGCAATGTCCAAATTAGTACTTTTATTAGGGAAGGAGGGCAACTCAACCATAAATTTAAGCTAAGTGGTGTGGCCTGTGAAAGACTTCAGGCTTTTGTGTTTTCTACCAGTTAGAGTGTACAAACATTTTTGTAAATAGCCTCACAGTCTGGCAGATCTTTTGAGTTGTTTTTATATGGTAGAGGTCTAATTTTTATATTTGGTAGCAATCCTTTGATTTACAAACAGTATTTGTTGTTTGGAATATTATTCAGCTTTGGTTAATTGTTGAGAACTAAACCAAATTTTTCTTAACTTGCAAAAGATTGACATGATAACTTAAAATGTTTCTGAAGTCACAGTTAATTTAATTGTCATTCTGAAAAATATAAAGTGTCCTGTCCTCGCTTCTTCCACAGGGAGAAACTCTCCAGGTGGTGGGAAATTTATCACAAGCTGCATTGAACTGGGCTCCCAAAAATAGTCATTGCACTCATTGTGCTTGGATTTTGAAGACTTTGTGTTGTCACTGACCCTGAAATCAGACCCAGTTCTAGCATGAAGTTTCATAACCTCTATAATAACACTGGGAAGTCCTACAGATCAGGGCATGAGAACTACTGCACGAGGCTTCTGTGGTGCTGCAGAGCTGTACCTGCAGTGAGACCAAGCCCTTCCTCTGGAACCCCTTCACAGCTCTGAATCCACAGCAGCACCAAGCCCTGGTCTGCTGGTTTGGTTCACACTGGGGAGAAAAAGGGGCTTTTAAGTCTGGGGAAAGTGCAATATTGTCCCTACAGTACACAGAAATGGGGATGCTAACAGCACAGGGGATGCTCACATCTCCTTTGTATTGGAGAACTCTGGTTCTGAGTATTTCAGTGTGTGCAGGAAGCTGATTTGGGATCATGCTGCAGAACAGCATGCTTTGAAGTTAGTTGTGATTTTTGGTTCATACCACAGGAAAGTGTACCTAGTTGTGAACTCTAGAGTAACACAACTTCATCTGATGAAATAACAGCTGTCTGATAGAATCTTCTGAAAGTTGGATCGCAAAATACGTTTCATTTATTCCTAGGTCACACTAGAGGCAACTCATTCAGTGTTGAGCTACCAGCCTTAATAAGGGAAATACCTTAAAATACATTCTTTCTTGCTCATATGTCTTCCTTTAAGTAGTAGTCAATTTAATTAAACTTTAATTAAAGACCTTCTCAGTGGCTCAGCATTTTTTTCTTCTGTTTGCATTAGTAGTTGCATGTCATTGGTTTAAAAATGCATTTCTGATAATAATTTGATATTATTCTGAAAATGTACAGGAGAAAACCTCACAAGTCTTGTTCTCCTTTGCTTTTCTGATTCCGTCTTCCTCTGGCTCTTCCTTAGCATCCCTTTAGGAAGGTCTTGGTTCCACTCCTTGGTCTCACTTCCCTCCTTCATGTCTGTACTTCTGCTTCCCCCATCTTCCTTTCCATGCTCATTCCTACATGTTACTTTGATTTTGTGATAGGTTGTTCTAAATACCTCAGTTTCAACCCAGTGTAGTAAAAGCAGAACGTCTGCTGGTTGCCTCTAATCCTTTGGACTTTCCCGGATTTCCTCCCAGTGCTGACAGTCCTACTGTGTTCCTTCTACTTTGGACTGCAGCCTTCATGAGGAGACATTTATCTTCTGGGCAACTGAGGGCTGAATCGTACAAATCCTTTCCCATATCTCAATACCTTCAGTGTTCTGTGAAGAAATAGGCCATATGTAAGAAATAATTACTAGCACTGAGTTGATCTTTGTCCAAATCCTAATGGAGAAGTGGCTGCATGAGAAATTTCGGGAAAATAACCAAGACCCATTGATGTAGCTGCCTGCAGCCTTGGCAAAAAGACCAAAGACTGGTTGAATGTGGAGAATGGACTACCCTTTCATCTCTGGACACAGTTCCTCCTTCTAGAGTACTGCCCATGCTGTGGAGGGAGGGCTTCTCCCTTCTGGTCCTGCCATCAACTGGGACAGAGAAAAGATCTCCAGACCTGTCTGTGAGGCCTGTTCACAGGCACTGACCTAACTAAAGACATTTTTTGGCTTCAGTGGCTGGTTAAAGGAAAGCATGATGTGAATACAGCATGGCCAGGGATAACTGAAGAACACTGAAAATCATGTGCTTATTCCTGGCTTCTGCACCCCAGGCTGGGAAGCTGGAACGCAAGGAATGACTTCAGCATACTGTGCAGTGGGAGGGAGCCTCTGCAGCCACTGTCACTGTCCATGCAGTGCAGTCATTGCTGTGTATATGTGTACTCAGTTAAGCTGGATGGAACCCATTCAGGAGGTCTGAAGCCTCTAAGGTACTACGCACACACAATTTTCTCTGCACCTCTTCTACAGCTATTTTTCCACATACCCAGAAGAGTAGCTGGCAACTCCAGAAATGCTGTCTCAGCTCTCTCTAGCTGGCATTTTTTGGTATTACCTTTTATGTTACAAAGTACATTGTGGGAAATTGATGAATACTGAGTGTCAGGAGTGCTTCATACAGTACCTGGATCTGCCGGGGTGCCTCAAGTCCTGCTGACATGTTTGAATAAAAGGACTGCTTCCCTCTTGGCAGCACCAAGAAATCAAAGCTTTAAATTTTAGCCAGAGTATGCAGGATTTTTGTTTCATTTGCACAGATTGGTGCTTTTGTGGCTTGGTCTCTGAGAGGAAACAATGCTCAAGACCTTAAGGCTTCATTACACCAAGAAACCAATGGGCATGCACAAGCCAACCCTATGCAGTCAGTGGCACTAAGGTGTGTTCTGGAGCAGGTGCTAAGCACAGTTCACACTCCTTGAATCCCTCTCCTGCATCAGTCTCCCTCTGAAAAGTTTAATTTGTGTACTGAATCATATCAGATTTCTGTCTCTTCTGGGCAATCTGCAACACCAACTACACTATTCAAAATAATGAAAGAAACCTAAAACAACAACCGTACCGTGTTGAGGGAAATTTTGGTGGTGCAGCTGTATCTGCAAATAACAATCTGAGAAAATGTCGCCCTGCTGGAAACAGATTCAAATTACATGAAGAAAGATTGCTGTGGTATCTTTTAAAATGCATCTGAAGATCTACAGGATGCCTCAGATAGAAAGTCTACCTGGATTAAGTTGGGTTCTTGCTCCTACCACATTCCAGGACTTTTTAATCTTCATGAACCAAAAAGGAAGAACAATCTTTTCCTACAGAAGCAACGTCATGATTGTTTGGAACACAGTGTGTTTTTTCTTTTGTGCTAATTTATGTCCAGCACTCATCTAACAAGTCATTTCAGTGTTTTAGTATTCTGGTTTGAGTTTATGGTGTCAGGAATGGAGGAAAATGTGCTATACCTTTATATATGCATATCTAACTTTTATCCATTTTTAATGCTTTCTAGGATTCAAAAAAATCTTGGAAATTTCTCTATGTAAACAGTTTTTTAAACTTTTAAGGAGAAAATAGAGAAAACATTTCAAACTAATATTATTGAGAATTTTAGCGTTGTCATGAGAATGATTGCAATGGGTAACAGGAAGGTTTTCTTTCTGTTGGTTTAGAATAAGTAGTGTGCATGCTGTTAGAGATCATGAATATTGTATCATTAACAATGGCGGTACAGTGTAGCTCTCAATCAATTTAAATAACCTCTTTTAATATCATCTTAAGTTCACCTGAAAGAGTTTTTATAGACATCTCTCTCTTGATAATGTAATATTGTTAATGCATACTGCTGAATTTTAATTTCCATTCTCAGATGAGGAGGGCATTTTGTTCATTCTACTAGATGATTTTTAAAAACTTATTCTGGGTTTTTGTGAATCTTTAAGGCCATCGGCTGCTAGAACATTTTAAATCTGAACAAACCTGAGTGAGCAGGGAAAAGGTCACATTAGTGTGGAATTGATTAAATTCCAGCTGTTGATAATCAGTGAGGTTTGACCTATGATGCTGGATTACAGCAGGATATGATGTTCGACTCTTACAGTAATACATCCTCTTTCAAGCATGCCTTTCCAGAGTGCTTTGTTTCCATTACTGAAAACAAAATGTTTCCACTTTAAAATTCAGTTCTTTATTCATACAAAAAAATGGTCAGAATTTTGATTAAGTCATATTTCTGGGATTTTTTGTGAATTTTTTTCACTATATATAATCATACCAAAATGCTTACTTACAGTTTTAACATTCCTTTTGAGAGATGCTTTTTTTTTATGAAACAAATTTGGCTTAAAAGCAACCAAATAAACATTTTTTCAAAAATTAAGGCAGTTTCTTTTTTTTTCTCAGAACTAAATGGCTGAAGGAAAACATCGCTTTGAGTTTAGTTTGCCTTTTTTTTCAGGGTAGGTCTTAGGTAAGGATCAAGACTTAAAGTAATGAAATGCCATCTTAGAATATGTGATTAAAGTTGGCTTTAATGGTTGCTTTTCTAGGTCTTAAGTCAGCAAGGTTACTCTTTTATCTTCAGATAGGATTTATTTGCTAAGCCAAGGATTATTTTTCTTCTGTTGTTGTCTCATCAGATCTGGAGAGAGATCATTCATCAACTTGGTCAGTATTTAATCTTAGTGGAAGTTTAGATGTTCAAGTGCCATTCTGCATCCTTGATCCAGGCCAAAACTGAATCACAGGCACTCATGCGAAGTCAGGAGCAGGACAGATGATAAGCTTGGTGACTACGTTTTGGTGATACGTTGTCACTAACTGACACTAATTTAATTTTTATCAGACCTGTCCCTTTTCCCTTTCTGAATGTGCCAGTACAAACCTGAGCAGTATTTCAGACTGAGAGATGTAAGGAGAGCGCCATGCAAATAGAAGGTTTTCATATACAACAGTACTGTGAAGTTGCCGTACTTCTTTTTTTTTTCCTTCCATTTTTTATTTGCATGGAAATATGCAAGAAGTGGTGCTGGGTGCCAGTTCTTTAAGCATTGGCAGACTTCGTGACATAATACACATTTTTAAGAGTAGGTATGTAATTGTTGTAATCACTCCACAATGTGACTACAAGCAGTGGAGCCCTAGAAAAAGCAAGACATTGTCTATATGCTTCCTTTATTTCCTCTTGAGCTTTTTAAACCACTTGTATTGGTTAAATCTGTATCAGTCAACACACAGAGTGTTATCAGCACTTGCTAACATACATGCCAAGATGGGAATTCCAAAGATCTCAAGACACAGGGGAAGAAAGACAATATATTAATGTTGCCTGCCAGTGCAAACCAGGTTTGAACAGCTAAATGCCCCTTGAGAGATCCAGCTCACCAAAAATGAGAACATTAAGCACTTTTTTTTTTTTAATGGAGTTTCAGAACTATTATGCTTTCCTAGAAGGATACTAATCTTTGCACTGAGTCGCCATACCAGATGACATGTAATGTCTGTATGACCAATATCTCCACTCTGAAACTTAGCAGTGAAGTAGCAGAAGTTACTCAAAGAATATCAGAAACTCAGTAAGAGCAAATCTTGCCACTGTCCCCAAAGTATTCACCTGTTTCTCACAGTGGCTAAAATCAGACTTTCCATCAGCAATTTGAGGGCATTACTCCACCTGTGCAGTCATAGAGCATAGGTTTGGGTTTTGCCATGGCTCCATCAACAGAATGGCTGCCATTTACTGAATTTACTGCCATTTAATGCTGTTTACTGTGCTCAGTATGGTTGCCTAGTAAGTAATTTTTCCTTTGGAGATAATGTCTGTTTCCTGAGGTACTTAGTATAGTATCTCAGGAGGTGAAGCTGGTGCTTGTCAGGCTGTGTTCAATAGCGGGGTAAGTTTCAACACTAACAGAAAAATTGTGTTATTTTCCTCCTGGTTCTCTCTGCACTGACCACGTCAGCAACATTCAGCAAAGCCAAAGTTTCTGAAGTAGGTTGCAAGGTAGTATACCTGCTGCAGTGGTGCCTTGGTGTGTGTGTGTGGAAGAGGGGCTTGCCCTGGAGAGTAGTTGTACATACTATATTAAATGAATGCACTACATTAAATGAATGCACAACAAAGAGTTTTCATTTTTTTTCTTTCTGAGATGTGAGGTATATCATGAGAACATACTCTATGAAGTCCCTGAGTTCCTCCCGTTTTTCCATGAGAAGGTTTTACTTTCTAGTGTGAATACAGTATACAGATATTTAGAAGCTGATGTCTGAAATAGATGTGTGAGGATGGAGGCTGCATGCAGCCATGGGATTGTTGTGCAGAGCTGGTTAGGGACAAGTATTTCCAGGTATCCATTTCACTGCATTATTCACCATTTGCATCTGCCTCTTGGTGGTCCCTGTTGGTGTGACAGCTATTGAATTGTTTCTGTCTGGCAGCTGAATGGGCCAGGCATGCCAAAAGATGCTGATCCCAGTTCGTGGTTGAGAGCTTGCATGCACTTGTGGTTTGGAGTCTGATAAACTTTGCAAGGTATTAGCTTCAGGGTTATGACATTTGTGAGGCATGAGCAGAGATAAACCACTTGGGTGTATTTGAAGTGGAGGCTCTGGCAGCAGTTACTTGACAAGCTGCTGACTGCAGTCTCCCCCATCAAAGTGAGAATCTCCTGCCAGCAGATGATTCTCAGTTGAGGTGGTTGAGGGGGAAATTCCAGTGCAGCTTCACTTGAATATTGTGTGTACCTCAGTATTGGTTCACTTCTATTGACAGCTCCATCCATGTAATGGTTTAATTTCCAGATGGCCTTTAGAATAAATCTGTGTTTAGCTTTTTATGTAAAGGTAATTTTTATTGATGTTCTGGTTTTTATGACTGTGGACTATCCCAAGAGGCTTACAGTAAATCTTCCTGTCTTGTAAGATCCATTTCTTCTCTAGTGTTTGGGAGCCCTCTGTGTGATGCACAATGAGCACCTAAAGAAGCCAGATGAAACTCTTGGCCTTGGGAACCTTGAGCAGATGGAGCACTTTGAGCTGTTTCAGACACTGTATGAGCTACCAGTTACAGAAGTCTCTCCTGTGCTATTTGATACCCACAAGCTCTAGGGTGGCTTCCTTCCATTACTTGTAAAGTCTGTCAAGCAGCAAATTTGTCTGGAAATAATGTTTACATGAGGGAGGAAGTGGCTGGGATTATTATCAACCAAAGGAGTCCCAGTGTAAAGGGTATTTGCGTTTTCTGTGACGTGATTTTGATATTCCTTATCTACAAGCACAATTACGTGATTGGAATGCATCACAAATGTACCAGGGTGCTGCAAAAACAACTTAGTTGAGTGATACAACTTTTCCAGGTTGAGTACTCTACCCTTAACACACCCAAGCAATCAGTCAGCTGCACAACAGACCTGTTCTGAAATGTAGGAGAGGGCATTTAACACAGTCCTCTTGAAGATGTCTTTATGTTCTTGAACACATTGCCAGGTGAAGTAGCCAGCCGAGGATCTGGCCTCTTATTTTAATGGGAATGAAACTGCAGAGAATAACCTTCCCCCTTTAAAGAAAAAAATGTTTATTTGCATTAGTTTCATTATTGCTGTGCTTTTATAGAGTTCAATAAAAGCTCCTGATAAGATGTGTGTATATTCTGTTACCAGCTCTTCCATGTTGCCTATATCCTTATCAAGTTTGCAAATTCTCCTCGTCCAGATCTCTGGGTCTTGGAAAGATCAGTGGACTTTGGAAAAACTTACACTCCTTGGCAATATTTTGCTTGTAAGTATCAATCCTTGTGTCACTGGGCTTTTGGGGACAGGTTTATTTAATCATTTCCTCAGTAGCAGCAAAATCAATCCGTGGGGCTTGCTGAAGATTTCACCTGCAGAGAAGGCAGTGAATGTTAAGTATGTTTATCTTTTCTTATTTAGCCACAATAAAATAGTGGTAGAAGTGTAAAAGTATGGTATTTTGAAAGTGTAACTCAGCACATGAATATTTTTCACTTTCTTAGAAATTTCTGATTTGTTTTGTTTCTCTTGTTTCTTGGATATGTCAGAACTTCAGTGTCCTTCATCCCTTGAGACCCTGGAGTTTCTTGCAAAAATCGAAATGAAATACAAATGCAAAATCTTAGAGTATCTGTATAGCTTTTTTTTCTGGTGATGACATGAGGAATACTGTACCATGTCTTGTCAGGCACGACTGAATTGCTTAGGAAGAGAGATTATTGTTTTGAGGAATGTCTGTTACTCTTAACTGAGTGACACAATCACTGTTATCAGTCTGTTATGGGGAGAATTTACCTGAAAGCACAGGGGATACCTCTCTATTAATTTGAATTAGAACAATAGGGCCTATTTAATATAAAATTAATTTTGTTCTTGCTTGACTAGACTCGAAAGCAGATTGCTTGGAGCGCTTTGGAAAGGAAGCAAATCTTCCCGTGAGGGGGGACGGCGATGTCCTGTGCACCACCGAGTACTCTCGCATTCTGCCTCTTGAAAATGGAGAGGTGGGTGCTTTCAGGAAAGCCATGTGTCATGCTGGAAGCAAACACCATTGGTTTCAGAAGTTTGTTTTAAGTAATTTTTTATCTATGACGGCTTGAATCTCCATCATAACCTAAACCTCAGTGAGATTTTGGGAGCGTGACCTGACTCCTAATTTTTTGCCATTCCCTGTGGGGGTAGGGGCTGCTCAGGGAAACCTGTGTTGATATTTATCATAATTTGTGTACCTCACTATAGCCATGTGCATTTGAAGGTGTTGACTGCATTTTCTGAATATTTCCAATGTGCATGGCAAAACTTTGTCCACCAGAAATGCTCATGTGAGTAAAGGCCATAGAAACCATTCAAGAATAAGTAGCTGTTAAAAAATATATATATTTTTATATATATATGTATATCTAAGAAAGCTACATGTTTATAATATAATAAAAGTATTTGGAAAATGTTGCTTTGATTTTAGCCATTGTTCCTTGCTAGGCAGAACTGGGCTTGTATTACTTGTTAAATGAATGTTAAACTCCTGGATGTGCTGATGGCTCCTCCTGGCATTCTACTCTTATGCCTGATGTTGTTAGAATCCAGATCTGAACTCCTCAAGAGTTATCCAGAGTTTTGAGCAGATGGATCTAGGGTTTCATATTAAAATAGAACTTGTTTGTTAAAGCATCTGTAAAATTTTCCTAATCAGATTATTATTGTAAATAATAATTTCCACAGAAGAGCAATGCTTGTGCCATTCCCTATTACATGCTCTATGACTTTTCCTGAAGGAATTGTGCTGCAGTTGGAACAATCATCATACCCTTGTTATGTGCTTCAGAGTATAGGAGCCATTTGAAAATAGAAATCTGTTATCTGGATGGTTATAAATAAATTAAAGTCTTTTACTGAGCCCTGTACATACAAACTAGGTTGTTCATTCAATAGAGATTCATGATTGCTGAGCTGCTGGCAGGTGTTTCTTTAAAAAATAAAATAGTGTTGGATCCCTTGTTTTGGAAGTCAGACAAACCTGCTTTCATGTGGGGGGATTTTCTAAAGCAACACTGTGTACTTTCTTCCAGAAGACCATTAATATGCCCGCAGGCACTGGACCTGCTAACAATAATATTTTCCAGGAATGTTTATGCCTTGACCCAAAAATAAATGTGCTTTGGGAAGGAGCCAAAATCTGATGTTTTTAATCAAGCTAAACTTCCATTGACACTGTCAACTGTTCAAACAACTACTTGCAACTATTCCTATTGTTTTTTTCCTATTAAAATGTACTTTTTGCATGCTATGCCTACTGTTTTCAAAACAGATAGAGGGCTCTTTTTTTTCTTTTTTCTTCCTGATGTGTCATATGGATAATGAGAATACAAGAGGCTCCAAGACTAGCAACACTGTTTTTCCTAATATCCTGATTTCAGTATGAAATACCTAGTTGTTGCTGCAAATATGTTCAAAAACAATAGTAAGTTTTTTGGTTCTTTTATTAATTCTGCTCTATGCTGCTACTGGCACTTGCAGTTGATAAATTTTAACAAGTGTGCTTACTTCTTTGTTAGATTGTAGTATCTTTGATAAATGGTCGCCCAGGAGCAAAAAACTTCACTTATTCACCTGGTCTTCAAGAATTCACAAAAGTAACAAACATCCGCCTCCGTTTTCTCAGAACTAATACTCTTCTTGGACACTTGATATCCAAAGCTCAGCGGGACCCCACTGTAACTCGTAGAGTAAGTACTGTTGTCACTGAGGTGTAAATACTCAACAATCATACCCAGCATGTTAGGGACCAAAAAATGGTCTGAATGCTTTAAGTTTGCAAGATGCTGATGATGAAATTTGCATTGGCCCACCTTGAAATCCCCATATTTTTCTCCAGGTTTGTTTGAGGCAAGAAGGTAACTGGGCCAGCATGGATTCAGGGAGGGGCAGTAATCATTAATGATTTTGTAACAGACCATTTTCATTCCCTGGTTTCTAATATGGAAGGAAGCTGAGTGCATCATGGGGGCTATAAAGAGCCAAAGCAAAATTATTCTAAACTGTCTTATGCAGAACTGAGGAACTAAATCTCTTCAACTTTATTTGTCACTATTTTCTGATATTTATTCACAAAAGGTTTTCAGAAAATAGTACCTTCGAAGGAGCAGAAATCAAAGACTGTACTTGAAAGTTACTATCTTTCCACAAATCATTTAAGATGCCTAGGTGTTTTCAGTGTATTTTGGGCTATCCAAGAGCTTGAAGGCCAAAGTTCCACTCCCATTTAGTGGTAAAGGGATATAAGGAAATACAGGGAACACCACACAGAAATTCATATACTTACAGAGATTTCAGACTTCATATTGTATTGCTATTTTTAACCTTTTCATTTAAAATGAAGATTCAGTAACAATTGGAGGAAACGCTGGGGTGAGGCACCACACAAATGTGTGTGAGGGTTTCTGCACTGTAAAACATAACACTATTCCAGTTATTTGACAGCACTCCCATCATGTACCCTTACTGCCTTAAGTAAATTTTAAGACATTGCTCACAGGCAGATGTAAATGCAGTATGCAGTTTACTTGGCATGCAGCACAGCTGTAGTGTGAAGAGCTTCTGTTGTCATCCTGGCCATGGTGTGTAGGATACATGAATGAAATCTCAAGTGTTTCATTAAATTCCTAAAGGAGAGTGCAATTTTTTTATTGTAGACACCTTCCAAGTCTAGCAAACCTGATGTTGATATTTCTGACACAATGCAAGCGAGGGAAGACCTATACATGCTTCTTGTGCTTGTTCCACAGTATTACTACAGCATAAAGGACATCAGTATTGGGGGTCGATGTGTTTGCCATGGCCATGCTGAAGAATGCAATCCAAAGAGTGCTGAGAACCAACACCAGTAAGTAAATGGACCCTGACATTTATCCGAGAAAAACAATACAGGAGTGCTTTTCTTATTATAGAATTATGTAGTTGTGCAGAGATTTTTTTTCTTTATACTTAATACAACCTGCTAGTGGTTGGCAAGAAAACATGTCAAGAGTGATTGTATGTGAAGTATAATAATAGAAAATCTTTAGGTTTTTCATTTTAATTGAAATACAAGTTTGGCAGATTGAGTAATTTCTTAGAAACCCATAGTTCTTTGTGGAAAACATGAGTTGATATCACCTTCTTACATCAGGAATTACAAGTCCAGCTCAGGAACAAAATCAGTCAACTTCATGAAAATATTGCTCACTATAACTGAGCTCATGCATGATCCAGTGGTTTTAGATCATTACTGTAAAAACATAAAAACAAACTGAATGCACTATTCCCTTTCCTTGTCTAGTTTGTGACCTCTACATTGATTTCACAGGGAGTTAGAGAGGCTTCTTGGCTCGCCTGGTACAGGGAAGTAACTATGAATAATCAGCCTTTCTCAAACATATTTTAAAAACATGCTTTAAACCAGTTGTTGCTCTTATTCATGACAGCATTAAAGCAAACTTTTATCAGGATGATGCAATATTTTCAGTTGTGTTTTAATGAAGAGTAAGTGGGGGAGATGGGTGCCTCCATTCCACGTGTCTGTGCTAGAGAAAAATAAGTAAAGAAGGTCAGAAATCTATGCAAATAGGATGATTATACTGGAAAGTTTTATTCTCACTATGTTATTAGACTACATACATAAGACAAGAATGTTGTAAAAGGCCTCCTGAGTCCCAAGGCCTTTGTTGCTCCTGGGATTCAGTTACTATGTATGATGGTAAGACCTAGCTCATAATTAGAGCCTGCCTGTTAAGTAGGCTGTTCAGCTAAATAAATCAAAAACCTTCCTACATTTTGTTGGTGAGTAGTGTGCACTATCTTAAAAATAACAGGATCAAGTTGTGATCTTGGTTTATTAAAAACACTGATAGTATTATTGTAAACAAAACATAATGGAAAAATTATGAAGGCATACATTTAAAGTTGATTAATATTTTGATTACTGTAGACCAACAAACTTGAGCCTTGAAACGAAGTTAAAACAAGATACATTCTTAATGATTGTATATCAGCTTGATTTAATAATCTACAATACTTTCTACAATAGTTTTCCAGTCTATTGAATCCAGTTATAAACATTTTCTATAAGTGATGTGTTCTAATAAACTCATAATCACATGATTAAAGTAATCAATCTTGAAGAAGTTAGGAAAGTTCCAAAATGTTCTAGCATTACTGATTGACTTCTCTACATGTGAGGTTTATGTCCTATCCTTTTCATACTATATGTAAGTTTTGGACTGCAGTAAAACGGAGAAAAAACCAATTATTTTTTATTTAAAAACTTAAGAAATAAATTTTAAGCCCAGCTTCATTAAGAGGCTTTCATTTCTGTAGGTTTCAGTGCGAATGTCAGCATAACACTTGTGGGGAAACCTGTGATCACTGCTGCCCTGGATATAATCAGAAACAGTGGCAACCTGCAACAGCTGGGAGCACAAACATATGTGAACGTGAGTAGCCAAAGAGATGGTGGGTTAAAAGAGATACTGACAAGAGAGTGGGAATTGGCTGTAGCACACATGTTCATGGAACATAGCCAGCATGCTTTAACATCTTTTTTTCTGTATGGAGAAAATATTTTCCATGCAGAAATAAAGAACCAAAAATGCAGTGAATATTATTTATGTTCTTTCTTATTAAAGAGTGAAAGTAATAATTAGTGTGAGAATACGGCATGAGAAAAGTGGAAGGCTTTTTGTAGAACATTGAGTCAACATCTCTCCCCAGTCATAGCTGTCTGCTGACGGACTGTGGATCTCCAAGCAGAGCAGAGACCGTAGGCATCTTGTACAACTCCAAAATGTTCCTTTCCATCAGCTGGCCTCTTGGTGCTCAGATTGCAGAGAGGTTGCCCGAGGCTGCCACTGCTCACAGGTGCTTGAGCTGCCCTCCCTTCTAAGGCTGAGAGCTGCCCCTCACTGACTGTGTGCCAGTGGCACAAAGGTGTTTGTGGTGGGCAGTCCTGGTGATTCCACACTTGTATTCCACACTTCCCATCCTTGTATTTGTGTGTTTGGAGTATGTTAGCCCTACAGACTGGAGAAGCCCATTCATTTGCCTTTCTCCCACTTTCCCTGTGTTTCTTTCTTAAAGGAAGTGACAGCATGGACCCTCCTTTGGTGGTGGGTTTGTCTTGTCACACATGGGTGTTTTCCATTCCCCTGGGTAGAAACCAGGTGGAGTGGTACACAGCACTGCAATCTCTGTGCACAGCCATTTCCTTTGTGTCTGGCCCAATCTATTTTTCTCATCTGCCTTTCCTGAGAGTAGCATAGCCAGTGGGTACAAACTCTTAACAGGAGAACCTTATTTGAAAGCCAAAGAGATGTACCTATATAATTACTCTGTGAAATAAAGAGATGACTTGTTTAATTAAAACTGCAGTACTAAGACTTGGAAGGAGGAAAGGAGGTTGTGTGTGATTAAAATGTTTGATAGGAGGTAGGCATGTTGGGACACAGTTTTTGAATAATATTTGAAACCTCATTTAAGGCCCCCTCTTTAAAAGGAAAACATTTTTTGCCAGGAGAGAGACAGACAAAGAGCATAAATAATGTCATGTTTTTTAAAGAATGAGTGAAGATTATCTACAAGGTTGTGAGCCAAAACCACTTTGTTTCAAACTACCTCTGAAAAAATACCCTTTTTAGTATGGATTGCTCCTAGCGGTTTGAGGTGATTTGTTGAGAGCATTTGCCAGGTGCAGGCCTCTTTAGCTGGCAGCCAGTAGTGAAGGAATTAAAACAACTTTATTCAGCTTTCCAGAAGCCTGAGGTTCCTTGAGAGAAACTGATTGAAGGAGGTTGGTGGAAGCTTGTAGGGATCAGCCCAACATGTTGCTGTGAGCTTCCCAGTATGTATGGATCAGCAAATGGCTCAAAGTAGTGAAAAAGAGCTTGATGAGGTAGAAGGGATTGCTATTCCCCTATGAGTAAAAATGCTGTTACTGTAATCAGAGCAAATAATTTCTTCTAACTGCTGTTAGAAGACATAACTGAGCTGTAGCTCACAGATGGTTTGGCCCTAGAGGCAAAGGAGGTTTTATTTACATTGTAATTATACCTATATATATATAAAATATTCTATTTTTTCCTTTTCTGACTTATTATAGCAAGTTTGCTGATATATTTATACCTACAGCTGAATATGAGAGTTCTTTGGTGTAGGTCTTTTTATATAAATTTAAATCTATAATTGTTAATTTTAAATAAAGGTTTAACGCACATAGCATCAGTCCAGATGTATTTTTGAGACATGAAAAAATAAACATTTTTAGATATTTTTGATAATTTGAAAAAAACTGCTGTGGCCGTTCTTCTGGAGCTTCCTAGTTCTGCATTTATGCATAACTATAGAGTTTTGAGATGGTACAACTGTTGCCTTCTCTGGTAAGACTAGGTGCACATTTTCTTCATGTCTACATTACTGTACTATGATTCTTGTATGAAAATCTAGTTATTTATAGTTAAATATGTGCATTTGGGTATACTCCAGCATGCCTGAGTGTATATACACTCAAAAAAAATCTAATTTCCTTTTACACCTCTGCTGGAGGTAATTATAAAGCATTATAAAGAAAGATGACTTGGAATATTACTTTTTCAGCCTGCAATTGCCATGGACATGCCACTGATTGCTACTATGATGCTGATGTTGATCAGCGTCGAGAAAGCTTAAACATCCATGGGCATTATGAAGGTGGAGGAGTCTGCATTAACTGCCAGGTAAAAAGGTCATTTTGATCAGTTTTAAAAAATGTTCACACCGGTAGTTTTGGGTCTGACCAGTCCAGATAGGCCCATTTCTCTGATGGTGTTACTATTCGTACTTAAAGTGTGGAAAAAGGTGCGTGAAAATAATTTACCTTGTTCAACATTGCTTGGTAATGTGTAAAAGACACATAAAAATTGTATTTATGCTCAATCCTGTGTGATCAAAATAAAACCACACAATGAAAGCAAACAATTTAATCAGCTATAAAAATTCCCTTTCCTGTTGTTGCAAACTCTGCAATTTCCCTGCTTAACAGAAGGAAGTAAAATTAATCAAATAAAATGCCAGCTCAGGCCAGCTGGTTCCTTACTGAGGCAAAACACAGAGGGCTCTATCTCATCAGTAGAAATAAAGGAGGATCTAGACTATACCAAGATGGAAAGTTATAGATATTGGGAAAGCACATAATCATAGAAGAGCCTTCTGGAATCCTTTTGAACTAGTGCTCCACTCAAACCGAGGCCTGATGCAAAATTCTGTCGAGTTGCACTGAGAAACACCCAGTTGAATTCTGCACATTTCTGAGGAAGCACTTTACACACACTCTGGGTAATCTTTAACAGCACTTAATCACACTCCTGTTCAGTAGGAATTTTCCCAACTGCGGCTTGTGGTAGTTGGCTTTTGGGCTTGTGCTGTGCTTATGTGAGAAGAGCTGGTTCTGTCTTTTGTGTAGATGAAGGATGCCTTAGGTGGAGGAAAATGGCCATTAGCACCTTCCCCCTCCCTGCCAACCAGTCATTCCCACAGTTTCCCCTGAAAACTGAGGGGATGAGCTCCAGAACTATCTTAGAGGCTCCTTTGGATTGAATCAAAAGTTGTAAATTTGGAATCAGAGACTTTACACTGTGTCTGTCATAAATGGATAATACATTCTTGGAAAGAACAAGAATTTCTTTCATTCTGATTTTGTTCTGCTCTGGCAATGACTATGAGGAACGATCAGATGAGACTCTGATAAAGATCTCATCTTGGCCTTATCTCTGCTTGTAGCAGGACTGAACTACTTGACCTCCTGAGGTCCCTTACAACCTGAGTCATTCCTTGGTTCAGTGATCTCATGGTTAAATAAATCCAGAGTTATTTGGAAGTCTGTCTTCCTTTTGTTGTCAAGTCATCTGATGTATGACAAGCAGCTGACCAGAATTTTGCATTACAGGAAAATTGTCATCAATTCTATGTTCCTGTGAAATCTATGCATCATGACTTATGTATTACCATGTCGTGCATTTTAAAATATAGCTGTATTTAAGCAACAAAAAAAGGCATATATTCAGTATAGACTATGTTTTCCATATTCTTGCCACAATATAATCAGATATTGTCCAAAAGGCAGTCAGAAGAGAGTAGTGTTATTTTTATTAACATGAGTAGAAGAAATGTTCTTTGTCTTCCAATTGACATTTCTGTGCAGAACTTTGTTCATGCAGTCTAGTAAGATTTACCATGTCGGTCCTTTCTGTCAGCTCTTTGTTCATGAAAGAGCATTTCTTTTAATACTGCTTCAAAGATAGAAAATAGCAAAATTAGTCTAGATCTGCAAATCCTAGTTATATGACTGATACAAATTGTTTGTAATTTATTTTGTGGAAGTTGAGTTAGATTAAATGAGTTTACTATAAATCCAAGTATAGCTTTATTTTTTGTTTGTTTGTTTGTTTGTTTTGGGGGTTTTTTGTTTGTTTTGTTGTGTTTTCATTGACAAAGTGCATGAATTTTAGTTTAAGGAATGGATGCCTGCATGAAGAAGTGATACAACTGAAGTGTTGCATACAAAGATAGAATCAGTTTCTTTAGAGTATGATGGCAAAGGAGCTCTGGAAATCACACAGTCCTACTCAGAGTAGGTCTAGTTAGATCAGGTTGCTCAGGAACTCATTCCTCCAAGCTTTGAACACCTCCAAAGATTGGAATGCCACAACCACTTATGGCAACCTGTTTCAGTGTTTGACTGCCTGCATGACAATTTTTTGTCCCTAACATCTAATTGAAATTTTCCATGTTCCAATCTGTGCCTGTTGCATCTCATCCTTTTGCTGTGTACCTCTGACAGGAGTCTGGGTCCATCCCCTCTGTGTTTTCCAATCCAGTAGTTGTAGGTAGCAATAAATTCACCCTTCTCAATGCTGAAGAAATGCAACCATCTCAGCCCCTTCTTGGATGTCATGTGCTTCAGTCCCTCACCATCTGTGTGGGTCTGCCCACAGCACCTATCATTGTATCACAGAGGTCCATGAGGTTGATTTGGGAATATTTTGCCCTGGGTAAACTATGCTGGGTATGTCCCATCACCTTCCTGTCTTTTGTGCGTTCTAAATTTGTTCACTGGGTCTCCTTCCCCACTGAGCAATGGGTCCCTACCCCCACTAGTTTTTCTTTTGCTGCTCCTCTGCACCTGGAATCTTTCTTTTTGCACTTCACCTTCCTTGCTGCTTTTAACTCTGCTAAGCTTTGGCTTTCCTAGCTCCACTATTGCATATTTGGGCAATGTCTTTGTATTGCCACCAAGTAGCCTGTCCCTGCTTCCACCTTCCATGCAGTTTCTTTCTGAGTTTGAGATCAATCAGGAACTCTATGTTTGTCTGTGCTGGCCTTCTGCCATGCTTGCATGTTGGAAAACACTGCTCTAGTTCGAAGGAGGCTGTCCATGAAAATCAGCTGTCTCTCTTGGTCCCCTTTCCCACCCAGGACACTTCCACACAGGATCTTGTTAAGCAGTTCTCTGAGCAAGGACAAACCTGCTTTTCAAAAACCCAGAACTGTAATTCTGCTATTTGTCTTGTTTGCTTGTCTTTCATACACTCAAAATAACTTCTGGATTGCATAACCCTTCTGCATTGTCCTTCTGGCCTCTTCCCGAAGCTCTGTCTGCCTGGGGCCACTGATGTGCCACTGGAGTGAGCAGTGATGAAGAAGATGCAGAGTCCTGAGTACCCTGCTCATGAACTGCTCAGCAGTCCATCCAGGAAATGCTGTGTCCCTGCTCAGCCCTGAATTGCAACACTCCCTAAGGAGGAACTAAACAGGGAGTGGGAGTTGGGGGAAATGTTTTGGTTGCTCCAGGGCAGAGCTTCCTGGTCTGGTTCCCTGGCTCTTGTGTCTATGAGCTCAGCAGGGTGCCTCATGACCATGATTTATTCAACTTGTACTTGCCATCACTGCTGTAGTTCAAATTACTTAGGATTTTTTTTTCCTGATGTGCCTAAACCACATGTTTATAGAGACGTATATGCTCTTCTAGTGGAAAATCTATTTTGTGCTGGCTGGACTGTTCAGTTTTTGGTTTCTTCTGGTAATGCTGATCTTAAACACAAGGTGTTCAGAAATTTAATGTATAATATAAGAAAAAATTAATGATGCAGTTTCTTGAACAATATATACATGGTGGTAAGAAAGTAACCTAAAAAGAGATATTTTATGATATAAAGAGATATTTTTCCAAATATTTTTTAATGGGAGGAGGAGTTTATAGTGTTTTAGAGAAAAAATTCAGCTGCTTTATGTGAGAATACTGTGATTCAGAACCCTGTAGAGAACAGGTGGTTAAAGAACAACACATGATGATTGATTCTTTAGTGCAGTCATATTCCATCTTTTCCACTTCTTAGTTGTATATAGAAACAGTTTAAAGGATGTTATTGTTTGTTAATTCTTCCAAGTTCCTCTCTTTATCTTGTATTAACCTTTTGTCTTACTTTGCATAGCATAACACGGCTGGGATTAACTGTGAGAAGTGTGCAAAAGGTTACTATCGTCCTTATGGTGTTCCAGCGAGCGCTCCTGACGGTTGTATACGTGAGTCCTTCTCTATGGAGTATCTTCTCCTGGTGGCTTGAGGGGTTTGGGCTGTAATCAAGGCATAGGATGTGTCTTTTGGGGAAGAAGAAATGAAAGAGTGGGCAAAAGATGTTGGAGAAGAGCTACAAATTAATTTCTGTGTTGCTTTAAACCTTTTAAATTACATTCTTCTCAATTTACGTGTCATATGAGCATATTCAGAACAGCAGAAAGATAGATAATAGGCCATAAAAGAGTACGGAGGAGATAGGATCATGGAAACTTGGGATGCTGCTACACACCCCACAGTGGAGGGGATCTCAGGACCCCTAGGAAGCCATTCACTACTCCCGTTCTCAGGATCTTGTTTCTCTTAGCTCTCTGATGTACATGTGAGCCATCCTTTGATCCTTGGTCGCTTGAAAATTGTATTTGGTAGCTGAAGAGGTCCCAAAGATCACTACTCTGATCTTACACAGTGCTGACTGAGCCCATCGATTCATAAGTGATGCAATAGGGTAATTACTAATAGAACGTTTGAAAAAGAACAGGTAAGAGGAAAGTGTTGGATTACAAACAGGTTGAAGGAGCTGTGGGACAGGTGGGAGGAAGCAACAGTTATGTTGTGTTTGGAGTTTGAAAGGAGTGGGAAGTCAGCAGTGCTGTGGTCATAGTGTTGCATGTAGTGCATAAATGAAAGTGAGTAGTGTGGTGCTTAGCCTAGACGGTGGAGAGAGATGAGTGGTTCCCTCAGAAAAACTGCTGCAGTGCTGTGGAGGAGCAATGTGCAGTGTTTGGAATTAAAAACTTCTAAATGTTCTAAACAAATAACATGGGCTTTGCTTTTAAGGGATGTATTGGTGATATGTAAGTACTTGGGGAATGTTAACTCTTTAAATAATGAGTCATTCACATCTGCAGGTTTGTTGTTATAATGCCATTGTGCACTGCTGTAAAAGGCAAATTGATTATTTTCCAAAGAGTGCCTAATTGCTGGTACTTTTACTTAGCCTGCAGTTGTAACTTGGAGCATGCAGATGGCTGTGAGGAAGGGTCTGGCCGCTGCTTCTGTAAGCAGAATTTCCAGGGAGACCACTGTGAGCGCTGTGCTGATGGATTCTATGGTTATCCATTTTGTGTCTGTAAGTATACAAGTAAAATTGCCTCTTTTTCTGTATTTTAAATGTGCATTAAAGAATTAATGGCTTCCATTGCTCTCGACTTGGTTAAAAAAAAATCTGGTATTTCAGCTTCACATTTTTATATGTTCTGATAAATCGGTTGTTACAATACTGAAGAAAGTTGGGTTTATTTAACAAAATGATAATGACTTGAAAAACAGTGATTGCGCTGCATTCTCACAATTCTGAAATCGTTTGAGACATCAAGTTTGCAGCCTATCCTCAGTGAGTTGTGAACTCCAGTCCTAAGGCTCTGAAAAAATTGTTTAGACATGTGTCAGGATTTTTAGGGATAAAGACCATCTGCACAGAGAAGTAGAACATGACTGTAATGACAGAGAGGGGAGAAAATGGGTATTTGTTCTCCTTGAGACCTCCTAGGATTTGGAACTTGTGTCTCTGATAAACAATGCTTTTCCCATAAAAAATTACATATAAAATAACTGAGCAGAAAATGTAGCACCAGGATTCCTGCATAAAAGCTTCTGAGTCCATGAAAAGATTGCAGAAATGCATCAGTGGGATATTTTGTGCCTTCAGGAAAAAGATGTGTGTTTCTGACAGCTGATAAAAAACAAGTGTTGATCTGGGACAAGATCTGAGGTCTGACTAGAAGAGAGGTACCACAATAGAAACATAAGAAGAGGGAAAACAATACAAAACAAAGGAAAAAAAATCCTGTGAAAATTGAATGTTGTTTGAATCCAATAGCTGTGATATAATACTGTCTCTACACTGCATTCTAGATTATCACATCTCATACATCTTCTTGGTTGAAATCTGACATTTTTAAATTATTTCAGCTCAGATAGACATTGATCTAAGTCCCACTGATGTTTGTAGCTCATTGACTTCAGATCCCATCTCAATGCAAGAATATTTAAGAATCGGAAAGAAAATCCAGCAATCTGGAGGACTCTCAAATAAAAGTTCCTAAGATGTACATGTCATAAATTATGGCAGTTCATGTAGCAGGAGGTAATGCCACGTAGAAAGAGATGGAAGCAGAAAATGTGAAATAAATATGAAGATCCTTAGATAATTCTCACAGCACTAAGTCTGAGAAAGATTTCCACAAAAAGGATAAGGAGCAGGAAAGCAGCCTGCTTTTACAAATGGTGTCTGGCCTTTCATACTGCTTTTTTAAGAAGGGAACTTTGTATCTGAATTGGGAATCAAAAGTGAAATGTTTCTTACCTCTTTCCTAAGAAAACTAAGCTGTAGTTGGTTACTAGAGTCATATGAATTCAATGCTCTCAGCATTGACAGTAGATGACTTCATCGTTTGTCGTGATTTTTAATGAAATTATTGTGTTTGTTTCAAATGCTCCTCGTTGTTTCTTTTGTTTTAAAGATACTCCTGTATATCCTACTTCTTCAGTTCCAGGAGATGCTGTGGCTGGTGACATAATAGGCAAGTTCTTGGTGGTTTTTCCCCATTTCACTGTTTTTTCCCCATGTTACTATTTTTCACTGTTTCAGTGGTGCCTGCTCTTTTGTAGAATCAATCTTGGAATCATTAAGTTGATTTTTAGGTAGTAATTTTGCCTCTGTTGGTATTTATCTTTCAAGAGTATCTTTGTTCTTGCCAGAAGTTTATCATATTGTCATGTTTATACCAAACAGTTTACTGGGCTAGCTCCAGAAAGAGTTATGGATCAAAATAACTTTGGCCAGCCTCTGGCAAACATCTGCAGGAGGGGCTGACCATCTTGTTTGTGCACTTAAGAACAGATCCATCAAGACTTCCTGACATGTACAACTTTCTGATATGGCAGCCACTGCTTTATGGTGTAAATCTCTTTCTTGAGGCTAACTGGCACCTGCCTCTGGACTGTCCTCTCTCACCTGGCAAATTGTACATTGCCCTTGGCAGTGAAGGACTTTGATTTCTAAGAAAGCTTCATATTTCTTGTTTAGCCCACTGCAAAACTGCCTGAAGTCCATACAATGATTGCCTTGGTGGGCTTATATTTTTTAGCCTATATTATCATACTGCACAATGGAGGCATCATCACGACTAGCACTTAATCACTTGCACTTCACCTTTGTACAGCATCCAAAATAATGGCCCTGGTAGGCCTCTGGGTATGCTCTGTTGCATATCTCCTTCTCTCACAAATTTTTTAAAGGAAGAAGAAAAACACTCCAAAGGAAAGTGAATAAATCTAACAGGAGAAAACAGATCTTGAGCTCTTTACACTTTCAATGAGCAGCATCTGAATTTGAAGGCTTAAGAAAGGCAGCTGCCTCTAAGTGGAAGTTTCAGTAGAAGTTGTAAATTTGGGCTGTCAGACTAAGCACAATTACATATTGTGGTTTTTTTGAAAGACATTTTGCATGTAAGGCTCATACAAATTGGGTTTTTTTATTCAAGATTAATATTTACTAAGTACTGATCTATTTTTCTCTGAAAAAGACAAGGAATTCTGGGATTATATGCACTAATTTTACTTTTTTCTTTTCTTTCCTGTTTTAAATAGAAGGAGGCTGCAAACCAGGGTATTTTGGCCCCCAGTGTCTGTGTAAGTGATGTACTTTCTTTGACACTTGGAGCCTGTGCTCCAGGATAAGTGCCAACCATTGGCTTCCAAGGGAAATAAGAACTTCATGACCATAATACTGCAAATGTTTTCTTTACAAATGTGCTCTCCAGCGTGCCAGTGCCACGGTGCAGGAGTGCTGGGCAGTGACTGTGATGGAAGTACCGGGCAGTGCAGATGTCGAACCGGATTTGGGGGTTTTTCCTGCGATACCTGTGCAGCTGGCTATTTTCAGTACCCCTTCTGCCACGGTAAGCCAAAGAGTCCCTTTCAGCAAGCATATCTAAAACACCAAAACCTCAAGTTTTGTACTGAAGGATAAAGTTATTTTGCCAGGGAGATGTATTCATAACAGGCTCTCCCAAAACTCACACAAGTCAAAGAAAAATAATGTGATGAGGGGAGATTTTGATCTAAAAATATCTAAAAATGCCCATGTTGCCTTGGTTGCTGTCTGCTGTTTGATGCAGCTGCCAGGCTCTAGTTTATGTTTGGATTTAGTAACATTGATTAAGCTTAGAATAACTTCGGAAATATTTCTGCTACTTATCCTTGGGATTTTTTTTTTTTTAATTGTGTTCAATATGAGTTTGCAACCTCACTTTGATGCACAAAGCTACCGTATCTAATACTAGAAAGCTGACTGGTTTTGAACTTTAATAGCTGTCTCTGTGCTGTCTTTTTAGGCAATTTATTTACCACTCCCACCTGAGATTGTAAACCTAAACCATAAATTGTTCTGCTTCAGTCCCAGAAGTTATGAAACTACTTTCAATCGTTGGCCAACCACTTGGGATTGATAAATCAGACTGTCAGTAGGGCCAGGCCAAGTGTAGTGCTTTGACACTGATAATTGAACTTTGAGCCAGCTTCATTGCTTTTTCCTTAATGTTTTCCTTGTTCCTGAATCGTTACAGATGTGAGCAATCAATAAAATCTGTTATGAATCCATATAAATCTGATGGGAAAATTGCCATCCTGTTGAGCATCAGGGAGCAGGGAATTGCTTTTACTGGCTTTATTTTTTTCAAATGTATTTTTATTTCAAGAAAGACAAAAGAAGAGAGCCTGTACAGAGGCTGCCTCTGAAATACCTCTTCTCTTTGGCAGTGTGTGAATGTAACTTGCTGGGTACCCAGCCTGAAGTCTGTGATTTTCTTGGGAGGTGTCTGTGTCGCTCAGGGGTCACTGGACTTCAGTGTGACAGCTGCCAGCCTGGCCACCACTCCTTCCCTGCCTGTCAAGGTAAGCCTGCTGATTGAGTGTACAGCATCAAACAGGCCCCTGAAAAGGCAGACAGCAGTGCTTTCCAGGAGAGCAGCCAAAGCAATGTTCACAGCAGCAAATGGGCAACTCCCTCTTGTGCTCTATGGTGAAATCCTCATGTGTCTCAATTCTCCAGTTTCAGGCCTTATTTTTCTCTCATCATCACACTGTTTGATGTGCCAGCTGTTTTACTAATAATCAAAGCATTTGAGAGCTGTTCTCACATGGAGGCCCACAGCAACAGGGCACACTTGACTGCTGAGGATTCAGCATAGCAGAATTGTGTCACTGGTCTGCTTTTGCAGAGAGTCTGTGGTACCTTGTTTGGTACCAAAATTTGGTACCTTGTAAAAGGTGTGTTCTGTAAGTCCCAAAATCTGAAGCTCTCATTTTGCCCTTCATGTTGGTGTCTCACTAGTTTTAAGATAATCTAACAGAAACTAACCCAACCTGTGTCCATGTAGGCATGAAACATGAAAGATCTCTATGGAGCTTCCCACCAAGGACTTGCCTGCTTTTTTACAAGACAAGGAAATTAATGGAATATAACTTTTGAGTACCATAGTGGTCTTGTGTGTGTATGAGTCCCATCAAGTCCTACTTGGCCCTAGGTTTTGTCTGCCTTTAAAGTGAATGTGAGAGGGGGCCCTTAATCCTTAGTGATTTTTCCATTGAGAAAGAATATAGAATATTGCAGAGTTCTGGGATGTGCTTTCCTGTACCGATTAACAAGATGTGTGTAAATATTATGATTTGCTTTCTTCTCTCTAGTTATTTCTGGCTGTTGGCTACATCAGTCTTCTTCCTTTGGGCTTATTGGACATTTGTTTGTCTCCTGTAAAGGGACAGCAGAATTCTTTATGACCTCATGCCCTGGTTTCAGCTGGGGTAGAGTTAATTTTATTCCTACATAAATAATGTGTGCAGTGCTGTGTTTTATCTTTTTTCCAAGTTCTTCTCCCCACCCTATGGGTGAGGTGTGGTACCTATTTGCCACCCAGGGTTAAACTGTGGCACCTTGCAAAGACAGACTGTTTTGTGTTACCAAACACAATGGGTGGAATAAAGAAACACCACATGATTGTGGGTTTTATGGTCTGGAGTAGATGAACATTTTTGATGAAAAACATAAAATTAGGATTCTGCATTGGTACACACTGTTCAGTGGTTTTAAAATAAACTTCTTTTTTCCCTAGAGCAAAATCAAGTAGTGATCTTAAAGCAAATCAAACCCGTATTGAATATGTTTGATCTTTGAACACCAAAGGCTGAAAAGAGACAGAAAAGCTTAAAAGAGCATGCAAAAACAAATTGTAAAATACGGATAAAAATAGTTGAAAACACAGTCAGTGGGATTACTCAGAACTGCTGCAGTTCACAGTTTGTTCAGTTAAAATGAGCTGCCATGGGTTTAAACATAAATTAAAACAGCATGCTGCAAGCTGTGGGGGAAAGTGAGCAGCCCAGCCTGCTACTCCTGTAAGGAATTGTCATCTTCAAAAGGGAGACAGATCTATCTTTTTTGGGCTGCTGTGACTAGAACTAATCTCTCTGGTCTTGACTTGTTGAACTCAATAGAAGCTTTATTAAATAAAGTCATATCAAAACAAAGCCTTTAAACAAAACACTAACACTAAAATTTGGAGAGAATGCAATATAATAGTCAAATGATGGGGGACTCTAGTGTAGGTGTTGTTCTTGGAAGCTTCAGTGTTTGTATTTCTCTTATACTAGCTTCCTAGCAAGCCCTGTGTCTTTCCAAGCATCTTTAAAGTAAACACAGCAAAGTCAAATGTCTTTGACTGCAGCAGAAAGAGGAACCAAAAGGGGGAACCAGAAACATGAGTGTGTAACAAGAAGACAGTGTTTGCTTTGTATTTCTGTCGGTCAGCCATTTCTGCCAGTCATAACATCCAGGGCTAACTACAGCCCTTCATCTGGTACCTGGGACAGCTGCCCATTCCTGTACCTGTGAAGTGTGACCCTGTGGAACATTCCAGCATCATCTCAAGAAAATAGCAGGTCCTGGCTTTAGCTGTTAGCCCAAAATAGTGGTAACTCCATAAGTTCACTGTTACAGTTGACAACGTGTTTTGAGTACATTTTTGAAAGGCTTTTAAAGTATTTCTCTCATGTGACATTCTTCCCAAATGTAAGATGGATTTATGTCCCTTACATGTGTTTTGCAAGGCATCAAACTGAATTTCTTAGCTGTGTGTTACAGAACTGCAAGAATCAAGGTTACCAGTGGTTGAGGAGAATTGCAGAATAACCTCTGTTTCAGGATATTTATTTTTGGTGGTAAAATTATAGTTTGTCTGGTTTTCTGAATGTAAATGATTGATTTACATTCAAAGGCAATTTTTTGGCAAATTCTAGATTTAGATATGTCTCTGTTTTGTTTTTTTCCCTGTGCAGTATGCAATTGTGATGGTGTTGGCTCATTGGGGAGTACATGTGGTCCTGGAGGGCAGTGTCTGTGCCGTAGTAACTATGCTGGGCTGAGATGTGACCAATGTGCTCCAGGATATTACAGCTATCCCAGCTGCTTGAGTGAGTAAAAGCCTTCCCTACTTTTAACGGGGTTTTCCTTCCTATTTCTGTAACATGGAAGAAAACAAATCTTCTCAAATATATTTCCATTTAAAAGATTTCCATTTTGATGGCACAGGAACTTTAAGAAAGTATCTCTCAGTTCCATAGGTTAGTGTTCTGTTTTTCCAAGTGACTGCTTTGCATACAAATCCAAATACTATAAATCAGGCTTAATACACATTTTAAAAATCATTATTAAAGGCTTTTGCTGTCTTGGAGTTTAAAGTATTTGAGCCTCTCCAAGGTTAGCATATTAAAAAACCCTTTCAAGCTCACACCTGCTACATGTGCGTCTGCATTGCTACATTCCACAGCTCTGTTTTCAAAAGATCTTTCAATGTGTTTGTTTTATAAAGGTATCAGCAGCAAGTGTGACCCTGCAGGTAGCGTTGGTTCTCACTCCGTAAGTATTCTGCTGCTGCAGCTAACAGTGCATGTTAATCATTGATGTGCCTTTGCTGAACACATCCAGCTCATTGCTCAAGCCCTGAAGCCTGCTCTTAGACTCTAAAAGAATTGCACGAGCTTGTTTGAAGAGTAGGAGTAGAAATAAGCTTTGTGTTTTGTTCTTTGATCATACCAGTGCAAAACTTTGTCCAGGGTGGGGGTTTTTTATCTTTTATATATAGAATACGCATGCGATTTATGTCTTTTTTGTATACTCTTAACACTAACATATACATGAGCTTGTGCATCTCTCAAAGACCTTCTGGGTCTGGATTGCAACAGGCCTTTCACCATCAAACTGTTCTTGAACAATCATTACATCTTTGTTGCCGTTCCACTATTATTGTTATTAATACAATGATGATTATTAGTAGTAGCATATTGCCAGAAATTACAGGCACTGTTAAATGTGTAGCAAAGAACACCTAGAGGGTGAGTCTAATGGATGGTAGGGGTACCTATGTAGGCTTCTTTATAGAGCTATGTGTGTCTTCCACCAATAAAGAAAATATTAAATACAACAATGAATTAGTATTTTTAAGGAAATATGGGGCTTATTCTTTGTGCAAACCAGTTAATACTTTAGAGCAGTTCTAGTAAGACTATAAAAGAATTTGAAAGTACACTCTTTGGGACCCTTAGAATAAATTAGATACATAAAAAATATGCAGGGTGGAACAATCATGTGCTGACAGCATGAGACAGAAAAATCTATGATGTCTGAATCAACCTGAGATCCACGTATCTGTAAAAGTCAGTAAACTGCATGAGCTCATAAAAATATTAGGTTTTTCTTAGTAGTAAAGAGCAGTAAGTTTTTTATGAAGCAGGTGCACCCACATTAGCTCCTTTCTGTTGTTAGGGACATTGTCAATGTCTCCAGAATGTTGAAGGTCCTACCTGCAGTAAATGCAAACCCTTGTACTGGAACCTGGCCAAAGAAAACCCCGAGGGATGTACAGGTATGGCTTCATGGCATTTTTCTCTGGCTTATGAAATGTAGTCATCTTTATTCTCTGATACTGTCTGTGGTGCTTTTTATGACTTTCACAACTCTTGTTAACAGCGTGTTTTCTCATAATTTCACCAAACTACCCATGAGACCAGCAGTTACTTTCAGAAGCCAGGCCCTAATTTCATGGGTGTTTGCCTAGTGCTGAACCAGGGTGTGCTCTGAAGTTACAATGATGTTCACTTCATATGGCCCTATGGAGCCAGAGGGGATTTTTACCTGTAACCCTGAAATCAGAATTTGGCTCATTGTTTTGAGAAAAAAAGTGCTTTTTCACTTTATATTATTTCCTAGCTTGTAGCGCAAAGCCTTCGTGCAGCCTCAGGGTGTGACAAATCTTTTATGGTTTATATCTGTGTGATAACCTGTGATTGTCAATGTTTTCCAACAGGGAGTATGTGTTTTTCAGGCAGATAATAGTATTTAATGAAGACTAAAAAGGGTAAAGACAAAAAAAATTTTTAAAGGTTCTCGCCAACTGTTTCCTTTGGAACAGATTCCACCACAACAGCCACTTAGGATGAGTAGCTTTAGACCTGATAATGGTATCATTACATTTTTTACTTTAGATTTCTAAATACTGAAAACTCCTCAAATATTAAGTACTGCACTTTCCGTGTAATTCTCTACTTTCAGTCACAGAGTCAATACTGGGTTTCTCCAAGCTTCTGGTTCAGCATAGTTCCTCCCTGCAATATTTTCTTCACTTCTGTTTCGTATAGAGAGTTGATTTGGTCCCAGAGTGGCACTGCAGAATAGAAGGTGCCAGTCAGGCTGGAAGACACTGTTTTGTGTCAATTGTCTGAATGTTTCTAAGAAAGAAAACAATTGTAAATTCAAACTCAATACTGTTTTTATCAAACACAAATCACTTTAAAACACATCAGTAAATCACACATACTTAGAAGTCCTCATTCTTTCTCCTCCTCTTTTTCTTCTCACCTCATACCAG
Source organism: Rhabdornis inornatus (assembly GCA_013397075.1). Classification (NCBI taxonomy): domain Eukaryota; kingdom Metazoa; phylum Chordata; class Aves; order Passeriformes; family Rhabdornithidae; genus Rhabdornis; species Rhabdornis inornatus. The sequence goes on along the minus strand of VWZS01002632.1, from coordinate 2,404,984 downwards.
TACCATGTCTGCTGTTCTCAACCAACCTTCCAGAATGAAATCCATCTTGTGGCACATTGACTAAAAATTGCAGATTCAGGGTGGTGGGGTTTTTCCCTGTAAAGTATCACAAAAAGATGAAATGCAGGTGTCTTTTTTTTTTCATCTGTTCAGCATGCCAGTGTGATGTGAGGGGAACACTCAGTGGAGTTGGAGAATGTCAGCAGGTAAAATGGAATTAAAAGAAAGGTATTAATTAAATTGATTACTGTAAAGGTAAATTATTGTAACATTTGCTAAGGTAGAAATCTTAGTTTATTGCTTTTGGACATAAAATAGCTGGCTTTATACATCAAAGAATCAATTTTACATGTCCTAAGTATGTATAAAATCTAAAATTTTTTTTTCTTGAGTTTGTGTATTTTCTAGTCTGTTTCTGAAGATGATAAGTGACAGAAATAATGTCCAGATAACGTTTTTGGGGGTTTGTTTTGTTTTGTTTTGGTTTTTTTTTTTTGAGGTTTGTTTTTTTTGAGATTAGAAAGTTTTTCCTCTTTAGAATTAGAGGGAATTCAGAGTATTGAGAGATTAAAGTTCTGGAAAGGTACTGAAACATTTTTGATGAAATTTATTTTCTTTGCAGGAAAATGGACGTTGCTACTGCAAATCTAATGTTTGTGGAGATTTCTGTGACACTTGTGAAGCTGGTTATTATGCTCTTGAAAAAAAGAATTATTTTGGCTGCCAAGGTAAAATGAATAAAGGACATCTCTAGTGGAACATTTGCACTTAGCACAGAAGTCTTTATAATTCCCTAGGCTGTACTTTTAGAGTGGGGATGTTTGAATTACTCATGTGCACAGCATTTTGCACTGGTGCTGGTGCTGTAACCTCACTCGTGACTCATTTTGTCCATGTCTTAGAAAACAGGGTGCTTTTAGACTATGATATAAACCTTGTTTAGGAGCACTCAGCCTTTCAATCCAGCTTGAAATTTTTTGGCATACTTCTTCCTTAGTACAGCATATACCTCATTACTAGAGGCGTCCTTTAGTTTGTGCCACAAGTCCTGTCTCCTGTAGAAAGTCATTCAATGTTGTTGTCCAGTGTCAGTTGAAAATATGTATATTATATGAACACATACGTTGCAATTTTGTCAGATAGATTAAATATTGGGGTACCAGGCTTCGAAAAGTTAACATCTTGCAATTTTTGTAAGTTGGGTTTTAGATTTTGTTGTTTATGGGGTTTTAAAAATAATTATTCTTCGTGATATTGCTGCAGAAATTCTGACTTGCTAGGAAAACATTTGAATAGCAGTTCTGCAAAACTGCAGCCCAGCATTTAGCAATGTGGCAGGATGTATTACTTGAGGGGTTTTTTTGAAAGTGACTTTTGTCACATTCTAAGGAGAAATTGAAAAGAAAACAGGCACAAACACAGGAAGCTCAAGATAATTGCAGCTTATGTAGGTGTATTAAGTTGCATTTGAAGGAGCCTAAAGGGAGGAGGGAATTAATGGTGTTTAATTAGGTGAAGCCGTGGTGTGTTTCCTGATAACTTTTATCACTCTTTTTCTGACTGGGTTCTGCTCCTGGCCTGCCAGGCTGTGGGTGTGATGTTGGAGGGTCCCTCAGCCCAGCCTGCTCCCAGCCCTCGGGCAGCTGCCGGTGCCGGCCGCACGTCGTGGGCACGACCTGTCGGGAGTGAGTCCAGCTCCAGCACACTTCTCTTCAAACTGCCCATGAGTCCCTTGTTATACTTTCATGTGACAGTCTGGGTTTGTTGATAATTAACTTGGTAAACTGCACTGGTTACTGATATTAATTTTCCTGGGAAGTTTCCTTCCTATATTTTAGTAAGATTTTCTGGCTTGTTTCCCTAAATAACCAATACCAGTTTTGCAATAATATTGCATATGTATCTATATATCTATCAAGAGTAGTATAGGAAAAAGTATGAAAGCTGTAAAAGCTTCTGGAAGGAAAATTCTCGTTGCATCCCTGTTACCAGCTGTCTTGAATTTATGAGCTGCTGTCAGAATTCCTCAGTCATCAGTAGATCACCTCCCTTCCACTGCTTTTTGCCCTTAGATGTAGATCATAAGTGACTGGTAATTCTTTGCTGATTTGTTGTGGGTTTTTCCTCCTTGAAAGGCCTGAACAAAACTATTTTTTTCCTGATCTGCACCACATGAAGTTTGAGATTGAAGATGGTACTACTGTCCAAGGAGAGAAAATTCGGTTTGGCTATGATCCTCAGGAATTTCCTGGCTTCAGTTGGAGAGGATATGCACAGATGTCCTCTATACAAGTAAGCTGGTATTTCACTCAAAACTTTGGGGTGAAAACGAAAACAGAAGTGCATGGCAAATATGTCTTTATAATACTACTATGTGTGTGGAAGAGCATGGAAAAAAGACAGAAAAAAGGACAGGATCTGACTAATCCAGACCCTTTGGCACTATGTTGCTGTTTGAATTAGTGAGAATTGGTATTTTTGTCAGGTCATTTGCACATTGCTTGTCCAAATATGCCTTCTTCAGAAATGTTCTTTGGGGTTGGTTTTTTTTGTGAGACAGCTGTAAAGAGGGAACTTACAGCTTTAAAGTGTGTGATACTAAGTGCAGAAATTTTTGTCATGCCAAGAACAGTGGGAACAGCAGAAGATTAATGCTTGGCTAAATAATTTGAATTACACAGGTCTGTGACAGTCTCTGTCCATTATTATGAATGACACCTTCACATTACTGCAAATAGGAAAATGTGTGTTTCAGCAAAGGAGGCTGTGAGCAGGGGCATATTGGCAATATTCGAGTTTCATGACAGACTATGAATAAACTAAACAGCAGCTGAGGTAATAAGTAAATCACAGGTAGAAAGTCACCATAATTTCTTTGACAAGGGCCCTTCTGACTTTGGATTGAACTGCTAATCAAATGAAGTAGAATTTTAAAACAGTAGATTTGAATAATAGATGGGATTTTTTTACTCATCTTGAAAGTAGTGCATTGGTATAGTCGTGTCCAGCCTCCATTTGTCCAGGGACTAATGAATCAGCATAGCATGGGACAAAAGCACAATTATGGGAAAAAATAACCATTGCACATTGATTTCCTTTATGTTCTTCATTTTTCAGTCTTTCATCTTTTGTTGTTTTGGTCTTGGGTTTTTTTTTTACCCTAGATAATTTTTGAACTTTCAGTATTATTCCACATTCGGAAATGAAGGCAGCTGTTCGGTATCTGTGATTTCTTAATGCCTGCTTTCTAATTCAGCTGCTTTTTGCATTTCTTTTCTAGAGACATTTTGTACAGGCTTTTTGTTCTGTTCTCAGATGTGGGAAGCAGAGAAAATGTTTGCATTTCTGGAAGCAGGGTAGACCACAGTGGTGGGGAGGTCACTGTGCCTCAAGTAGCTTGGAAAGGGACAGCAGGTGGATTGTGATGGGTGAACTTGTCGGAACTGGGTAGTGAGGGGAGCTTTAGGACTTAGGATGGAAAGAAAGAAACCAAAACCGTGAGATTGCACCAATCCTGTTTTTTCCTAATCCACCACTGATCCTTAACATGTCTCTTAGCTTTTCTGAAAACTAAATAATGGGGCTTTGTGAATGCAGAGAATTTTGTGGGTCTGAGGGAATCAGTTTACCCCCAGGGCAAGGACAGCATTCCTGGTATTGCAGCTCTAAGCAGCAGTAGGATCTGGTAGAGGATCAGAAGTTTCAGTGGCAGTCTGAGGTGTCTGCATGCTGTGGGATCTCAGACTAGGATCGATGATTGTGGCCTGTTCCTTGGAAAGGCAGGGATATCGACAGCCCTTGATACCATATGCCTCCTTTATGGCACGAGTGGGGAGAATGCCAGTAAAATACTGTTGGTGTATCACACTAACACATGGTAGTTCAGCCATCCTGTGTCCTTCTGGATCAGCTGGTATTCAACAAGAGTTTTATTTCACTGGAGATTTTGTTCTATGCTCTTTTGTAAGCTGCCTGTGCCTTTTTGTCTTTGCCAAGTAGTTTTTCTTTCGCTGGGTGCTAGTAACAAGTAATGTACTTTCCATTCCTCCTTTTTCCCTTTCTTTTTATTTTTCCCAGCCAGAGGTGGTTGTGCCTATCACTGTGGCTTCCCCTAAGCTCTTCCACCTAGTCCTCCGCTATGTCAGCCTGGGCTCAAAAAGCTATAAAGGGAAGATCTCAGTTGCTGAGGGAAAACATTTTGGCACTAATTATACTTGTAAGTGATTAATTTTCTCACTAGGCTTGCCTATCTTCCTCTGTCATACACCAGCATTGCCATTCCAGTGTATACTTGTCTGCATGTGTCTTTTTCTTGTAGGACTTTAGTCTGGTGCTTGCATGGCTTCTAACTGTTCCTCAATTCAGCACTTTACAGCTGTTTTTGTTTATTAACTTCCATTTTTCAGAATGAAGTGAGGATAACTTTGAATGTGGAAAAATCAAACCTCTACTTATTCCGCATTATCCTGAGGTATATTAACCCTGGAGGTGAACCATTACCTGGTCGCATATCTGCTTGTCAATCTCAGCCTGGAGCAGGTACGTGTAACTCAGCAGTGCAACAGCTCAGGTGAATGTTAGATCAGAGAAGGCTTTTCAAGGTGCACCTAAGTCTTTAATGTTGCTTAAAAGGCATCACTTTTAACAGTGCTTTTGTGCTTCTTCTTGTACATTTTTGCTGTGTAATTGATGTGGCTGTGTTTGCATGAAACCCCTGCTTGCAGTAGTAATCAACATTTGTTTCTTCAAATGTTTGCCACAGTAACTACTCTCAGTCCTGTGCTTGGAAGCTCTGATCTGTGGGTTTTATGGAGCTTTTAAAGAAGGGATAACACCACTCCGTTCAGTTTACTTGCCTTTAATATTCAAGTTTTAAATGTGGCTTTTCCCTTCATTCAATGAGTAAGATTTGTTTAATATTATGAACCCAGTCTACCAAGTTAGTTCTGATTACACACCTCAAAAACATGTGATGCCTTTCAGGCCCTGATAAAAAATAAGTACCCCATATCCTTTGAATGGTAGGGGCATACCAAGCTTATATGCAGAATTATGTCTTATCTATTCCTGCCTTACTGGGAGGAGTAATGTTATGGATCCTTTTAGAAATTCAAGTAAGACAAAACTGAAGACTTCACAGACACCCTTCAGCAGAGTGGCAGAAGTTTGTGGTCATCACTGGCTTCTAATGACTGGGAGACACGGAACCAGATTTTGTCTGTGTCCAGGGTCTTCAAAGAGGAAACCTTTAATATTCATAACAGCTGGTCCTCATGACTTCTGTTTGACAAAACACATCACAGCTGTTTCTGTTTCTGTAGTACATAGTCATATAATTGTCTGGGTTTGGAAGGGGCCTTAAAGATCATCCAGTTCCAACCCCCTACCATGGGCAGGGAGAGACCAGGGTGCTCGGGGCCCCATCCAACCTGGCCTTGAACACTGCCAGGGATGGGGCATCCACAACTGGCTCATCATCTCTGCCTAGAAGTTATCTGTCTGTAAGTAAACATTTTAGATGCTACTGAGAACCTCCAATACCTGAAGTATTTGACTTAAAGTCACATGAGAATATGAAATGTGTCAGCTGAACATGTTGAGAGTCTGTGAAGAGAGAGGTTGAATTGAAAACTACGGAAGGGGAAACTGAAAAAGTGACCATTTCAGAATATTGCAAAACTGGTCATTACAGGGGCAGAGCTCTGCTTTTCTGTACCAATTTGCTCAAGAGTAATAAGAATGAAAACAGCAACCACTATGTCTGTCCGAGTGCATTACTAGTGCATATTGACTGAAAAGCATTGACCAACTCTTGCCAAAAAAAGTTTAATGGACCAAATTATCAGTCCAGCTCACTAAGCAAGAAGAGGCATTTTACATATTCACTTATGGTTTTTACTTGATTTTTTTTTTTGGCAGGGGCTGCTCAGAGCAAAGAGTTTGTCTTCCCACCCAGCAAGGAGCCAGCTTTTATCACAATCCCAGGAAAAAGCTCCACAGAGCCTTTCTCACTGGCTCCAGGCACATGGACTGTCAGCATAATGGCAGAGGAAGTCCTCTTGGTAAGAGAACAATTGAGGAAAACAACTGCTTGAAGGTTGTCATCAAGTTATTGCTCTGGAGTTGTTTGCTGGGAAGAACCCTGCAAGCAAGTGAAATTCAGCACTAGTGAAAGGAACAGAATACAATGATGAAAATTTACACTTCTGCCTCTTTATTTCTTCTCTGACTTTCACCTGCTCTAATTTTTCTTCTCCTTACAGACTTCAGGTCTATCTGGAATCTGTACCTTCAAATGATAAGGTATTATTAACATACAGCACAAAGCATAAATGCTCACAAAAATTAGTAATTTTTACATATCAGATGTTGTGTCTAGAGCTTAGCTCAGCCAAGGCCTTAGTTTCTTGAGAAAAAAATCTTCATAAGAGTATTGTAAGATGGGCTGCATTATGAGCAGGTCAATTTCTGACTGCTTTTATCCTCTTATCTTTTCTCTCCTTTCATTCACTGAAAAACTGAAAAATTTTCTAGCTGCAGTTCTAAGAAATTGCTAGAGAAAGAGAAATTGTTTGAGATTTATGAAAAACCTTAAATATGTATGATCACAAAGACAGCATACTGAAATTCTTACTTATTTTGTACAGGGATAAAAAGCAGTGTCTCTAGTCATTAAGCCTGGGGCTGTGTTAAATTTATGGAACACCACATGAAGTCTTAGTAAAGAGCTTGCAAACATATATCTTGCTGAAAGTGACAGTATTATTGTGCTGGGTTTTTTCACTAATACCTTTTAAAAGCTGTATGTTAATTATCTTAACCCATCATAGTCTCATAGTAACAGTTGTTATACTTAATTTCTAATATATTAATTAAGTAAGCAAGACAGAACAAAAATTTACCAGCTTTTGAATCTTAATAGGTTACACGGAGTATTTTAATTAAGTCGTCTGAGATATGTGAATCTCCTGTGTGGAGTCACCCAGAGTTGAGTTGTGTGCTTGTGGATTGCATTCATGGATGAAAACTGCAGGCATCTGTCTGTGTGTTACTGGGCTACAGGAAAGCTCCCTTCAGTGCACTGTCTTGTACAGCAAATGAAGGGAGAGTGGCTTCAGAGTTTCCCTGATCATGGGACAGATGCTTTCATACCAACCTTCTGAAATTAGAGGGTTAGGGAAACACATTCTGATGTTATTGGCCCAAGCAGTAAAAGAAAAAAAAAGCCCCACCCACATCTTGCAGATACCCTCTGTAGAAATTGTTTGTGTGACTGGTTTCATTCATTGTTACATTGTGAAAGCCTGGAGATGTTCTTTTTGTCATTGTTTGGATGCTTTAGCATTTGTTGTATTCTTTGTTTGTAGGATTATCTGGTGCTGTTACCCAGTGATTACTACGAGGCATCCCTGCTGCAGATCCAAGTTACAGAGCCTTGCACACATCCCAGCCCTGTTTCAGCAGAACAGTCAGTAGATATGCTACAGCATAAACCAGTGCCTTGGCTTATTTTGTTATCATCCTGCTGCACTTGAAAACAATAATAATCCTGTGTCTTGTTTCTTGTTTATTTTTTGTTTTTGTGTAAGCTGCTTGCTCTATCAGCATTTGCCTCTGGGCGGATTTTCCTGTGTCCTTGGTTCAGAGGCAGTGCATTTCAGACACGGGGGAGAATCCAGAAGAATACCTGTGCGACAGCCAGCTCCCAATCAGCCAGTGATGGCCCATATCAGTGGAAGAGAGGTCAGATTCCTGCCTGCTAACTGCAGTCCCATCTGTGCTGGTGGCTATAAACCTACCAGACTAAAATGGTTGCAGATTTACAGCTCAGGATTTTCAGATCTTAACACATCCCTAAAACTGACTCTGCACCAAGGTCTGCATTTTACACAAAACTGTGTGAAAGTATCGGTGTAGGCAGATTTATAACTGTGGCTGGAGTGGACATTCCACTCTGGCTAAAGCATTTCATTATATAAAAATCCTTCTCCTTTAGGCATACTTTAGGCTTGTTCAGAAGAAATGACATAATGATTTGTCAGCAGAAATGGCGTACATACATCACTCTAAATTAATCTTTTTTTTCTTAAGTAGCTACACTTATGTAAAATGTTTGCTTTACTGAAAAACAAGCAGAAGCAATTATGCCACTACTGTAGGTCCTTTGAAAGCAAAACATGTTTTATGAAATGAGAAGATCTACTAGAAGTGTGTTTGGCAAAAAGGAAGGTATTTTATCAAGTATGTGATAGTGATGTAAAATGATTATGACCTCTATTACTGTACTTGGATATTTCTTTTAAAAATATCCAGTACAGCAAGAATACTCACATGCCACAGGCTCTGGTGCTTCATCATTGATGCATGTGCAAAATTTACTGGTGTGAATAATTGCAGTGAAGTCAAGAGGGCTGTTGACAGAATTATTTACATGTTTAAGTGTTTGTAGCCTAAGGAAATAACGAGAAAAAACAGCTTAAATTTGAAAGTAATTGTGTAGTCAACTGAAGCAAAACCTTTGTAACCGCAGCACTTAACTACTTAGAAGTATTTTGCATCAAATATTGTATTAACCACTTTTGCAAGTAACCTAAAAGAAAACCTTGATGCTTCAAAGTGTTATTATTTGCTGGAGAAGATGCTTTCACCCCTTGTAGGGAACCAAAATACAGCATTGCTATAGTAGGAATTTTGTGTTCCTGGAAATATTTTTTCAGTGGAGAAGTAAACTCAGTTTTTGTACATTGTTAAGGATAGCTTAGAGATGATGGTGACAATTTTTTTAGCATCATAACATCTCTTCTGTTTCTGCTGGGGAGAAGAGAAGTAATAATATAGTAATTTCCCAGGGTTATTTTACAGCTTTCCTAATCCTGTTATAATGGCATCTGTTTTTTGAACTTGCTTGACTCTTGTTAGAGGGCAAAGTGATATTTATAAGCATTGCTTGCATTCTGCTGGGTGTCTTCTGTTGAGACACTGCAGGACTGGCCCTGGACTAATGCTGACCAGTCAAAAGAGCAGGAAATGGGAGAAGGAAATGGGAACTTCCTGCAAGCAAGGGGAGTGAAATATTTAACTACTTTTTTATTTTTCAATTATTTTGACCCAGGTCAATTTAGAGATGACCATAAATGTTCCTCAAGTCGGTCGCTATGTTCTGGTTTTTGAATATGCCAATGAAGAGGATCAGATAAACACTGCAGAGGTAACAGTGCATAGCCCTGGACCTGTCACTGAAGGCAGAGTGAGAATATACAGTTGTAAATACAGGTAAGAATTTGGGGAGTAATCACTAAATGATTACATAAGCATTTGGAATGTAATTGTACTTTTTATATATTAGACACCATTTTACCATGTAGATTGTTCAAATTCTAGAGTGATTTAAAAGCAAGTGCAGGATTCTATGGATTTTGTAGAGGTATTAAATTCTCTTTGTGGAATTAGCTCATAAAATTTTGCTACTGCTTCAGTGAATTGTTTTCCTATGTAACGGGTTACTTTTTTATATACATTCTTAAATCCTTATAAACTATTAATCTGCAAGTCCAGTGGAAGAGCATTGCTGTTGGCTGCAGATGCCTGCACTGTTTTTCTTTAGTTAAAAGTGTTTCCAAGGGCTTTGGCTATAAAAAATGTAGCAGCCAGTTTTACAAGGGTATTCCCACTGTTTCTAATAAGATTTGCTGAAGCAGAAGTATCAAGGTCTCTGAAATTCTGCCTGTAGTCATTCTCTGGCCATTAGGCTGTAGGCAAGGTCTTCAGCCAAATGCTTCTTTATCCTTGTTGACTGATGAGGTTACTGCAGATGCTTCTGTACAAGAGATTTTGCCTCTTCTAAGTGAGATTGTCTTTAACACTTGAGCACCTCAGTTTATTCTGAGCCCTTGGGAGAGCCTATCCAGTGCCAGGGGACTACAGACATGCATCCTTTAATCCCATGAGCCAACTGTTTGGCAGAATAGAGGCTTAGGGATATTCTGGATGAAATTGTTCAATAAGAAAAGTCATTTTCATCAGCATGTTTGTGATACAGAGCGCAGCCATGTGGAGCAGTGACCTTGTCAGGTTATTCTGGGGAAAGCTCTTATTTTAGCCTGTTACATAACACTTTGAGCCCCAAACTTCTTGCTATAAATCTTCCATTTTATTAGTTTTTTGGTGGGTTTTTTTCCCCAAAACACCCACATTTTCCCCACATTTCATGGGCTGGTTTTGAACATACTTGTTTGTTTATCTGACACATTAGAAACATGTTCATGGAAAGAAAGCCCTTGCTGCTTTAATGTAGCAATGCAGCAAATCCCTTCTGCAGGCATTCTGCATGAACTGAAGGGTCACATTGTGAGTGAGATGCTGTGTCATCCTTCCCAAACAGGAAGGTGCAAGTCTCTTCTGATAAAAAATAAATCAAGCAATGACATAGTGAGGTACATGTAGATAACAGTAACTTGTAGAATTTGTCACATATTGTGCCTGACATTCTTACAGCTCAGTGAGCTTGAATATTCCAAATAAAACATGGTAAGAGAATAGAATATCACAGGCTTTGAGCAAATCATGAACAAGGGGCCAGTATTTCTCTAGTTTAGTTTAATGTCCTTAGCCCTGAGCTGACCTTTTTCCTGATCTATGCTTTAAACAAGAGCAAAACTTCCACATTCTCTGGTTTGCAGAGGAGGTAAAACTGTTTTTTCACTTGTATTGAGGAGTGTCTCAGTGTACAGAATAGCTTCTTAAGATCAGGCATTTCCCAGCTGCCACTGTGTGTGCAAGAGCTGCTGATTCACATCCTCAGTGGCACATGGCAGTAGTGGAAAGGAGCAGCTGGTGTGTGCTGGCACCTCAAGGAGCGCAGCCCAGGCAGGAGAATATTAGTTACACACGATGTTACACAGTGTGAGAACATCTGCAGGTAGCATCATTGTGTAGCTGTCTGTCCACATCCTGCTTAAGCCAGTAGCTGAAGTGGGTGTCTGAGCTGAGATCTGGAGCTTCAGCTCCAACCCACCCAGGATAAGCAGTGTTTGTACATGGTGGATCCTGTGTCTCACTGGCGAGGACAGTGCATGTTCCACAGGCAGGTTAGTTATGATCCAGCAGGAGGGCTGGGTGCTGTGGCTACCCAGCAGCCAGGCAGTGAAGCTAGGTGACAGGCTGAACAACGTGGCAATGCCAGCAAGCTCATCCTGAATCCTGCTTTGTGTCTCAGTTTCCTTTGTCACAGCGTTGTAGTTGATGACAGGAATCGCATTGCAGCCTATGACCTTCTAGCAGACACAAAGATACATCTTAAGGCATCGTCAAGTAATTTTCTCCTGGTAAGTTGACATTTTCTTTTCCCTTTGGTAATACTTGTCCCTTGATTGGGTAAACAAAGATGTTTGTCTCCCTATATTCACAATCTGAAAGGTAACATGTGAAATTATGTATGTTAGATGCTTGACTAGACATGCTTTATACATACCCCAGAATGCTGAGGCATTGTCAGTCAGTTTCAAAGACAAATAGAAGTTTGCCTTTATTGGCAAGGCTTTTTCCAGCTTTCTTGTGCTTTATTTCAGTTCTGCTTTCTCTTCTGCAAGTAAACTTTAAAGGAAAAATATTCTGGTAGCTTTCATACCTAATTTTTTATTTTCTTTTATTATCTTTCATTTTTCCTAAATCTTCAAAACCCATGTAGGAGTTTCCTGTGTCTCTTACTAAATTCAGGTAATAAATGCATTTATTTCAGGTAACAAATGCACTCATTAGTCATATAGCTTTTAGGTATTTTAAATAAAAAGCCTTCACTGACCTCTTTTGGCCACACCAGGAATATATTTTTCTGGAGACTGAATTTTCTTACATGTTATTTCTGTTTTCCATTTCAGAAACACAAGGTTTCTTAAAATCTAGAGCTCCAACCCAGCTAGTAGCAACTATTAGGACTAACAGCTGATACATGCTTTCTTCATTTCATGAGTCAGTGTAAACTAATACTGCTTACATTTCCTGTTAGCTTTCTGCAGCAACTGCTGTGCTAACAAGAACTGATCTTCACAATCTTTAATTGTAAAGGCTGCACTTAGCAAAATATGGGAAAGAGGAAAAGAAGTGCTTCTAATCATGACATCAGTGGCAGCAGTTTTGGGGTTGAAGATGCTTGTGTGTTCCCTTCATGCAGAGCAGAAAGGTGAATGGGAGCCACTTCTAATGCTGGAGACATCTGGCCTAAATAAAGGGAAAATGGGGTTTTTGAGGCCACCTGTCAGGAGAGGCTCTTGCAGCTTGATAGTCTTTATCTCACACTGATGCAGACAAGCTGTCTGAACCAGACCACACTTGGCACTCACCTCTTAGCCACTCATGAAATGCTGTTCAAAGCTTCAGTGTGTGCCCTTGTTCTGCTGCACTGGCCTGGAGCCCTGTGGGTTGTTACATGCAGGACAGACAAAGTGTTGGCTGCCCAGGAAAAGGGACTTTTAGCACTCTGCCTTGTAGCTTGTAAAGGTTTTTTCCCCTGCTTACTACTTTTAAAACACAGGCTGAACCCCCTTAGGGCATGCTTCCAAACTAAATCATGTTGCATAATAATGAATTCTCCCTATACAATTTTAACTTACATTACTACTTGGTGCTAGCTATCTTATTGCTTATTGGACATCTTCATCTTCTTTTCAAGTAGTTAACAGATAAGCTCTGTAACTTGTGCATATGTATTTTCTTATATTAGTGCATACTCTTGTGTCTACCCACAAGCTTTCCCTTATGTCTTTACCACCACGGGTAGAGCAGGACTACCACAGATTCATTTGTTCATGTCTACTTTTTGACTTTTAGTTAAAATAAAAAATCCCATATTAGGCCTTGCTTCTTTTGAAATGAGTTCTGAATCCTGGGAGAGAAATCCTGGTGTCACTGAAACTCACTCCCATGGACTTTGCACGATCAAGTGTTTGTGCCTGTATTTGATAAAGTCTGGGAGTTCCCCCAGGGTCCAAAAGTGTCTAACACACAAATGAGGGCTTTTTCTTCCTACCTCTCTACATTCCTTGGCTTGCTTCTCAGCCTTTGAGCTTCTGTCTTTGCCTTTACCACACATATATACTTACCTTCCAGTTATTTCCCTCCTGAACAGCTAAAATTCCCTTGACAAGGGTGGAAAAATGCTATTTAACCCTGAGGCACTGAGGTGCAGGAAGGTAAAGGGGTCCAAAATCTTGTGGGAGGTCCATGACAGAACATGGCTTTGGGCTCATATCTCCCTATGCTAAAATTAGGCTTCATCCTTCCTGTTCAGGCCTGGCCCTGTCGTTTATGATATTAATTGTTAATTGTGCCTTATGCTTGTTTTTCAGCACAAGGTTTGCATTATACCAGCTGAAGAATTTTCTCCAGAATACGTGGATCCTAAAGTACAGTGCATAGCTGCCTACAGGAGTAACAGTGATGGAAGGTAACTTGTTTGGTTTTATCTTCCCATTATCTGAAGACAACCTTGAAAGATAGAATAAATGTTTTTTTAATTATTTTGAGTGCAGCTTTGCTCAGTGACTCACAGGTGATTTGTAGGCCACTTCTGTAAAGTAGTCTTTGTAAAGAAGCTAAATTGTTAGTGTTAATCTAGACAGTCTTTGCACATAATTTTGTTGATAACAGCCTTTAACCTGGCCCATCTGAGCTACCCAGTGCTGATGTGTGAGAAAACATGCATCTTCCACATGCCATCCAGTACGACAGGTGTCCAAGCTGGAAAATCATTCCTACTTTAGTGGCCTGAAATGCTTACTGTTCCATTTGGAGTTTTCTTCTGCATGTTACTGCTTCAGCTGTCCCAGAATGACTTTAATTTGTCAGGTGTGGGATATGACTGCCCTTTTGGGCACAAATCCACCAGCTCAACTTGGCAGCATCAAATTATTCAACATGTAAAACCCTGCTTCCCGAACAAGCCATTCCCTTTTCCCTGTCATTGTAGGGCCCTTAGGGTAGGTATGCCCTCACCATTCACCTCACACAGTTATGCCAGCTCCATCATACTTTATAGGACCAGTAATTAGGAAGCTCATGTACTGCTTGGTTGATCCAGGCTGACAGCTCTTCTCTTGCTGTAAAGATCTGAACCTGAACCTTGTCTTCCGGAGTGGTTTGGGTTCCACAGAGCATCTCCTCTGTCCTGCTGAAGCTCTTCCCCATCCCATCTTTTGTTCTTTGGGACAGAGAAGAACTGTCACTGCAACTTCCAAATTAGGGACCTCCACATTTCAGTGCCTGTTGCACTCCTCAGGATGTGTCTCGTGATGCCTACTTCTGAGGTTTTCTTCCTACTGATCTAGCAGTGGGAAGGGTCTCAAAATAAAAGTAAATGTCATTTGCAGGACTGAAGAGGCAAAAAGAGTTGGTGATTTGGTCTAATAGTTTTCCAAGTGGTAGCTTCTAATATAATGGTTAAATTGAAACAGAAAGCAGAAAAGTCTGGATAGTAAATTGGATAAAAACATGTGACTGTGCTTGGCTTCCAAGCATGCATAGCATTGAATCACAGCTTTAATTCTTCTGCTCAGTGTTACCACTGAGAGCAGCTTTCTAAGATACTTGTCCTTGCACTAAAGTTATTTTGCAAACACAGGCATTGATATTTTGAGTAAAACAGGGAAAGAGGATGGGTGAAAAACATGATTCAAAATAAAACTAATGTAGAAACTTACATATTTGAGTTTGTGTTGGGTATTTTTTAAAACTCTTGTCACATTTGTATCATTTACTGTAGGGTTGTTTTTTTGTTTTTATTTTTTTTTTAATTTATTGTTATCTGGCAGCATTTTTGCTTTCCTGAGAGTGTTTAAGTTCATCAAGTTGAAAGATGCAAAGGTTTGGCTCAGATGAACAGTATTGTAAGTGGATGCTGCACATGATTTCCCACATAGGCCTGGCAAATACATCTCAGTTCTGGCCCTGAAACATACTTGGCATTCCAGTTCTGGGCCTGTCTTGAGCAAAGATTAATCACTGTCTGTTTGAGTACTTACTAGAAGTGAGCAAATACAACCAGGAAATCCCCAAAAATATTTTATCCTGCAGTCTTGGAAAATTCTTCTCTCAATCCCAGAATTAAATATGCCAATGAAGAAATAGTTAAACACAGCAGTGAATGAATAAGGATGCTTTCAAGGAGTACTGTTATTTATTTTGGCACCAATTCTACAAATATTTGAGTATATACTTAACTTCTAAGTACTTAAGTAGTCCCATTGACTTCAGTGGGAAAGCTTGCATGTCTAAAGGATACACCTATGTAAATATTTGTAGAACTGAGAATTCAGTATTAGTACAGATTCTAGTGAATGTAACTAACTGAATTAACTAAAATGTATTTAATTTTTAGTGCTCCTGATTCCCTTAAGTTTCCTCTTCCTTAGCAAATTCTTTCCACTGAAACTTAAAGTTATGGAAATTTTGTGTGAATAAAATCAGTTAATACATTAAAAGTGTACACACTTTCCCCTGTATAAGTTAAATCCATACCTCTTGTCTTCATTTACTTTCTGAACATTCACAAAGAATCCAAATAACCCAACAGGGGTTATTATTGCATTATCAATTTCAATACAGTCTAATACACTGACTTTTATAAGTCAGCAGCTTTTCCTGTTATGATTAAAACTTTCTCCTGGCCCCAAGGATAATTACTGTGGTTCTGTGTTTAGTGCAGCATGCATTCCCTCAGTTTTTGAAACTCCACCAGGAGCTTTGGTTTTGGATGCATTCATAGATGGGAAGATTTCTGAAGTACAGGAGAATATACTCCATGATCCATTGAGTGCCACTTTACCTGGTGGTTCAGTTCACGGAGTCACCTTGACACCATTACAGGTACCTCATATTTTGAAAACTTTGTTTTGCAATTCACAAGGTATGTCCTTAGTGAAATTAAATAGATGAAACGCTGTAAGACAATCAAAACTGGATGATGTGATATGATGAAAATGTTGAAAAATGAGTAAGCCAGAGAGACAATATAAAGGAAGGGGCGGGAGGGAACCCCAAACACCGGCTTACCAGCTTCTTTTTGAGCTACACAACAGTCTCACAGATTGCAGAAGAATGTTAAATGTGCTTGGCAGGCAAACAGAGCATGCAGTTGTAATGCCATGTTCCTTGAAGAAATTGAACTTGCTGAGAGATGCTAAGCCCCCTCTCTTTCACTGCAGGTAGAGGGCATTGAGCACAGCTGATAAGCCCAAGAAAGTTTCACAAAACAAATCTATTCTGTGGTTCTGTGATTCAATACCAGAGCTGTTCTTGTTTCTCCAGAGCCAGATCACCTTGAGTGGCAGAGTGCCCCGCTTGGGCAGATACGTGTTTGTGGTACATTTTTATCAGCCAGCACACCCAGTGTTCTCTGTGCAAGTGCATGTGACTGCAGGACATGTGTGGTCAGGTAGGCATCTAAATTTGACCTAAACCCTTTCCTTTCTCAGCATTTTGGGATATGGAGCTGTGTTGGATGGACACCAGGTGCCCACCTAAGCCACTCTGTCACTCCCCTCAGCTGGACAGGAGAGAGCAAATATAACAAAAGGCATGTGGGAGGAGATCAGGACATGGAGAGATCACTCACCAGTTACCAACATGGACAAAACAGACTTGACCTGGGGAAATTAGCTTAATTTGTTACCAATAAAGTCAGATCAGGGTAATGAGAACTAAACCCAAAGCTTCAAACACTTTCCTTCCACCTTTCCCTTTTTCCTGGGCTCAGCTTTACTCAAGTGCCTCCAACTCCTCCCACTGAGTGGCACACGGGTACAGGGAATGTGGGCTGTACTCAGTTCATTCCAGGTTGCTTCTGTTCCTTCCTCCTCAGCAGGGGACTCCTCACACTCCTCCCATGCTTTAGTGTGGGGTCCCTCACATGGGAGACAGTCCTGCACCAGCTTCTCCAGCGTGAGTCATTCTCCTGGGCTGCAATTCTTCACTAACTGCTCCACTGTGGGTTCCTTCCATGGCCTACCAGGAGCCTGCTCCAGTGTGGGATTCCCAGAGGTTCACAGACCCATTTAGGCATTCACCTGCTCTTGTGTGTGTCTCATCCATAGGCTGCAGGTGGATCTCTGCTCCAGCACCTGGAGCACCTTGTCCCTCTCCTTCTTCGCTAACCTTGGTGACTGCAGAGTTCTTTCTCTTGCATGTTCTCACTCCTCCCTCTGGCTGTACCTGCTGTTGAGCTGGGTTTTTTCCCCTTTCTTAAATATGTTATTCCAGAGGTGCTGCCATGGTCAGACACAGCCTTGGCCAGTGTCGGGTCTGTCTTGGAGCCAGCTGGTGTTGGCTTTGTCAGACATGGGAGAAGCTTCTTAGGATTTTTATAGAACCCAGCCAAGTAACCCCCTGCAACCAAAACCTTCTCACATAAACCCAATACATTTTTTTCTTCTAGGTACTTTCAATGCTTCATTCTGCCCTCATAATTCTGGCTGTCGGGTTCAGGTGGTTGCAGCAAACCAAATTGAGCTTGACATTTCTGAACCCATGGTCTCTGTTACAGTGATGATACCAGATGGAAGAACACTGGTTCTGGTACGTGTATTACATAAATGTACTTGAAAATGTTATTCTCAGTTTCACCATTCATTTAGAGATAGATGCAAAGATAAAAGCCAAAAGGAATAAATTTTTAAATGTTATGTTTCAGATCTTTAGGATCTTTTGCACTGCTGTTGGTTTTTATTTAAAATTTTTAAAATACTCTTCACTGTTTTTGTTGTACACTGCTTGTAGCATAACAGCTTTGAGGGCAGTATGCAAAGTTTATTTTTTTATTTTTGGTTAAAGTCTTAGAAAAAATCCAGAATGTATAACGAAGCAGCATTTAAATATGTAAATGCATTAGCTTGTATCTTTTTGTTTTCCTCTGAAATGTACAATTTAGCTTTCTTGTTGTTTTAAGGAAAATATCTTAGTTGTTCCAGCAGACACCTACAGTTACAAAATTCTTGACAAAAAGACAGTGGACAAGTCATTTGATTTTATCAACCAATGTGGAGGAAACAGTTTTTATATTGAGTAAGCATCACTTTCTAAAAAACCGAACATTGACAACAAACTGGGAATAATATTACTTTTACTCTGCATTAAAGAGCTGTCTTAAATCCCTATAATTGTGATACATTAAAATGCTTTTCATGGCTCATGCTAGCCCATTGAATTTCCATGAGTCATTTTTCCATGGCTTTCTATTGTGAATGCAATGTAAAGGTAGAGCCTTATTGCTCACAGTACAAAAGAGGAAAATCTATGTCATCTTCCTGTCTTTGGTATTTCCATCTTTGGTATTTGGTATTTTGCTTGGCATGTCTGAACTGATACAACTAATACGCACTTGCTATGAAAAAAACCTCTTACCTGCATGTTCAAAGCTATTCACCCCAATTTAATTAAAGTATATCCTTGCATGTGTGCTGATGCCATCCTTATGTCAAACTGAAAGACAGAACCCTAATTTACTGAATCACTGCAAAGCACTCTCATAACAATTCCCGAGCGCCAGCACTTACATGTTTTATATTTCAATTTAAATAGCCCAGAACGATCTTCACCCTTCTGTAAGGACTCTGTAAGGTCACTGGTGGCTTTCTACAACAACGGAGCCCTGCCGTGTGCTTGCCACAGCGCAGGTGCCACGAGCCCTACGTGCAGCCCCCTGGGAGGGCAGTGTGTCTGCAGACCCAACGTCATCGGCCGCCAGTGCAGCCGATGCCAAACTGGCTACTATGGATTCCCATTCTGCAAGTGTAAGTACTTGCTTGCACTCCTTCAACTCCTGACCTGGCCACCTACTTAATCCTCTGAATTTACTGCAGATCTACTGCAGCCTGACTTTTCTTTGGAGGCTGGTCAAGCTGTTTTAGCTTCACCATAGCATAGCTTTCAGTTTAAGGCAGAAGAAATCCCATTCCCCTAAAAAATTCCCCATTCCACCTACCTCATGGTGAAGTGTGCCTTTGCATGTGTTGTCTGATCAGGTGTAGTAGGCTTACAGCTGGTTAAAATCCAGATTGCCACTATTTCAGTGAAATGGATTTTTTTCTGCACTGACTGCTAAATAATTTCCAGGTTGTTAATGTTCAATCCATTTTATACCTTCAAGCTTTTCCATAGGTAATCAGAGACACAGCATTCCTAATTCCTTATATTCTGATGTTAATAATAACAACAGATCCATACATTATGCCAACCATCCTCAGCTGCTTTCATAGATATTATACTAGATGTTTATAAACATTGCTTTATAAAAGTGGTGCCCTTGACACCAAAACTACTTGTTTAATCCTTGGCAATTTTGGCAAGTGATAAACAATGTCTGTGGTGAAGTTATGCAACCAGTCTGTGGAAAAGAGCCAAGCACTAAACCTGCTCTTTGAAACTATTGTTGCAGTCACATAGTTGATTTCTATGACCCTGAACTTTAAACTAGTGAGAGAAAACAGTCATGTTTTCTATACATAAAGGTTGTGTGTATTTGTTGCATATTCAATAAGAGCTGATTGCTGTAAGATGAGATGTGATTGATTTGTAGGACAATTTCTTTCATCTAGTATGCAACTGCGGGCAGCGTCTTTGTGATGACATGACTGGTAAATGCATTTGCCCTCCACGAACTGTGAAACCAAAATGTGAAGTGTGTGAGAAATATTACTTCAGCTATCATCCCCTTGCTGGCTGCAAGAGCTGCAACTGCTCAGAAAGAGGAATTGTTGATGTGGCAAGCCCAGACTGTGATAAAACTAGTGGGCAATGCAAGTAAGTTTGGGTTATGTGTGTTATAAACAATGCATGAATGGTTTGTTTCAATGCTTTTTTTCAGGTGTTTGGAGAGGGTATGGGAAATTTAAGTTATTGACTCTTCAGTGAGCAAAATGGATTTTATCCATTGTGAATGGTTGTAAACTAACCCAAGCTTTGTGGGTGTTTGAAGTCTCTGTAATTATTCCCATTGCAATTCCCCATTTTTCTGTTACAAGATGCATGCCTTGAGTAATGCCCAGGCATATTTTCCAGCGATAAATCTTCTTCCAGCTCTGCCTACCTAAATTCAACATCCATGTTTTACACCTTGGTGTACAGAGAGAGTAGTTCTGCAGTGCAAGCACTGAATAGCTGCAGAAGTCTAATTCTATTGTGAGCATTTTTATCCTTCAAAGTCAAATCCATTCCTAGTCAGTTCTGTGGCCATTGAAAATGTCACACTATTCAAAATCTGAGAACAGTACTAACCTGCTGTTTTTTCTCTGTGGAAGTCATAAAGTTGTCTCATAGCCATGCAATCCCTTTGACTGTCCACCTGCCTGTTCTTTTATTTTCCCTTCTGTGCTCCATTCCTACCTCCCTTATTGACTCTCTCCTCTGTGTTTGTTGATAAAGATGCAAACCAGGAATAAAAGGACGTCGGTGTGATCAGTGTGCTCCTGGAACTTATGGTTTCCCTAACTGTGTGCCATGTAGCTGTAACAGAGATGGAACAGAACCAGATGTTTGTGATCCCCAGACAGGAATTTGTCTTTGCAAGGTCAGATAAATCAAATTACTTCTGCATTCACAAGCATCATTTGCATGCCAGTGGCTATTTCATATATAATGGGGTGAATAAAGTGAGTTTATAATTAAGTTTTCAGTAAAAATTAAATGCAGCTGTAAAAAGCCATCACACTTTGCAGTATGTGCACAGATTATCATGGGAACATTAAACACCATTTTTTAATGGGTTCAATATCTGTCAGTTGTACAGGTGCTCTTAGGTTTTGCAGGATATTAGAGAGCTGCAGAGTAGATGCCCATTGAATCACTGAAGCAGTCTGTACCCTGCACAGACCCACTTTATCCATCTGCATCTTGCCTTTTGGATGTTAACCAAGTCCCATGCTTTTTTTAGCCATATTATGTCAGTTGACATTTTACCACATCATTATAGCTAGGAAATCTTCTTTTGTTCTGATCTGCACAATTAAATGTGATAAATGTGAACTTTCACAAGTGACCTTTTATATTGTGGGTTTGCAAAAGCCAGCAGGAGGGTTTTGGCAAGGAAGTTACCAGCTGTCTCTGACTAATATTTATTACTCAGTGGTTCACATTTCACATTATAAACTGGAAAGAAAGCTTGTAAGATAGCCTCCAAGACAGCTTTATTTGCATTTGGAATATAGTCTGTCCAGAAAAATCACATATTTTCATTCATTTGTTTCCATACATTTAAATACATATTCTTTCAGAAGATTTGTTTCATGTGCAGGAAGTTTTGGGTACCTCAGCAGAGCAAAAAGAAAAGTGCTGAAATTTCTTTGAACTATGCCTTAACAGGAAAATGTTGAAGGAGCAGCATGTGACACTTGCAGACCAGGATCCTTTTATCTGAACCCTTCTAACCCCAGGGGATGCACACCTTGCTTTTGTTTTGGGGCAACCAGCAACTGTCGCAGCACGGATCATCGTAGAACCAAGGTGTACCAAAGATTTTTTTCTTTTCTATCATGAACTTTCTTTCTATCATGAACTTGTTCCATTAAGGAAATTCCAGATTTCTTCCAAAGTTGAAATGTATTTTATTAGTTTCTAAGGATGAGAAATACTCTCCAAGCAATTCTCCAAGTGAAGATTTAGTGCAGCGTTCTTAAGATTAGGTGTAGTCTGCAAGTGCCATTCAGCAGAAATGGCCCTTTTGACCCCTTTGTTTACAAGTCACTAGTTGGACTGAAGTTGAGCTGACCTTTATCTTGCTTGCTTTATCTTCAAACTCTATGTCATAATTAAAGTTAATGATCTCCTTCAAGATGCTTTGATGAGCACATATCATTTTACATGTCAATATTATAGATGCATTCTTAAGAACTGTGTGACAGATTCTACAGATTGTAAAAGTTGTCTTTCTTCCCTACCTGTAAAAGTGACATGACATCAAGTGTGAGAAACAAAGACTTTTAGTCACATAAATGAACACTAAAATGGCTGAAGACTGAAAATAAAAGCAACAGCTGCTTAAAAAAAAGGCAAGAGAAAGCGAAAGAGAAGAGAGCTAGAATGTTGGATGAGGAGTTTAGTTAAGGTTTAGACATAGACTAGATGCAGTCCAGATTGTGCCCTTTACAAGCAGAAGGTGAAAATGTGGCCTAATGTGGTCTGTGAAATCAGTAGAAACTTTCCTCTAGTCATTACTTGTCCTCACCAAAAACTGTGTTTGAAAACATTTATATTTTTTTCGTTTTTTGCTCTGGCCAGTCAAGGGCAATCCACCAGAACCCAGAACTGTTCTGGTACGTCATACACATTATTCTCTCTTCCCTCCAGCAAAATGATTAAAAAAAAGAGGCTTTCATGTCACAACAGCCATAACATAAAATGTGCATTAAAGAGGCAGAATATTAGGCTACGTTGCCTGCCTCTCCAAAATGTCATACCATGTCCCATCCCACTGTTTGGAACAGTTAACCTGTTCCAAACTCTGTCTTTGAGGTTAGTGCCCTGGGTTTGATTTTGGAATGGACTTAAAAAGCATCTCCAAATTATATCCTCGGGTTTGTGTGCACAATTCCTAGTCACCCCCAGAAAGCTATGTCTGCCTGTGGCTGAAGATAGAATTTAGTTTCCAGGTGACAAACCAATTGCCTGCATCCCAAGTAGCTTTGGCACATCTTCACATTTTCACTGTCTTTCAAGGTCCTTGGAATACCCATTGTTCAAAGACTTTAGTCTGGTTCTGAAGGCGTTGGATGTCATGCTAAAGGAATTACAGAGGCTAAACAATTTCTTCTCATTACTTAGTGCTGGTAAAGTTTTAATAAAGGATGAGGCAAACTTTTGTTTCCTTAATGTGTTTTTCATTAGTTTGTGGATATGAGAAACTGGCGCTTGGAGGCAGTAGATGAAAATATGGACATTCCAGTCACTTTCAATCCAGTCAGTAACAGTGTGGTGGCTGATGTTCAAGAATTGCCAGCTTCTGTGCATAATTTGTACTGGAAAGCACCACCATCCTACCTGGGAGAGAAGGTAAATGCCACCTAACTCTTCTGTTCTAGTAGCATGTAATCGTTGATGATTGATAAAGAGTCTCACTGTTTTTCTTATCTAAGTTTCTCTGTCTTCACTTGTTTCTCTTATTTGTCATGCCAGGAATCACATTTTACTTCTGAGTACAGTTTTGAAAGTAATCAATAACACAGAATTAATCATATATCTTGTTGCCAGACAGGTCTTAATGTGAACAGCATGATCAAGAGCTCGATGGCTCCAGTGGCTCAAATGTCTCAAGCAGCTGGTACCTTCAGCTGCTTTTCTGAAGCCCAGAACATGTAGAACTGCTCTGAAACCCAGAACACATAGGGCTTGTCAATTCTTTAGATTCTCTAGAGTATGTCCTGGGCAGATTTCCAAAAGAATAAAAGATGACTATGTGCTCAGTGGCATACAAAAACCCCCAACCTTTTGCTTTTGATATGTTGCTGGGGAAGAACATCAACTTGTTTTCTGCCCTTTGTGTTGTTGTGGCTGCTTGCTGCTCTGCTGACCCGTTCATGGGAGCAGCCTCCTGCTCACGGTTAATGCCATCAGCATCTCAGCCAGAGGATCACACCAACCAGGGGACTTTGCTAATGGTGACCTGCAGGCCCAGAGCTCCCCTCTTTGGAACTCTGACAGTGCCAATACTTCCCAGCCAGTTTCAGGACACACAGGCTTTTCAGATACAATCCTGCTGACACGAGAGAAAACAAATGGTGTAGGCACCAAGACATGAAAGATGGTACAATTTTTGAAGTTCCTCCTAGTCCTCGTTTTAAAGACTAGAGCAGTATTTTTCCTCCTGCTCTCCTATGCTCAGAGCTGTATATATATATATACATATCAGGTGAACAGCACATTTAGTTAGGGTGCTCTTTGTTGATGTTATAAGGGTTCTTGTTTCAGTGCGTACAAATTATTTTTGAAAGTAACTTCATGTTAAAGAATACGTTATCACCTGCTGTGTTGAACCAAAAGTACTTTTGTTGTTCCATAAAAAGATATAAAGCAGGCAATAACCCTTTTTAAACACAGCTATTAAGATCAGTGCTATGTGTTTTATGTTGCATGTCATACTATCGACCTAGGCCTGCCATTACTTGCTGTTATTTATGTTATGACAGCACTGCAAATAAAATAGTTCTAGTTTGAGTCCTGCTTTTGCTCTATGCTATGTGTGTGTATTTTAGCACAGGCAGTACTGCAGTAATGAAGGTTCCACCAAAATGCTATCTACCTGTGAGTTTACAAGTTCGTAAATTTACCAGTTATTCGCGCTATTGTGTTTTGAAAATGTCAGAGTTTGGTCTGCTTCCAGTGATAGTATATCTTTTTTGAAAATATGAACAAGCTCACTTCAGCTATTTTTCATTATGATGAGGTTATAAATACTGTTTTCCATTATCTGAAACCTTTTAACTGGTTCCACTGGAACATTTATATTTAGTAGAGTATATTTTCTTTCTTTTCTCTGTCTTTTGTTTACAAAGTTGCAAGGTAATAAAATGTAAAATGAATAGCAGTATAGAAACTAAGAGTAATTGAGAAATTCAGATCGTGTTGTCCCCATTTTCTTTTATATTTTAACATTCTGTTTAATAGACCACTCTTGACTTCAGAAAATTAATATTGTAATACAGAATACAGAGGTTAGTTTGTAACACCAATATTGTCCTATTAAAAAAAATTGAAAAAGAAGTAATTTGACAGCCTCTCAAATGGTGCAGTTCTGAAACTTGTTAAACAGGAAATCAACCTAATTTGAATTTTCTTATGTTTTTATAAAATAATTTATTTATACAGGGTTGTATGATTGTGTTGGCAAGCTATAGCTAATGTTTCAAATTATGCTTTTGAAGATGCAGTTAGCTAAGGAGAATAGCATTAATTATGGACCTGTGATCCAAGGAACAAATTTAGTGCTGAGATGTCAATATTTTGTTTGTAATTCATCAGAGATGTGCAAACGGGTAGATTGAAGGCTGGTGCTTACCTGTAGAAGAGCAGAACCTGACAAAGCAGTTCTTCCATGGCAAAACCAAGGATAAGATGTAAGGGCAAATGAGAAAGGTGCAAACCAAACCAAGACATCCATGGCCTTATTTCAGCTGGTACCCACACACCTTCCTTTGAGAGGCTCTTCTTGGTACAAAAACCATCTAGGCTGTTCCTGGAGCTTCCTTTGATCCTAGGGTGTTTTGTTCTGGGTCCCTCACACAACACCCAGGGAGGGACATGCTGTGTTTGTTGGGTGATTCAACCACACTTGTCTCTGTTCTGGGCAGCAGCCCCGTGTTCAGTTGGGTTCAGGCCACCTGTGGTGACCTGTAGCTGGTTTCAGCTCAGCCTGCAGGCACAGTCTGCTTACAGCAGAGCTGATACCAGTAGAAATCCTGTCCTGAAGATAGAGCAAAAGGAATCCTGATTGGATTCATGTTTGCAGTAAGTTTAGAAAGTGTTGGCTTTAAACATGCTTAGTCTACCTTCTTTTCATCCATGGCTATTCATGCAGTCCACCACCACTTTCACTGTCAGTCTGATGTCTGTTCTTGATGCACCAAATCTGTTCTGCACAGTCAGGGGAAGAGCAATGTTCATGTAACCATGTGATTTCTCCATGACACAGGTGGTGTGAACCCAAGTATGGAAAAATCTCCATGATGGAGGTAACCTTTCAGAAAACAGTATCTGCCCATATGTCAGATACACACAGTAAACAAAATAGAAAGTAACTTCTTCAGAACAACAATATTTTCATATTTTTTCTAAAGATCAAAGAGTAAATGTGTTATTTATAGTGCTGGAAGATGAGGTAAACTGAAATAAAAATTTTCATTAATATCAAGCAGTAAGTATCTCTGGTCTTGTGCATTTTGTTACAGCTTTCTTCATATGGTGGCTTCCTAAGTTACCAAGTGAAATCTTTTGGCTTACCTAGTGAGGGCATGGTTCTTCTGGATAAGAAACCTGATATACGACTAACAGTAAGCTTTAAAACACTATTTTTACTTTTGAGCAATACAAATACTGTGATTTTTATGTTACTTAACAACTACGGCAAATTTTGCTCTTATAGTGTTCTTAACTATTAAAACATTAACTTAACTATTAAAACCATTAACTATTTCTATAAAAGCGATTTTACTGCATTTTGATCAAAGCCATCAACACATCTGTCTCTGTTGCCAAAGTAACATGTTATTAAGCATAACTGATTTGAGAGCAAGTAAAAAGATAGAACAGGATTTTCTCTGTAGAATATGCCTGTGGAAAAAAAAATAATTAATGCATTGCACACTTGTCAACAAGTATGGCCTCATGTCTGAAAAAGATGCCCTGGATTTCATGTGTAATTAATCTCATTTTCTGTGAGATTTTTTTTCAGCATAAAACTAAGCATAATTACAAGGCTTCAAGGGCCTGAAATAAAAATGCAATTTAGGTTGACGGTTTTTTAATTTAACCACTTCAGAGCCAAAATTGAAATCTTTAACTGTTTGTTGAAAATCTCAAGCGGGTGTTTTGTTTCCTCACACCATCAGATATACTAATTCAATGTTCTAGGATTCTGATTGGGAAATGTACCTCATAAACTACTACCATAATACCCATAGTTGCTGGTGCACCAGGATGCAAAGGAGAGTGTTTCAAAATGCAGAACTATTTTTATACTAAAGTAATAACTAGTTCCTGTGAAAGTTGATCAGCATTAATTTTATTCTCTCGGTGTTTTACTTGAAAATAAGGTTGTTAATAGGCAAAAGCAGTGAAAACCTTGCTGGCACCAGAACACAGTGCTTACTATACCACTTTCCTGAGAAAAAGATGTACAGTTTTCCTAGTATTACTTAGTTTTAATCCCCCAAACAACAGGGTTAATGTGCTTCACCGAATGTTATTGCATCTGAACACTTTCCCATAGCAAGCAGTGAAACTGCAATGTTATATCCTCATTCTCATAGGGCCAACAAATGGAAGTTGTTTATATGGATCCAAACAACCCTCTGCCTGATCGTCAATATTATGGCCGAGTGCAGCTGGTTGAGGTAAGAACTAGAAAAGGAATGGCCTTCTCCTCTCCTTCCAGAGTCACATAAAAATACACACATGCAGAATATGTGCAGAAATACTTGGTAATGGTGATGAATATAAACTTAAACACTGTAGACCTTAAATATAAAAAACATTTTTTATCTCTCTTTACTGCCACATTGAACCTGGGTTCTGGCTCATGACACCTAATTTTCACACCTCTGGGTTGGGCATCTTGCCCAATGTAGCCCTTAACACTCCCTCCAGGGCCAGTGGAGTAATGCTGAATCAGTCCTCAATAAAAGGTGATTCATTGCAGCCACAGACTGTACTTAATAGGGATGGAATGAATTGTTATCTGTTTTCCTTGATGTCTAGGTACCTAGTTTAGAATGGGATGTCCAACATTCAAGTAGGTGAATTCAGCAGGGATTATTCCTACCTTAAATCTGAGCTCAGAAGGTTGAACTGGTAATTTATTTCATATGCAGATAAAATGTGTTTCTTCAAGCCAAATTCCATTTTCAACAATGCTGTGTTTATTAGCTGTGAAAGATTGAGTTTCTAGGACTTCACTTACTCTTAAAAATAAAAGCATTTTCCTTCACATTTTTATGGTTTGGTGAGTGATATCTCAAAGAAATTTGAATGACAGAAGAAGAACCTACAGGCTTCTTCACTGTTCAATACCTCAAAGCCATGCTTACCTTGCACAGTCAAAGCTACATCCCTTTCTTTATGCTCATTATTCTTTTTCCCACCCATCCTGTGTCTACCCCACAGCAGCTGGCACTAGACAAGTCTGTTCCATGGGTGTTTTCTCCCCTTTTCTGTCCTCTGGTCTTCTTTGAAGCTACCCTTTCAAGCAGCTGCAGCGTTGTGCTCATTCTGTACCCCCGAACGTGCAGGGCAGCTTCAGACACGCCAGCAGCGGAAAGGTGGTGTCCCGGGAAGAACTGATGATAATCCTGTCCAGGCTGGATGGCCTGCACATCCGAGCCCTGTACTTCACGGAGACCCAGCGCCTGACGCTCGGGGAGGTCGGGCTGGAGGAAGCCACCAGCCAGGGCAGCGGCAGCGTCGCGCACAGCGTGGAGACGTGCGCCTGCCCGCCGCAGTACGCGGGCCACTCGTGCCAGGTAGGAAACATCCACCTCCATGCGTGCCATTACCTTCTTGCCCACAGCTATACATACTGGGTTGGTTAGAGGAGCAGGATGGTTGTTAAAGTAATTAAGTGTGTTTCCTGTAAGCCTGTGCGCTTTCAATGGCTCAGGTGTTTTCACCATCTAAGAAGCACCGTGAGGTTATTCTACTTGTGATTGCTTTTATGGAGCTGCAAATGTAATTTTGCATATGTAAAGCACTGTAATGAGGGATTCTTCTGTGCTGCCCTCTGAGAGGCTGAATAATCTCTTACTTTAATGGACAGAAAGTTAGAACTGATTTAATTGAAGTCTGAGAGACCAACACAGTGGAGAAGATTCTTGATGTTTCTTATTTTGGCAGGGTCTAAGGGAAGTAGCCTGAATCCAGATAATTCAGGATACTATTTGTGTAGAAAAACATGTGAAATCTGAAATTAACATATTTGTAAAAAATATTTGGAGATATGTTTATGAAAGATAGTGTAGGTTTTGTAGGCAAAGTAATACTATCAGCTGAAGACTGGCAATGCAGCTGTATATCCTGTCCCTGATGCAGTTCCTGTAGCTGTAATTCTTTTGGTTGTCGCTTTGCTAAGCTTAGAGCTTGGCTGTTGCCATGTGTAAGCACCCAATGCAGCAGAATATAGCACCAGAGAGATAAGCAGTGTACAAAGTGCACAAAATATGAGGAATGACTCTCAGAAAATGTTTGAGCATTACCATAAAGTAGCAATTGCTGTAGTAACCTTGCAAAAGCTTTTTGAATTGAGAATAAATGAATAATATCTAGGTTGGAGCAGCTGCAGAGAGACTGAACAAAACCATATATGGCTGGCTTACATTTGATGTGTGCATCCACTGCTCAGGACAGCTAATTCATCATCTGCAGAAAAACCATTTTGGAAATTTTTTTATTTTTTCTCACTTCTGTTGCTCTGTGCCACACACAAATTGATGAGCATTGACTGAAAATTCTACTGCCATCCCATTGCTTTCTACATACTGCCTTGGTTACACTAAGCTATTGGGGTTTTTTTTTATGTGACCTGAGGAAAATACAAATCCAAAGGAAGTGATCAAGACACTCACGGGGAAGCTCATAAGCCCTGTATGTTTATGCAGCATTACTCAGGCAGTGATTTACTGCTCTAATCACCAAGCTCTGTCTGGCTACCTTAGGTGGGGAGGAGGTGATGCCTGCCACACCCTGATTTAGGTATATATTGAGCTACAGGAACTGCGGAGTTACTTGTTAACCTCAGGAGCGGTACTGTGTGCTGAGCGACTTGACTCATGGATAAAGTTTAAAGGTGGGGCCCATCACGGCCCAGAACCTCATTAATCTGAGTCAGAAGCTGGAGAAGAAGGGGGCGTAATAAGAGAAGGAACAGTGAGCACTGAAGGGAAAGCAGCGAATGTTCACAGGGGAGCCAAAGTAAAATGATGGCCCAAGCACAGAGGCCAAGAAATGCAGGATGGCTGGTTGTCACTTTAGTGTCCCTTGGGCATTGTCTAGCACAAGCTATGCAGCAGAAGCTTTCCAATCCCCACCTTCAGGAGAGGAGTCAGTGGCAACAAGTTCAAATGGATTTTTATCCGAGAGAGGTAATTTGCTAATTTTTTCTTCCTCGCTTCCTTCTTTCACTTTGTTTTTAAATGAACTAATTTGGTAACAACTTCCATATTACTTAATATAGAAGTAATGAGAGGATTAATCTTTTGTCTCAAAGTACTTTATTAACAAAAGTGTGTACAAGAGATTTCATTTAAATTGCTGTTTACTTGAAAACAATGATCCTAAAAAGCACTTGAAAGTGCCTAGAGCTTTGTCTTCATGTGGAATCAGTCTATCATTTGTGGGGAATCACAAATGCTGCTTCAAAAACAAAGCACCCACGTACTCCAAATGTGTCATTTTAAAGACAGCATAAATAGAAAAACAAAAGGCTGTACAGATTTTTTTTCCAAATGAAATTAGATATATTTTTTAAATGCCTGCTTTAATTTTTCTCTCCAAAAAGAGACTTTAAGTAAATCAAATTTATATGCATTAGCACATTTTTTTACTTAGTCATGCTGTTTAATGTATTTCAAGCCCTGGTTTCTTCTGAAGCTGTGTATATTGGCTCCCTGTTGTTTGGAGAAAATATTCACCCTTTAAAATATGTATCTGAAAACCTTCAACTCTCTATTCTAAATTTAGTCCTTGCTCACACTGAAGTCAGTATTCAAAGCTGTTGATTGTATTAGTATTCTGCATACTTCTTTTTTTTTTCTAATTATCCTACATGTAGAGAAGACAAAAGGTGTTAGTAGTTGTTGTTTCAACAGCAGTAATTCAATATTCCTTTTGGGATCTGCTTTGTGAGAGATGAATATTTTTTCCCTGTAGTAGTTCTATCATTGAAAAATTCTCTGGTTAATCCTGCCTCTGTATAAATACTAACACCTCCAGCCACTGGAATGTGATTTGTGACACGATCCCACAGACCCTTTGCTCTTCAGATTGGTTCCAGCAGTCTTGGTGGTGCACTTACTATGAGAAAAGATTTATGGCTTGCGAGTTCAACTGTCGCTTGTTTTCTGCATGTTGTTGGGGCCAGCCCCTGCCCGTGAGGCAGAGGCAAGGCACAGGTACAGCTCACAAGAACATTGCTGGAGGCAGGAACCTGGGAGGTGCTGGCTTCGTGGAGAGCACGGCTTTCTCCCCGCTTCCATAAGCCTTTGATCCTCCTTGCACCACACCAGCTTAGTTCCTAGGGGAAAAGAGCTACAAAATAGAAGGGACAGACTGATGTCCAGTCATTTTTAGTGTTGTTGATGTGCCAGAGTATTCCAGGAAGAGATGGGTGTGGAATTTTGATCTGTATGCAGAATGGCTTCATGCCCATGAGGAATTTCTTGTGATTTCCCTGTTCATGCCGAGCAAGAGCCTGGTTTTAACGTATTAGTTGCTCCCTCCCTGCTGTAGGCAAACAACCTTGATGTCTCTTGCTTCATTCAGAATGTCCCTCTGGTTCAGCTCCCTCTTTAAATCCAACTGTGATCTGATAGGCTGTGCTTCTGCTCCTGTGCACTCAATAGTTGGAACATTCTTCTCATGCTTCCCCAGTCTCCAGGACAAGCCTCTACTTATAAATTAGACCACTGTATGTTTTGTTACATCACCTAGCTATGTCTAGGTGTGGCTTTAGCTCTTGGTAAGACTAAACTGTGGAAGTCGTGATGAATGTATGTAAAAGGTATCCAGAATTGTTTCCAAGGAATACATTGTAGTGAAATTATTATCAAGATATAACCACTAATTAGTATGTGAGATTTCCAGATGTTCTTCTTTAGATTCACAGTATAGTGTTCTCATACTCAAATATTTTTCTGTGGTTTAGAAATCATATTCTACACCTTTGTACATAGCCACAGGAAATGTGTTTTTCTCTAAGGTTAGAGTCAAAATGATTAAATCATCACTGCCAAAGTGTCTAAAGCACAGGGTTCAGATGAACCTTCTTCATCTCCATTAATTGCTATTTACTGCATTGAAAAATTTAAACAACATTATGAGCTTAGGAGAGCTTGAGAGGAAATTCATGCTTCACTGATCCTTGGAAATGGCAAACATATTCAAAATACATTTCCTGTAACATGCAAAACTTTCTATCAATGCTCA
Organism: Rhabdornis inornatus; assembly: GCA_013397075.1. Taxonomy (NCBI): domain Eukaryota; kingdom Metazoa; phylum Chordata; class Aves; order Passeriformes; family Rhabdornithidae; genus Rhabdornis; species Rhabdornis inornatus. The sequence goes on along the minus strand of VWZS01002632.1, from coordinate 2,373,097 downwards.
CCAATTTTTTTTTTCTTTCTTCTTGCTGTCAGGACTGTGGCATTGGATTTTATCGTGAAAATAAAGGATTATTTGCTGGACGCTGTGTGCCCTGCAACTGCAATGGGAATTCAAATAGATGTCAAGATGGTACTGGAAAATGCATTGTAAGTAATTAGTAACATTCAGTAAATTAATGGGAAGAAAAAAAGGAAAATACATTTATCTTACTGCAGTGTGGACCATACAGTATTGTTAAATTCCAAGCAACTAAGAATAGTCCTTGTATGTCTCATTCTCTAAATTTTATATTGTTAATGACCAGAAGATGCATACATTTAAATGTACATTTAATGTAACTGTGGCTGATTGGAATAATTTGTGTCCTTGTCTTTATTTTTTTCTTTCCCTTGTAATTTTTGTTAGCTCCTGGTTACAAAAAAGTCACCAAACTTGTACATAAGAAAGCGTTTGTAGTTATTTGTAATAAACATGGGTCTTATCCAGGCATATGCAGTCCTGAGCTTTATACAAATGTACTGGGATATATTTGTGTAATGATGACAGACAGCACATTCATGCTTTGCAGAATCTTATTTAATCTGTTCAATGCATCTCCACTAATCATAGTCTACAGCTAGATGGGTTAAAAATATTAAATTAAATAAGATGAAATAGAAGTAATAGAAGTTAGATTAATTAGAAGATTTCAGCCATTACAGATGATGTGGTAAGGTAGATTTTGCTCCCTGGCATATTGTATTAAACCCAAAGCAGCCCCATGGGAGTGCATCAGCGCTCAGCAATGGAAGTGTGGCACTTGGCTGACTGTGCTTCTCCAGATTATATCCATGATGCTTCTTTGAATAATTTGTCCTGAACAATTCCTCCTTAAAAAGTTTTCACTAATTTTTCATTTACTGTGTAAACAAGAGCCTTGCCAACATCTTTCATGGTCTGTCTTCTCTGTTACTTCTTCCTTGTTCGCAGTGCATCCATTCTGCCTGCGGTGCATTCCTGTGCGTTATGTCATTCTCCCTGAATTTGTTTCAACCAACCTTGTTGCTTTAATGGAAACTATAAACCAATTCAGCCCATTCTGGGAGATGACTTACAGGCTGCTGCTTTGGAGGGGCAGGGCAGGCCGTGACAGGAAAGTGCTGCAGCACAGCAAGAAGGATCAGGAAGTTTCACTTCAGATTAGAATTACGAAGGCAAATTTTACTTTCACCTCATGAAGTATGTGATCTAGGTTTTTCTTTATCCTGTCCTTCTCACAGCTGGATTAACTTTCAGATAGGTAGAGCTAAATCAGCCCTTGGTCCTGGGCAACCTAAGTCGTCCAGAATAATGTGGTGAAAAATGAAAGCCCTGAGGGCCCTTATTTCCATCATGAACTTCCGCATAACCAAGAGCAAGTTTGTCTCTCTGTAGAGGAGCCATGGAACAAAAACCTGCCATGGTGCAGAGAAGACAAGGAGGCTTCCCACTGTGGAGCCATCAAGTTCCACATCCAAAGTGCAAAGCTTGTTCTCTTGGCTTCCTGCTCCTCAGCTGGAGCCCCAGACCCGAGTACCTGCATTTGTCAGTGTCTCTCCAGTGACAGCCTCCAGAGGTGGTTTTGTGAGGGAGCCTAAGCCCAGGCTGGCTCCTTCCCCCGTGCAGCAGCACAGCCTTTCCTGGCTCAGGCAGTCGCTCTCCTGCTGCTGCATGCTGGTGGAAGGAGAGCAGTGCACTGCTGTGCTGCTGGAAACAGAGAACAATGGAGGGCAGGAGGAGGTGGAGAAAACTGAAGACCTTGGTTCTCGTGGGAAGGGAAAAAGCTTTTATCTGCCATTAATCAGGCTTTGTGTCCTGGTAGTCCCTGCCCTTCCTCCTGGAAGGCACATTCCCTCAGCAGCAGCAGCATGGTGCCGAGACTTGCTTATCCCACGGCGTGTTGCTTCATGTCACAGAGCCCCGTGTGTTTGATGTAACCTTGGTGGTGCTGCTGTGGCCCTGACACTCTGCTCTGACTGCCTTGTACCATATGAGGGCATTTGGAGTCAGCTGGGAAATTTCCTTCAGGGTTTGCGGTTCTTGATGGTTTGGAGATGCTGTGACTTGAAGGAAGACCCCATGAGGGTGTTGCTGCTCTGGCTTCATTGCACTGTGCCTAGGGAGCTCCAGCCCTTACATGCCATGTAGCCAGAGGAGCAGCATGGCACATTTAGGGTGGCTTATGTGTGAAATAGCTGAAATTTTCTTTGCAATTATAGAATTGCTTCACTTTCTATAGACAGAGTGAGCAAAACAAAAAGCCATGAGATAAACTCGTGGGGGTGGGAGGAGGTTGCTCTAAGATGAAACCAGCACATATATCTTAAATACATCCCTTTTTATTCTTTCTGCAGTTGAATTTATTATTCAGGATTATAAAAATTGGCAGTAATTTTTCAGAAACTTATGAATTTTTTATTAGGCTTTTGCGGGAACATACACACCTGCTTTTATAGAGGCCACATCTTAAAATGGTTTCTTTTGCAAACATTGCACCTTTGTGATACTTGGTGTTTAGCTTCATGTGAAATGGCTCATATGGGAACTGGAGCTTCTCCTGTGAGCCGCAGATTTAGTTCTTTAACCAAAATGAAAATAGAGTAGGGGTTACCACCTGAGGGAAGAGCTCATGGTTGAGGGAATGTGGTGTGAAGAAATGTGAAGAAGAATGGAGTTTTAGAGAAGATGGGAGAGACAGAATTATTTCTCATTTGTGGGGAAAAACGGCCTTTTTCTGCCAGTCATGATAATAGGGTCTTCAAACATAGCCCTGAGCCATCAAGGTCCCTGAAGTTGGAAGCACAGTTTGCTCAGTGACTGCTTCCAGCTGATTTCCCACTTTTTTTCTCCATCTTTTGCTCTGTTAGTAAGACTTCAGCTCTGTGGGACATTTGATCAGTATGTTTGCACAGAAGACAAACAGTTGTAGAACTTGGGAGTGTGAATGCCTCATGACTGTTAGTCATTTGGAATTTTTCTTATGGCTGCTTATGTATTTTTATGCTGCTTATGTATTTGAACAACTTCTATTTTAAATTAGCAATGCTTTAGGTAATGCAAAGGCAATTTCCTCATCCTGTACCCATAAAATATAAATGTATGACAATTAGACAGCACTAGAATTAAGAATGTTTCTAAAGCAAGATACAATTCCCAACAATTTTATCACGGAAAAAGGGGCTCAGCTGCATCAGTTTTGAATGTATTCTTAGCTTTTGCTTTCTATTATTTATTCCAGTTACTATAGAAAAATATAAGTAACACATACAGTGGAGAAACTACATGAAACTCAATTCTGGTCTGGATCTACAAAGAGAAACAATTTTTTGTATTTATTTAATGAGATTTTTAAAGGAATGTACTTGGACTTGATCACATATGCCTTCTAAGTAGTGTTAAGATGCATAATTTAAAGTTTTATATAAACATAGTGATTTTTAATTGTAATATGAAGACAGAGAGAGAGCATTAACAGAATGTTCCTTTACTAACTATGCATCTGGTTGAGTTTCTTTAAAAATATGTTGAATTCAACTTATTTATCTGTTGCTTTCCCACAAGAGGGAGGAAATTGTACAGTTAGAAAATTGACTGAAACTGCTCTACCGTGGTTGTAAAGGCAATTTGGTAATAAATGCTTGATTATGTGGAGGAAAAAGAACATATTCTCTGAGTAAATAGGCTGTTGGTTTGTTTTTTTTTTAAATAGTAGTAAAGCCATATTGAGTGATAAAGCACTACTAAATGTCTTGCTTGTTTCCTTTCCAAGGACTGTCAGTATAATACTGCTGGGGAGAAATGTGAGCATTGCAAAGATGGTTATTTTGGAGATGCCACTCAAGGTTCCTGCCGGGAATGCCCTTGCCCATATACAAACAGGTACAGTAAAAGCTTGTAACAAGAGTCAAGCAGGGGAGGGAAGAAGAAAACGGGGAAAAAAGAGAGAGAGAGAGAACTCAAAGCGCAAACTGCTCCCTTAGGAATATAATGATCTTCTTCTCTGTTCTTATATTGAGAGCTTGGTGATCTGTCTCACAGCATTGCCTTTTTTAATAAGCTGAGTATCCCAATTCTCATTCAGATTCTGAACTTCAGAGGCACACTGCTCATAGCCTTGAGGAGCACCAGATAGTAGAAGTGGCTTTTTTTCAAAATCATCAGTACTTCCTTCATAGTGAGAAATATATGATTGAGGTATTTTCCCTTACTGGGCATATCCAGAATCTTTCTTTTTTTACTGGAATGCAAGATGTTTAACACCATTACTCTTGCTAGGAGATAAGAGAAAACAGTGAAAAAAGCCTTTTATAGGAATTCAGAAGAATTATTAAGATACAAAAATAATACAAAAACATTTGAGGTCTTAAGCACTTATCTAGAACTCTAAAAGAGTATGGTTGCTTTTCCTGTGAAAGTTCTATTTGGAGTGCAAACATACTGAGATGAAAAGTGAAAAAGGGAAACTTCCTTGGATCTAATAAGGTTGCCAGGCTTTTCAAATTGGGCAGCTGATTGCATTTTAAATGCATGACATTTTTATCCAGATTGTCATCATTGGTCAGTTCTGAAACATGGTAAATAAAATCAAAATTTAAAAAACCACAAGAATGTAAACTATAAATTGCTAAAGGCACCACATAGTATTTGCCAGGTGCATTAGTACACACCATGTAACCTTAAGTAAGAGATTTACACCATCAGACAATAGACAGGTTTATCATTTATCAGAGAACTCTCTGATAGATCTGGTTTTGACAGCTTCTTCTGCAGGTGCTTGCCTGAGGCTGACTGAACGTGTTTTTAGTCATTGTGTGCTTTCAAAGTTCTGAAATATCTAGGGAGACCATAAACCTTTGCAGTTTCATAACTGCAGATTAGGGTGGTGAATATCATTCCTGACATAGGCAATGCACCCCACCTGGCATTACTGGAGTTGACAATTTTCCATCCAGTCAAATTCCAGTAATTCTTAGTGCAGACCTCTGTCTTTGATACACAGACTTGCTTTATCCAATTGTTCATTGATTAAAAAATGAAAATAGCAAACATGGCCCTGCTTCACCTCCTGCCTTCTCCTTCACAGACACTGAACTTTGAATCTAGAGAAATCTGCTTGAAAGAGCAGAGAAAAAAGTTCATTGTGTTAACCAGATCCTTGAGATCCCCATAATTGTGCACAACTGTACTTTGCCTTGGTTAAAAAAACCCTAAACAACATTAGCCACATAAAAATATCCTTTAATGTTGAAAAGAAGAAAGAAAAGAAAAGAAAAGAAAAGAAAAGAAAAGAAAAGAAAAGAAAAGAAAAGAAAAGAAAAGAAAAGAAAAGAAAAGAAAAGAAAAGAAAAGAAAAGAAAAGAAAAGAAAAGAAAAGAAAAGAAAAGAAAAGAAAAAGAGAAAAGATGTACAAACATGGAGAAATGATATCTAGCACAGGCGATTGATTCTTGCCTATTAAGATAAAATCGCTACCCAGACTTGTTTTATGACATCACTATTAAGGTTTATTTTAGGTATTCCTTTGGGTAGTGAACTATTATACTCAGTCCACAGGGCCAGGAAATTATTATTTTTTGAGTCTAAGGAAATTATTTGCACAAAAAAAATGAAACTTCAAAGAATTAGTCACAGTAAATTATCTAGAGGCAATTAAATTAGCTGAGAAGTAAGTTGGTGGTGTAAAAACTTTTTATTCTGAAAGTCATTAAACTGAACCTCTAGAGTGCAAAACCTATTTGATCATGTGTTCACAATAATATTTTTGCTTCTTCTCAAAGATTTGCGGCTGGCTGTGTGGCAAATGGTGAAGAAATCCAGTGTCTCTGCAAAGAAGGCTACACTGGAGCTCGTTGTGAGCGGTGAGTAACCTGTTTCTCAAAACCAAGAGTTTTGAGAGACTCGATGAAGGGAGGGCTGTCTGAATGGGGACAGACACATGTGGACATATGGACATGCACCTGTGCACAGTATGCATGTAAATAAGGAGTAGTTATTTCTACGAACAGCTGCTAAAAGTGGTGCTGTGGTGTAATTCCAGTCACAAACCCAATGCTCCCTGGGGAAATGTAAGCAATTCTCCACAGGCTACTGACTGCACCATTTTCACTGAAAAGAGGTCTTTTCAGTGAAAAGGTCTGCTTCTTTGCCTAAGTGCCCTGTGCCTTGCCTCATCCTGCACTCTGGTAATAATGACTCCCACTTATTTCACCCCTTTTCAAGTTAAAAACATTTTCCCATTTCCTCCAGCGTACACGATGGTGCCTCAATGGTCTTATCCAACAGCAACCATGTAGCATTTAGCACCATACCCTTCATCCCAAATCATTGTGATGTGCTTCACAGCTGGAGCTTACACACACCAAGCTGAAGCCATCTCTTTTGCTGGAACATTGCAACAGTTTGGCAAAGCAAGAGAGGAACAGCATGGCAGTTTCAGGCAGGAAGAGGAATGAATTTCATTGAGTTTCAAATCCAGAGAGAACTGAAGTGCAATGGAGTGGTGGTGTCCAGTTTGGAAATTTGAATAAGCCATGATGTCGCATCTGAAGACAGGACCTGCAGCTGTCTCCAAGACTGGTGTCTTTGACCCTGTCTAATCTGTAGGTTATAGGTATTTTCTCTTCCAGGTACCTCAGCTGCTCATCATGGCCCTTTGATCCTGCATTATCACTCTTATAGGTCTGACCACAGAGTGACTTCTAGGGATGTTAGCTACCCAGTCTGAACAATATATTTTACCTTTAAAGTATTTAGAGATCAGTCACACAGCCTGCTTTGCTGGCAGGAGGCAAGCAAGGGTATCACGCAGCAGAAGGGTGATGATGTCATTCAGTGCTGTTGCTGTTTGAGATCTCAGCTGTGCATGCAGTGTGATGGGAAAAATGCCAGAATGGTATGGTTTGCCTGGTTAAGCCTTGTCAAATTCTCTATGAGTGTGTCTGTGTGCATTGGGTTTTTGTCAGAGTAAGCGAATTATTCCTGCAAGAGCACTGTGAGAGTTCTTTTATTTTTAGAAAAAAATTCTGCAGCGCTCACAAAGACATTTTTAGCATAGTGCAGAGGAAACTGTAAACCAAAAATATATTATTTCTGTCTAAGTCAAGACATGAAATCAAAAGTTCTCGAAAGTTTCTTCAGGAGAATAACTGGGTTTTTATCTCAAGCAAAAGTATATTTCACAAAATTAGCTTCAACTATTTAGTAAAAATTACTTGTATCTCTTTATCTAGCTGTGCTCCTGGATATTTTGGAAATCCACAAGAATACAGAGGCTTCTGTCAGAAATGTAACTGTAACAATAATGGACAGCTGGCTAGCTGTGACCACCTGACTGGAGGTACGTGAGGGCCTGTGAATGGAGCATTGTTCTGAATGGAAGGGAACATTGCTTTCTTTTTGGGAAGCAAAGAGGGAAGGTACTTGGATAAGCTGAACTGAAGGAAAGATCTAGACTTACCAGAAATGCAGGTAATTTTTTACAAAATGTAAGATTTTCTGAAAAACAATACCATGGTAATAGAAGGGTTGTCCTGAGTCATCAGGTTTGCCCTTCTAAATGGTTTTGTCCTGTATTTCCCTTCATAAATACTGCCGACTTTATTTCGTTTTTATTTCATGGCTGTGTTTTTAAATATGTCATGGTTCCTTTGCTGACAGGGTTAAATCATATCCTGCCAGTCTGTGTTATGATTTAGGAAACTGAGCATCCTCAATATGCCTTTTTAAAATGTATTTGGCACAGTTTAGTGAAATCTTCAGAGTCTGCATCAGGCACTGCCGTCTTAGATATCCAAGCTGTCTGCATTTACAGTGGAAGTTAGAACCTGACTCAGAAAGCTCATTTATAAATCCTGCTACACTGCTCTTCTAGCTAGAACATCCATGATTTTCCAGAATCAGTCACACATGTACATCACTACTAGTAAGCTCTTACATAATGCCAGGGGCATATGTTTGCTTTATCTATTAGAATTCTGAAGTAAAGGGCCTGATCTTACATTCCTCGGAGTGTCTTTACCTCAATTCACCTGTGTCCTTTGGGATACTCCTTTATATTCAGAAACACAGAAACTACTGCTCTTGAAATGTCCTTGATTCTCCTGTATTTTCATTCTCCAATAAAATTTAACTTCTCCTTCCCTGTAGACAGATTTTCTTCCTCATATGTTAGTGAAGTTTCCAACTAGTAACTCCAAATATTTCTATACTCTTCATTTCTCTACATGCTGTAGTAGACTGCAGTCTAGTAGCTGCAAGGAACCCCCTGTCTTTCCTTGGCCACAGAAATAAGAAAAACAGCAAGTGATGTGAAGTGCTGTTGGAAGCTGGTGCAATTTTTCAATAGCTTGTTCTCATTTCGTATTTCATCATCGAAGTAATGCATCTCTGTTATACCTTGTATGGAAGCGATCCAAGCAGTGTTTGGTGTTTTATCATTACTTTCTTTTTTGAGCAAGAGTTTGCTAGGACAAGCTAATCCATAGGGCAATATTCAACAAGCCAGTTTGTTTTCCTCCAACTGCACATCCTGATCAGCTGTCTCTTCCTCTGCATTAGGAATAAACCCCTCTGTGATCATTGGCACAACACGTTCTAGCAGGTTCCTTTTGCGTGATGTTCGGCGCTTGGCCAGCACTTCACCATTTCTTGGCTGATGTTGTTGGTGCACAAACCGTAATGATAATTTTATTTAACTGGTACTTCACAGTGACAGCTGAAATGTGCCTGCTGTTAGCTGAACTACACAACAGCAGAACTGCACGAATGTTTGAATTTTGGAAGAATTTTCTTCATTCTCTTAAAAATATATTCCTTATGATTTTTCTCTTTTTGGCAGCAGCGATCACTACCAATCTCATTTAACTTCCTGATGACTTACGTGCAAGTGCCAAAGGAAATGGCACAGCTAGGCAGTTTGTTCCAAGCTGTTTTCATGCTGCTGGTAAAGTTTAGATCCAATTCTATCATGTATCCTCTCCCAAGTTGCAAGCTATTGTTGACTCTTGACAGTGGCAGCCTATACTGAGTGCATCCTTTTCCTTTGGAGTAACACACATAGAATCATTAAGGTTGGAAAAGACTTCCAAGGTCATCAGGTTCACTCTTTGACCGAGATGCACGGCCCTTTTCATTTTCAAGAGGAGATGAGAGCTTGGCAGGGGGACCAAGCCTGTGAAAGGAACTTCGGCATCAAGATGGAGAGATTCCTGTCCTATATGATGGCATTTTTAGGAGCCAGTTCCTCTCCTGCATCCTAGAAGTTAGGATCCCATGATGTTACTCCTCATGCACCTGGAGACTGTTAAGCTTCTTATAACAGGGTTTGTAAAAACCAAACGAGAGTGAATTGGACAGGAAGTCACCTGTGCTGGCTTGTTGGAAAGTCGGAGGGCAATGTTTGTTCTATACCACCTGCATCTGTGGTCCAAGCTGCATGCCTTGTCTTAATGTGCAGTGCCTCCATCCATGCACACACCGTGGATTTCTCTCAAGCTTGATTAATACCTTAATCTTGCAAGCTGTGACAGGCATGAAGGAAGGCCATAAATATTTCTCAGTTCCTTGTGGGTAAGACATTCTTTGAGGAATCAGATCCTGTGGTTTGAACCTGGATACTAAAGTAGATAAAGGGGTTTGAATCTATGTCCTGGGTAAAGTGCTTTAGCAATATAATCTTGTCTCCAATCCTGGTGTTATTCTAGGCAAATTCTAGCAATATATTTGGTGCATTAGGTGTGAGAGGGTCTTCTGCTCTTATCCAAGTAGCATATATTGTGGGATTACAGTAGGTTTCATTTGAGGGATGGAAAAGGTGTTGCTTTCATTGAGGCATTAGTGGGAGTTGAATGTTCTGGCATGCTCAACCCTTCTGAGCATTTCAGCTCATTCACAGTGGGTATGGATTTATGAAAGGGCAGCATCATGACTTAGTGGCTGCCTAACATGAAAAGTGAGGGGAAAAATGCAGTAGTATTTCCATAGGAAGGTTTTGGTGGTTACTAATGACAATCTTGTGCTTTCAGAATGTTTCAATAATGAACCAAAAGATGTGGATCCCAATGAAGATTGTGACTGTAAGTAAGAAAATAGAACTGCACTTGGATTACTTTCAACTGGCTCTGAATACATACTGCTGACTCTTTTAAGGATGACATAGTTTAAAAAGGACTGAGATACCTTGTAATGAATGTTTTAAAAGCATTCAATCAAATACTTGGGAAAATGATTAAAGAGGTGCTTGTCTAGTCAGGTGTAGATGGAACCTCGTCCTTACTTCTGGCTTAAGTCACTTTCCTTAATGCTGCAGGCTTTGTTGTTGCCTCTCTTCTTCAGGCAGCACCAGGTGAAAAGCTTCAAAGCTTTTCCACCATTACTAACATGTTCAGTGAAATGTTCTCTATGTTAAATATCAACAATATGTATTGATTTCCACTGCTCTCTCCAGCCTGCGATAGCTGTGTGATTACACTGCTGAAGGATTTGAGCACAATAGGTGACGAGCTTCAGCTCATCAAGTCTCAGCTGCAAAATGTCCATGCAAGTACCCACACTCTGGAGCAGATGAGAGACCTGGAAACACGCATCAAGGACTTAAAGGTAGGCACACAGAAACAGAAAAGTGGATTTCAGATTAAGTAGATAGGCAACGAATCCAGGAACCTTTGCCATAGTTTTGTCAGTTGCAAGTTACTTCAGCCCTGGCATCCAAATACCAGATGCTGGTGGCACTGGGCTTTACCCAGTGAAGTTTCCGTGTCATATTGTAGTTTCCATGTCATACTCTGAAACAGAATCAGTATCTCTGCTTTCTCTGAGGCCTGCTCATCTTGGAAGTTATATTTCTGAGGCGTGCCTCCAGCTCTGTCTTTTTCAAGCACTTCATGTCTCTCCGTTACTGAAAACCCCCAACATTCCACTTGCCATTAACAAAACTAGTTCTAAAGAAATGTTCTTTGGTTGGAATAGCAGTTGCTATACTCACAGACAAAAACCCCAGGTTTTGGGAAGGAACTGTTCACTTTTTTGTATCAGTAATTCTGCTTTTATTTACCTTGGGTAAAGATTCGATCCAGTAAATTTTTCGCTTTTTGTCTGCTGTGCAATGGGTGATATATTGGATTGTTTTTTTCCTTTCCTTTCAGGTCTTATTGAACAACTACCGTTCTGTTGTTCATAATCAAGGTTCAAAGGCAGATGAGTTGGAGACAGAATTCGTTAAACTAGATCGTGATATAAATGCTCTCCAGGAAAAGGTGACTTACCAAATCAATTTAAAAGTACATATCTCCTGACTATGTAATAGCATGCTATATCCAGATACTTTTAATCTAATAGTTTTTTTCCTTGCTAGGCTGAAATGAACTACAAAGAAGCTGAGAGATTATTTAACAATTTTGGTCAAACTCATCAGAAAGGAAAGGATTTGGTTTCACAAGTACAAATAGTGGTCAACAATATACAAGGTAAAAAGTAATTTCTAACTCATGTTTTACTTTATAGCATCTTTTCAGCTTATATACAAAATTCTTAATTATGCATAAGACGTTTTCTTTGAAAATAACTTCATAAATTAGAAAATAGTCACAGCTGAGAATTCACTCTTCCTATTAGAAATCTAATTAATATCTAATGTTAGTTTAGGACCCTAGCTTCTCTATGAAGTGAAAAGAGGCAGAGAAGCTTCCTACACAGACATTTTGAGCAACAAATTTGACTATCCTGACTGAAGCCTAACTTTGTTCTGGGTTGTTATCACAGGCTCTTTAAAGTTAGAAGATTAAAATTATTGCTGCGAACTTGGTCATTTGGGACAAATTTCAAGGCCAGTCTTTCTCTGGTTGTGTGTCATGGGATACTTTTCATCGTAATAGAATTAATGCACAATGGATCTGCTTCATAAAGAAAAAATATGACATTCCTATTCCTGAATTCACTAATGAGGCAGATCCATCTCAGAAAATATGTTGGCCCCACCATTTGGGCATTTTGAATAGGCTTAAGCACATCCTGTTTTTGACTTTGACAGTGCTTTTTTTCAGCGCTCCTGGACCAGATATCTGGTACAAACACAGAAGGCAACAACCTGCCCCTGGGAGATGCCTCGGAGGAGCTGGCTGAAGCTCAGCGCATGATGGCGGAGATGCGGAACCGCAACTTCAGCCAACTTCAAGCCGAGGCAGAGAAGGAGCGGACGGAAGCTCAGCGGTGTAAGTGCTTGTTCTCTCAGCTCTCTGGCTTCCTAGGAAGATCAGTCTTAAATCTGAAGAATTATTGGTTGGGTTGGAGTAGAAGGAGGGGCCTTTTGCAGTGTGTCCCTGAGATTTGTGGCTGTTGTTATCAACAGGAAAGTGGTAGCTCTGGAGGGGATTCAATGGCATTTTTAGTGTGTTATGGAAGAAAATGGGTTGGGCTGGGTAAGAAACCCAGTAGATCCTTCTTTTATAATTATATCCATCTCAGTAAAATAAAAATGTACCAATCCTAACACACCTATGCAGTACTTCTGTGTATTGTAAGAGATAGGCAGTGGTACATAGAGTTGTTTTAGAGGAATTGCATGTTTAATTTAACAACAGATTTTCAGAAGCTGCTAGAGTAGTCCAAGGGCCAGGTCACACAAGGACGAGGAAGTTCAGGAGTTTTAGTTGCACTAGTTGTACTCTCTGTCATGTTCTCTGCAAGTGTTTGACTGGGACACTCAGAAACTTGATTCCAGACAGTGGAGACATCAAGAAAAGTTACAGGCTTATCTTCTAACCAGTGGCATAGTGGAGGAATGTGAAGCCCATATGAGTGACAGTTAATTTCCATCAACCTTGAACATTGGTACCAACCTCTGAGTGACTCTTCTGTATCCTAGTTTGTCAGCAGTGGAATGGGTGTGCTTTAGAGTGTGATGAATTTGACATCTTCTGTGTTCCTATATTCTTTGAAATTAAATGTGCCCATATCTCTCCACTGATTTCAGAGGAGGCTTTGATAACTAGCACAATTGTAGATGTCTACATTGTAGATGAAATTGTTGATGGAATTATGTTATTTCCATATAAAAAAGAAAATTAGTATTTTCAGATCAGCCTCATCCTTACTTAATTGAGAGAACATTTATCTGTGCTCTGTGTCTGCAGCAGCAAACTAGTGAGCAGATTTGATCCAGCAAGATGCTGAATAATATCTTTGCTATAGTAGCACTGAAATTAGCATTGCAGAAGATGCTCAGTTCACACAAGTACAGCTTTATAATCCTAAAGGTCAAGCCCTTTTTAACAAAGTTTGCTCCAGTTCCCCTCTTCTCTGAACAAAACTTTTCTTTCTGGTCCTGATATTGCAGTACTGGCGCGTGTTAAGAATGAACTACAAAAGCACCACCAAGAAAATCGTGGGCTTATTAAAGCTGTGAGGGATGCACTGAATGAGTATGAATCCAAAATCACTGACCTTCGTGAAGCTCTGAATGATGCAACGGGACAAATCAAGCAGGCTGAAGGCTTAAACAGGGACAACGCAGTTCTGTTAGAAGACATTAAGGTAATGTTGGGGTTCAGGAGAAAAAATTAAACCTCAAAAGATAAGAACTGGCTTTGGTTGCTGCTTTTGACTTCACAAAGCCAAGCAGCACTAATTCTTTAGACTTTCTTGAGGGTCTCTTTCCATCTTCTGATTTGTGTTTGGACAGGTATAAATGCAGTGTACTGCTGCTTCTGGCCTCTCTGTGTGACCAGAACAGCGTGACCAAGACATAGCTCTGATGAGAGCAGGGAAGGAGACTCTCTTCCCAGCACTTCTTTCCAGCTGCCACTAGTGTTTTTGCTTCCTTTTCTAGACCAAATTCTTGATGCTGATGTACTTTTCATAGTAAATTCTTCGAAGTATTTAGCTTTAACAGCTGTGAAAGATGGAAGCAAAAATGTATGCAATACTGTTAAATTATTCGGGATTAATTTTCTACAGAACAGCTTCTGAGGTCTCATCAGGACACGGAACAGCTGTTATTACTGAGCAGTGTTTGAATTTTAGAGCTGGTAAAATAGTACAATGAATAAGTGTGTGCTGCAGGACACGTTCTCTTAATTGTGGTCTTGCTGAAATGTATCACTGGTTTAGCACACTCATGTCCATATTTAAGAAAAAAAATGTGACTGTACCCTTGGTAAATCGTACTGCCAGCTAAATAGTTTTGGGTTTGTTGTTTTGGTTTTTTTGGTTGTTTTTTTGTTTTAGTTTTTTTATTGTTTGTTTGTGGTTGTTTTGTGGTTTTTTTGGTTGTTGTTGTTTTTGGTTTTTTTTTAAATTCTGGTTACAACGTATGGCTTTTCCTGCTCCTTTTCTTAACTCGATCACATGTTGTTCAACTTCTCATTTTTCCTCAGAAACGGATTGAGGAGACAAATGTGCAACAGAATGGTGTCTTGAGTATTCTGAGCTCGGCCCAATCTTCCCTGACACAAGCAAGGAGTGCACTTGGATTATTGCAAGGGAGCAAAGAGGTAAAGTTTACCACCTTAAGAGAGGGTCAAAAACCCCAATAACTTGTTGGAGATGAGGCTTGTCTGAGCCAGTCAAGAAAGAAAGGATCTCACAGCCCATCCTGGGTGCAAAAGGAGTCTGCCTGCCTGTGCAGGTTTCTGTAAGAGAAGCTTGTTGAGGGTTGTGATGTGTCTGAGGAAGACACTGAGCTGCAGATATCAGAATTTGGGAGAGTATCTGTGAGAAGTACCATAAGCAATTGTGCTATTCTTGTATTTCTTTCTGGTTAAGTGTTTTTAGCCACTCTCAGAGATGCAAGGCACTAGGCTAGAAGGGTCTTTGCCATGACTCAGCTTTTATGTAATGGGTCTGGAAGCATAATGCAATGACTGCCAGTTGTTTCCAGTAGCCTGTAGAGTAAGTTGGAAGGGAGTGTTTTTCTCTTTGGTACTCTCAGCTGCAAGGTATGCATAACACTGAAGTAGACATGGGCAAAATGGAATATGTTCAAATACAAATAAAATTTTATCTTTTTAAAACCATAGGAATATGAAAGTTTGGCTGCTCAGCTGGATGGAGCAAGGAAGGAGATGAATGAAAAAGTGGCAAATCTCTCATCAGCAAGCAAAGAACCACTGGTGGTGAGGGCCGAGGAACATGCCAAATCTTTGCAAGATTTGGCAAAACAACTGGAAGAGTATGTTGCCATTCCTGTAAATGAGTAATTTTTGTACAGAACAAAAAAAGTGGTTGTAATGGTCTGTAATTTTACTTGCTTGTATAACTATTTGTAAAGCTAGAGAGAAATTAAGTTGGTCTCTTTCCGCTTCTTCATGGAAGTTTTCTTTTTCTCCAAAAACCAAATCTTCCTGTATTTTTCCTGATTTTTTCCTGATTTTTTTTGAGAAGTGTGAACTCATATAATACTGTTTTATACTGCTGTACTAATACTTCATTAACATCTTACTAGCAAGAGAAAATCCTCATGTATGGAGTGGGTAGATGTTTAGCATATTTTTTGTAGAGTTATTTCAGGTACTCATACTCAGGGATGTTTCTATAGTATCAAAGCATTGAGGCAAATAATTGGAATAAATGCTGTCTTGGCAGTCTTCAGACCTGCCTGCTCAGCACTATGGAGGAAAAGACCTCCTCTAGTTTTCTCATCCTTCAAAGAATCTTCTAGAGAGGCAAAAACATTATAAACTTGATAGGAATCAAATGTTTATCTCTCCTTTATTTGTACTTTGCATTGGAATTATGGTTTTGGAGTCCTTCTATGATACATCAGAACAACATGAAAAAAAAGTGAAATCCTGGAGTTTTTTTCCCTGTGCAAATTATTTGCATTTTGTTGTTGCACCAACTAGAAAGTCTCAGAAAGTTAGATTCCAAAATACCTAACATGGCTGGAAAATTATAGGGTAAAAACCCCGCATTTTCATTACTTTTCTTTGTTAGTTTTCAGTGTGATTTTTTTGCAGTTAAGAAGGCACTGTTCTCACAAATACAAGGCAGCTAATACTAGACAGTTGTATAGTTCACAGGGTGCGAGTAGAAGAGATTTTGTCTGTTGTTTCTGATTCCAGAGGTGTTGTGCTGGTTCTTGGGGAAAACACATAAGGTCTTGTACTTGCTAGATGATCTGACATCTACAGTTCTCTGAATTCCTCCTAACTGAATTATGTTTGGAGGGCTGTGACTGAGGTGCCTTATTATTGACCATATACTCTGTTGAATTCTCTCTGTCTTAATCGTTTGAATGCTGCTTTGGAGTCTCAGAGCTCTGCTTTTCCACACGCCTGAAATTGTCCTATCTTCTGAAGAGTCTTTCCATGTTGGTCTATCTCCAAATTTGATATTTTTGTGGAATGAAGCTGCAGATCTAATTGAAAAACATCTTCTGTATTGGCATTACTCAGAATATGCTGAGTTCAGATCTGTTCAGAATCCATCTCATGGCCTTGGCAGAAGGCTGCATTTTTCACCCTGTTTCCCACAGGATAAAAAACAGTGCCAAGAAGGACGAGTTGGTAGACTGTGCTGTGGAAGCTTCTACTGCCTATGACAATATTATTGGTGCCATCAAGGCAGCAGAGGAGGCAGCCAACCAAGCTGGGAAAGCAGCTGACTCAGCTTTATCAGTAAGTGGCCAAATATTGGTAAACTTGTTACAACCCGAGTTTTATTTTCTTTAACTATGGCAGAGGCCCCAAAATCAAACACCTATGTGTCTTGGCATGCTTTATTTTTCTGTGACCTTTTGTATGAGTTGCTGTTCTGCACGTTGGTCAATTAGTCTTGGCTCAGCACTAACCAGGCCTAGTACTGCCCTTCTGATGGGACTGCCCATATGAGTTTCTCTCTGTTGCTTTCAGTGCAAAATAGAGATCTTACAAGGCAAGCCTGGTAATCACTGCAGGTGATTTCAGGCATTGTCTTTTACTCCGCACTACTAATACCCACAAGCTCTTCATCATAGACATAACATCCAACAGCTGTATGCTAGTAATTTCCTCCTAATGCCCTAAAATCCATCTGAAGTTTGCTAAAGACCAAGGTTGTAGTATGCTTAAATTAACCTTGGTAGTTGTTGCTAAAGGTGATGTTCTCCAGATGAGATCTCTGCCCTTGTAGAGTTGGGGGTTCTTTAAATTGGATTGGACTCTCTCTTTTACTCTTTAAATTTTAATGTAATTATCCAGTGATCTTACAGTAACATGCTTCTATTATCAGACTGTGAAGAGAGAAGACCTATCAGGAAAAGCTGCAAGGTTAAAAACTGAGAGCAGTACACTCATGGATCAAGCACAGGAGACTAAAAGGAAATTGCAAGGTACTAAGAAAGAAAGTGATACTAGAAATACTGACATGGCATAAGAAGCTTTCCTTGAACCATAAATTTTCACATCTCAGCAAAGCATTTCAGCACTTGTTCAAGAAAAAATCCATTGTAATGTAGTTCCATTACAGCAGGACTTTTTGTGATAGTTATTTCCCATGGCAAAAAGGCAAGAATGTAGATTTCCTGCTTCTGCAGTCCTCCTGTCCAGCAAATCCTTTGCCTTGTACTTGTTTTGCAGTGGACTCAATGCTCAGTGGCAGCATGACCTGTGTAAAAGCATAGACAAGTGCTGCAACACCATCTGTCCAACAGAAAATGGATATTTTCCATTAAAATTCTCATGGGGCTTTCATTGTTTTTGCAGCTATTGGTCCAAGCCTCGAAGACCTAAAGCAAAGACTTGATGTTACTGATGGAAAGACAAATTCACTGAAAATTGATCTTGTCACTGCTCAAAACAATCTCAATGGGATAAACAGAGGTTGGTTACTTAGTGATCACTTCTGGCCTGCCCCTTTCATCTGTTACTATCAGAACCTGCATGTTCATTTCTGTGTGTTTCAGGTGACATCGACAGCATCATCACCGGTGCAAGGAACATGGCAGAAAACGCCGACTCTGTCACCAATAGTGTGTTGGGTGAACTGGTCCCAATTGAAGCAGAAGTGGAAAGAATTAAGAGTAACTATGGAAGCACGCAGAGTGCCAGCTTCAATAAGGCACTGATAGAGGCAAACAATTCAGGTATGGCAGGTTCTGTGCAGTGGGACCTGCCAAATCACTGTAGGGTGAATATGGCTAGTTTTGCAGCAGAAGCTTTAATCATTCAAAAGTTAGGCATGTACCCTAAGCAAGTATTCTGAACTTCTTTTATGGCCAGTAGTAGAAAGGGACAGGCACAGCAGAAAGTGACTCAGGCCATTCTGTGGTATGTGTTAAAAGCTAGTGCCGTGACTGGTCTCTAAAGATTTGGAGGCTAGTGACTAATGGGGGACCCCAGGGGTCAATACTGGGTCTGATCCTGTTCAACGCCTTTATTAATGATCTGGATGATGAGGCAGAGTGTGCCTCAGCACGTTTGCTCCTTACACTAAACTGGAAGGAGTGGCTGATAGACCAGAGGGTCATGCTGCCATCCAGACAAACCTCAGCAGGCTGTGGAATTAAACTGCTAGGAACCTCATGAAGTTCAACAAGAAGTCTTGCACCTGAGGAGAAAGAAACCCATGTACCAGTATAGGCTGAGCAGGTGGCCAAGCTGGAAGAAAACTTTGTAGAAAAGGACCTGGGGGTCTTGGTGGGCACAAAGCTGAAAATGAGCCAGCAATGCGCCCTTGGGGTAAAAGTTGAAACACAGGAGAACATGACAAAACAGTTATTTTATTGTGAGGGTGACTGAGTACTAGCATAAATTGCCCAGAGTGGTTGTGCAGTCTCCATCCTTGGGAACATTCAGAAGCCTGCCTAGACACAATTTTGGGCAACTGGACCTAGATGGCCCTGCTTGAACACAGGGGTTGTACATTGTGACCTCTAGAGTTCCCTTCCAACCTCAGCTGCTCTGTGATTACATGATTTTCTGCTACACTGGTTAGTGAAGGGCCCTAGGCAGTTACCTTAGGCTACATGTCTGCTAGCTGAAATTAAGTGAAAAGGATTGCACTGAGCCTGTGCTGAATACAAAATAAGGGACAATCACATTCCCAAACATCTTTATTTTACATCTTCTCAGCAGTTTTATCTCATAAAGTCAAGTAAGAGGAAAACATTTTAAATAATATAAATACAAGAGCTAGTCCTGCATGGTATTGCAGGATTGTAAGTCATCCCGGCAGTTACAAAACTGGTTTATAAGTCATATTTAGAAAAACAAAAGGTCTGGATTTCATTTTGTTTGCCTTCTGCATCACAGGGTTGAAGCCTGCAAATACTTTCAGGGTGGGTTTTTTTGTTACGGTTTTGGCTTTTTGCAGTTACAGGAGATGAGAAATTGTTTCCTGTTATGACGAGAGTTGAAATTCTCATAATATTTTCTTTTCTCTGAAATAAACCTGGCCAGATACTGTAAGATGCACTACTAAACTGTGCTGGTTAGCAGCCTTGGCACAAGAATATAATTCTTGCCCTATGCAGTCAGGCCAGAAGTCTGCCTACCCCATTATTCACTCTCTGACAGTGGCAGTAGGAGATGCTACGAGCCTGAGTCCCATCTGCTGTCCTTTATCTTCATCTGCCCCTAACATCCACAGCCACTGGGTAATAATGTCAGAGACCACATCGCGGTTCTATTTAATTCTTTTTTCCGGACCTTTATCGAAAACATTTTTGGAAGTGCTGATTCTGACTGCTTCTGCAAATACCTTTGGCCATAAATTGCAGGAGTACAATAACCTCTGTATAAACTGCTACTTTTAGTGGGAGCTTCCTAATATTGTAGGACCACTCAAAACTCTTTTGTCATTACCCTGGCCACTGCTTTTCTGATAATTGTGTAGTGATACCATATTTTTGCATCTTGTTTTCCTCCTCCTTTTTAATATCAAATGATTTGCTTTCTTTCATTGCAGTAAAAAATTTGACAAACCAGCTTCCAGATCTGTTCAGCAAGATCAAGAGTATCAACCAACAGCTGATGCCAATAAGCAACATCTCTGAGAACATAGATCGCATAAGAGAGCTGATTCAGCAGGCAAGAGATGCTGCAAATAAGGTCTGTCCTGAGTATTGCAGTCATGCTTGACCTCAGTGGTTTGGATACACAACAGTACTTTCATTCCTCTTTCTCTTTCTAAATCATTTTATTTAGATGTGTGTGAAAGACTAGACATAAATTTAATTCAACAGCACTGCCCAGCAACTGAAATAACTGCAGTGATGGGAAGCATAGTAATTCATACATAAAAATGACAGGCTGCAGTAGCATCCTGCTACATCTTTCTCCCATTAGTTTTTTTCCCCCAGGGCATCTCTGTAATACTTATTTGTACAGCAGCCTCTTGGCTTCCAAGGTACATTGTGGTGGCTTTGGCAGCAGGGACAGTGTTGGCTCTGCTGCTTAGAGACAGGGCTCTCCACCCATGCATAGTCAATTGAGACACTGCCAAAGAATTTGTACAGCCCTGTGCTCTCGCTACTCCAGCTGCTCCAAAATGTTAGAAATTGGCTACTGGCACCTTATTAGACTGCCCTTTCTCATTTAAGCAACTGTGGTAGTTGCTGAAGCAATAGTGTGGTCTCAGGTACTAAGAAGCATCCCTGAGATCATCACAAATAGCCTAGAGTTACAGTGAATAAGAGGAATCAGTGATCATGGTGTATTTAGCTGTAATAGGATGTGTCTTTATCATATCAGAGGTGCGTTGTAATTCCCAACAGACAGTCAAGTCCAGCTAAGTGAAGCACCAGGATGTGTTTGTAGACATCTAAATAATTCACAGACTTGCTCTTCAGAGCTGCAGGGCACATCCTTCCCTGTGCATGTATTGAAAGTAACAGTTGCTTACTTGACAGAGGCACAGTAAGGGTTGATTAATTGATGTCTGGAACAAAAAAGTGCTGTGTTAAGTATTGATAATACAGACTACTGCATTATCCAGTCTGTTTCCTAATTATTTTGTTTGGTAGGATCACAGCCCAAATCTGTGGTAATTAATGGCTGAAACATGACCAGGATGTGTAATGGGTTACTTTGCAATTAAACACACCAGTGAAACAGGAGTGGTAGCAATAGTTAATTGTAACATACTGAACTTTGGTTTTCTTAACAGGTTACTATTCCTATGAGGTTCAATGGCAGCTCTGGTGTAGAAGTTCGACCTCCGAGCAACCTTGAAGATCTAAGGGGCTACACCTCACTTTCCTTATTTATCCAAAGACCTCAGCAAGAAACAGACACCCCCCAGAGGACAAATAGGTTTGTCCTATACCTGGGTAATAAAGATGTAGGTATATTTTGATATTTAATCTGATTTTTAGACCAGACATCTTGTTTTGAGAAAAGGATGGGAAGTGATCTGTTCTGACTGAAGTTTGTAGCTACTGTTGACCTATTTGTTTAAATTTGCCTTTAAGTGGTGGTAGAAATGTTTTGTTAATTCATTCCCTGGCAAAGTAACTCACAAGTGGCTGAGCCTTTTCCTTTGATGCTTTGCTCTTTTGCTGCTTTGGAAGTTACTTCTCCGTCATGGATACCATCATACATTCTTATCAGACCTGTCAGTTTCTGCAGCAGTCATCACAAACTCAGCCCAACTCCTGCCTCAGAGCTTTGACTCTTTTCACAATATAAGTCACTCTGAGTTTCTCTGTTGGTTAAAAAGTGATCATTTCAGTTTTAAAATTCAGCCCCTCAGCTCTTCATTTTTTTTGTTTTCTGAATATGCAGAACAATGCAGGCCTGCTTGTGCATTCAGATTTGCTCAATCACCATCAAGCATTTTAAAAATTTCCTGCATGTGGTTTCTAGTCTTGTTATTTGACAGCAGCTGTATCTGTAGTGGGCCTTATGCCTGCACAGAAAGCTGTTTAGAGGTATTTGTTCTACACTGGATTTCATCTTTTTATCCTTTGAATAACTAGCCAGGACATCTGTTGAAAGCATTTTAATGGTTACTTCTGAAATATACTGTCTTGAAGAAATAAAATGTGATTTTTTGGGGAAAATGACTGCTCCCAGTCACCTCAGTAGGAACCATTGTCCTTCACTGAGTGTTGTTCTGAACATCTTTTTTATGTCACAGATGTTGAGTCTAATTCATAGTAAAGGTGTCACATTTTCATAGCTTAAGCTGGGAGATGCTACAAGTGAGAAAAATGTTTTAGATACTGTTGTTACAAAAATAAAACAGCCACACAAGACTTTTCAGTTAATTTAAAACTATGTTCGTTGAATCACTGCAACATACAGGATTACAATTAACAACTTAATTCTCATCATTAGGTGGGTGGATTTCTTTTGGCTCATGCAGAGCATGATGATGTCTCTAAGGAAGTGCTGCTGTATTTTGCCTTCATTACAATTAATCATTTATTAATTATTATTTGCTTTGCTATTTTTAGGCTTCCAAGGACTACATCGGTATGGCTGTGAAAGATGGTTACCTTACTTGTGTCTATAACCTGGGAGGTGGTGATGGAGACGTGAGAGTGCAGTCACTGGTGACCCAAAGCAAAACTGAGGAAGCTGTGATGGATCAAGTTACATTTGAAAGGTATAAGACTCACAGACTACAACAATCTTCTTGAAAATCTGCTAATAACATCTTTTATTAGTGTGATGTGATATTCTGCCTGTCTGTTTTGGTTTTAGAATTTACCAGTATGCAAAGCTGAAGTACATCAAAGCAGCAACATCAATTTCTCCAGATTATGAAAGCCCTAGGAGTGCAAGCAGTGGAGACAGTGACATGCTCCTCGATCTTGATCCCAGCAGTGTTGTCTTTTATGTTGGAGGATACCCACCAGATTTTACGGTACAGTTTCCTAGTGTTTTAAAGAGATTTTGTGTTAATCATCCTATTGTTTTTACAAGTAAAGATTTGAACTAGCAGTCTTTTAAAAGCATGTGTAAAAGTTTATCTATGTCAGTAGGAATAGACGAGATGCAAGGAGATGCTACCTCCTACAGAATCTGCCTGGCTTGTAGCATGTTAGAGCTCAAAGAAGGGAGCATGTTGATATTTCACTTGCCAAGTAAAGCATGAAACCTGTCCAGCCCTGCTAAATACTGTTCCCAATCCATGTGGCTCTACTTTAAATTGTGCTGCAGTACACCTAGGGTCATATCAGATGGTTTGGATATTGTATACAAGCATGTAGTATCTTTTTTTACATATTTAGAATGTCATATTCTGTGTCTTAATAATATTTACAGTAAGTCTTATCAGTTAGATAGCAATGTAAAATTTTGTTAGCTAATGTTGATGACATGGTTTTAATGACACTGTTTTGCAGCCTCCACGTAATCTCAACTATCCTCATTATGAAGGCTGCATTGAATTGAACAGCCTAAATGAGCGTATTATCAGCCTTTACAACTTCAAGAGGACTTTTAATCTCAACACCACTGAAGTGAAACCCTGCAGAAGGTATGATATGAACACAGAAGTGTTTCACAGTTCTGTGATTTTTTTATCATTATTAATTCTTGTCTTTTCACATCCAGAAGAATAGCCACTGTAGCTGAACTGGTGATTTTTTCTAACTCTTGGTCATTATTACATTTCTTAGAGAAAATCCTCAGTAATTACATGGTTCACATCTATGGCAATCTCAATCTGTTTAAATTTAAGTGTTGTAAACTTCAGACACAATTTGTAGACTAATATGTTCATCTACTTTACAAAATAAATATTACATTAAGTTCAAAAAAGTCAGTCATTAATTATTTCCTCTCTAAAGACCATTTGTGAATCTGATAGAAGCCAGTGGAAGGTTTTCTCTCTGCTTGGGTGAGATCAGAATTTGGCCCTATACCAAACACTTTAACTTAAGCTTTTTCAAATTATAATGGCAGTAAGTCCACATGGTAGAAGTTTTTGCTGTCATATATTCACACCTGTGACATTGAATTATTACAGGTATAAAGAGGAGACTGACCAAAGCTATTTTGAGGGCACTGGCTATGCCAGTGTCACAGCGAGAGAAGGAAGTGCTGACCGAGTACGGTACGAGCAGGCAGTTGAGACGACTGCAGATGAAGGCATTGTGTTTTTTGCAGCAAATGGGGTAATGTGTGGAATGCTTCTGTCTGTTTTGTAGTGGAAGAACATCTTAAAAATCTTGCTTATTAAAGAACATGTCAGATATAGTAATAACTGTAACGAAATGTCTTAAAAGTGTTATTTTCATCTGTGTGGAAAATTAGTAGATTCTGCTGTATGTTTAATGTCATATGGTTTAGCCATAGGTAGTTGTGCAAGAAACAGGGAGTTGGACTTATGGGTCCCTTCCAGCTTGAGATATTCAGTGATTCTACAATGGTTGCTGGATACTCACTTTGTCAAGGCTGAGTAGAAAATCATTCCAAGAAGTTCCTCCTTTAGGCCATACAGAGAATTCAGAACTGGGGGCAGGAAAGGAGGAATGTGACTGGAATCAAACTGACCTTGGAATATTGAAATCCTCCGAAACTGGAAGTGCGCTCTTCCCAAATCTAGATATGGAAACAGAGTAAGAAAGAATATAGGAAGTGACATGATGACTTACACCTGTAAAGATGCTCAAAACCACAGTGCTGCTACTTATCTAGTAATCTTGTAGGTGTATTTGAAAGCACTGGGACATATTCTGGTTAATTTTTCAATGCTGCAAAAAGTCAGTAGACATTTGAAATGACACAAAGTCCTTGAGAGATTTGGAGAATACCTGGAGCTGATATCAGACCTGTTTATAATAGTTTAAAATAATTACAATTCATTAGTATAAGTTGCCTTGTGTTATCCTTTCCCTAAAAAGTTTTCTTGAAGCAAGTAGATAGCTTCATTAAAATTATTCATATGGCAGTGAAATATATATCTGAAATTGTGGCAATTTAATTGTGTTGGTTTTTTGTTTTTTTCAATTGCAGGATCAGTTCATCAGTGTGCTCATTAAAAATGGCCATACAGTTTTTAGATACAAACTTGACTCTGAAACTCCAGAAGAAGTAGAAGATAAAAAGATTGTAAATGATGGAACATACCAACAAGTATGTAATTTTAAAGAGTCAAGGGCTCATTATTTGAAAAAATAAACATTAACTGAAACTGTCCTGTTGCAAAGTTTAGTTGTGGAGTGTTCCTTTTGTGTGAGGAAATCAAGTCACTGGGGACTAGTTTGGAGATGTGAAAATTAATCTTTCTCTTGTCCTGCTTTAATGTATTCAATTTTAAAAGTGAAACCACCAAAGGAAAAAAAATTGTCAGAGCAATGCTTTACATAAAGATAGCTGTGTCCATTGCAATTATTTGCATTAGTTTCATACCTAGATTAATGTTTTCGCTACCTAAGGGTTTATTTCTTCAGGGTGGGCTGATCTTTATAGAGATTACTCTTTTGCAGTCTTTGTTGTTGTTTGTCTCCTCAGCTTCAGTCCAATTCTTATGTAGCACTACCAGGGTGAAATCATAATGACATTGTTAAAAGCATTTGATTTCCTTGTTGTTAGTTCTCTCTTTACCCCTTAATATATTTCCAGCTAAATAGTGTAAGATGCAGGGTCTGCTGCAAGGAATCTTTATGCTCTACTGAGTCAAGTTACCTTCAACTGGTTGACTGACTTAGTTTTTGTATCAGGCAGCAGCTTCTGAATCTTCAGCTGCAAAGACAAGACAATATCTGAATCTTAGGTGAGGTGTGTTTTTTTAGAAAGGGCAATCTTTCAGATAAAAATAAAATCTCACCTTGTATTTGGATAGTTGAACATTTTCCTTGCTTTGACTAAATGCCCAAAGTTTGCAAAGTACCTTTAAACTACTGCAGTTATCCTTGATTTAAGTCACTAGTAAACAAGAGGAGGGGGAAAAAACCATCACCGTGTCCTGCTCTGTGAGGGTACTTTTAATCAGGTAAATGATTTTTGTTTCTGGCAAGTGAAGAGGTTCTCATTATTTGTGTATTTCAGATTAATTTGGTGCTTGATAGAAGAAAGAAAGTTGTGTTTGTCAGTCCTGATATTAAAGCCCAAAAGCATGTCTTCAATTTCACTGAGTACTACCTAGGTGGAGTTCCATCTTTTCTACGAGAACGGTGAGTAACTATAAAAGACTGTAATATACAGGCTTTGTAGGGAAACTCCATCTAAACTCTTTCCTTACACAACTTCTTTCCCGCTCTGTATCAACTATCTAATGTGCCATAAAAAAAACAAGGGTGTAATACATGATCATAATCAGTGATTTTTGGCTGATGGTGAGATCTTTGTTGGAGTGCATCCTGGAGGTTTGGTTTGATCAGCATGAGTATGTGTATCAAGAAAAATTCCTCTTGTTCTTTTTTTCTATTTCTTATATTGTCAGCATTTATTGGTTACTATAGTGGTGTGTGCTTTGAAATGCCAGGCTACTGAATTCCTTTTCCTTACCCTCCCTGAAACCAGCTTTAATATATCCACACCTCCATTCCGGGGCTGCATGAAGAATGTGAAAAACCCAGCCAGAGCATCTGTTGTTTTTGATAAGACTTTTGGTGTCAGCAAGAAATGTTCAGATGACTGGAAGGTAATTAATAAATTTCCTCAAAAACTTCTGCTGGAGTTCACAGATTCTGGTTTATCTATAAATCCTGGACCATTATGTTTTGCTTAGACCTAAAATATTTGGTTAACATGTGATGGCAGTAAAAGAACCTGGATTGGGTGTGAAGATGCAGAAATAAGAGACAGCAGCCCTATTGTGATAGCTTGTTACAGCACATAGTCCACCCTCTTATGTAATACTGTTTACAATTAAGTATTCATATTTACCATGTAAGCTTGTTGGCTTCCAGTTGCTGTTATTGATTAGGCTGGAATACTTAATACTACTCTGTCTCTTTCCCCTTGCCAAGGTGTTTACACTTCCTAATTAAATGACCTCTCAGCCTTTTTTCTTAAAAGATCTTAACAGACTGCTTGCATCAGTGTCTCTCATTCTACGGCTCCACTCATCTGATTGTTTTGTCATTTTCTGTGCATCCTTGAGTTTTGCCACATTCTTTTTAAAATGGGACAACGTGACATTTCAGTGCTGGCTTAACTAGTGCTGCATGGAGAGATGAAAACTATCCGTCTGCTTCTACTTACTCCTGCTTACATGGTGCATGATCTCATTTACCCTTTTTACTACAGTATTTCACTGAAAGTTTGTGCTTATTTTCTTTTACTTGTGGCATCTAAACCTTTCACAGGGAGATTACTTCACAGACTGTCTTTGCAGAGGATCTAATCTGCATTCTCTGTAACTGTAAAACTTCTCATGTATTAAAAAGTGTCCTATGACTCACACAGTTTCAGTTATGTACCTCATCTGCACAGCTTCATAGTTATGAATTCTTCTTCCAGCTATGCAGTTTTGTGCCCCAAATGTGAAAAGTTTCAAAGCCACAGTAGCTAGAGATGAGCAGCTCATTATTCTCAGCAAGCCTCCTCTCTCTTTTTAGAGTTTCTCAGGCCATAGATAGTGCTGGTGAAGCCAACGCCATTGGAATAGTGGTTTTTGAAGTTTGCCTTGTGCTTGGTTTTGACTGAATCTGATCACAATTATGTTGAGTGGGGCAGCTGTTGCTCATATTGGCATTTCTTCTGATTAAAAGGAAAATCACTGAAATCATTGTTATCTCTCTTTCAGCTTGTCAGATCTGCAGCTTTCTCCAAGGATGGAACACTGAGCCTGAGTGCAGCAGATTTCCCATTTCCCAAGGATTTCCAAGTTGGCTTTGGCTTTCAGACCACAGCTTCCACTGGAACACTCTTAAATTACAATCTAAGGGTATGAAACACATTCAACTTAGCATACATGATGGGTTTTATCTCTGAATCAGTCAGTTCAGTTTGTGTCATAAGTCCGATGTAGATTCCTGTATTTCAAGGTAAGAAATGCCTTTTTTGAGTGTAGCATCTTGCATGTCGTAGGCCAGAGAAATGCATTCTGGCAATTTCTTCACATGGCAAACAAGTAGTTCGAGTAACTGAACTGAACTTTGAACTAGAGCCTTCTGCAGAGTAGCTCACACACCTGGCACCACCATCCCAGTAAGAAAACTGTTGCTTAATTGGCTTTAGTTTCTCAATTTGAGAAAATTTGATATTTTCTCAAGGAAAAATGGCACTCTGCCCACACAGAAATGTTACCATGTCCAAATAGGCAGAGGAAAGGGATTGGTTCTGGCTATGATCCCTCAGAAAGCAGGGAAGTTGAAGTAGAACCCATTCTGGCTTGCTGGAGGAGCTAAGAAGTGAGTGCACACCAGGCATTTGAGAGGTAGAGAACTGACTCCTCTGCTTTTTGTAAAAATAACCAAGTATCTTAAACAAATGTTTGCCATTCAGAGTGCAGAGGTACTTTGAAGTGGAGGCTATGCTCATCATGGAGAGCTTGGTAAATATCTGGTACTAGATGACTGAGAAATGCTGTTCTAGTGTAAGAAAATTTGTTGCCTGCTTGCACCCACTGGGAACTGTATTAATGGCCATAGCAAGAACTAAAGGCTCTTGCATTTATTTAGCTGGTCATTTTGTGGGGTTCTTTTGTAGCCTGATGTTCTTTCCATCTCTCTGAGTCCTGGCTCTGTAACTGCAAAGATACAAGATAAGGAAATTAAACTGGAAAAGAAATATGAAGATGGGTCGATGCATTATGTGACAGTAATAAAAACAAACAACAGGTGAGTCCAGTTCTTCACCTAGTTCTTATATGTTGTGGTTGGAGAAAGGAAATTCAAATTTTTTGGGACTAATTCTTTGGATAAATAGCTTAAAATGGTCTCTTCTAGCAGAGGATAGGGAAAGGAGATAATGAAGGAAAGGACATTTTTGTTCTATGAATGTGCTGCTACTTGTGATGTTTCAGCTGTACCCTACTATGCATTTCTTTTATAGGTTGTGTGAGTTTTGAATACTTGTCTAGCTGGAGCTTTGGAGTCTTTGGGGCTCTTCCCCTTCCCATAACCTTCACGTGTTCCCCAGGGAAGAAACAAATGCTGTGTTTGTTTTTTTCAATAATGATCTGTTATGCAGATATTGCATATTAGAAGAGACAATTTACTGAAAAGCTCCTAAAATCATACTAATTGCTGAGAATATGTGAAGTGACATAAGTGTTAGTTGAAGTGGAAAGTTTTGAATGGTTGGCTATAACTTTGGGTGATTATAACTTAATACTGTCCATTTCATTTTGACACAAGAATTAAATCGTGTCCCATAGTTGACAATGAGAGCATTTTCATGAATTTCAATTGCACCAGAATTGCACTGTAGGCCTGAAGTATGAACTTCAACTCTTGCTAATTATCTAATATGGAAAAGCAGAGCAATTTCACAGCAGTCAATAAGCACATACTGAAAAAATCCCAGAAGTAAGCTAAAGAAGTTCTAGCATAATCACAATGTAACAAGGAAACACATGTGTCAAATGGTTCTTTTTTATATATGTTTGATTTTGTTTTCTAACTATTTCTTTATATATCATGTTCATTTTCATTCACTTTTTTCAGAGTACATCTGATGGTTGATGATGAGTCAAAAGAAGCTGACTCTCCCAGGTCATCAAACTC
The DNA here is from genome assembly GCA_013397075.1 of Rhabdornis inornatus. Classification (NCBI taxonomy): domain Eukaryota; kingdom Metazoa; phylum Chordata; class Aves; order Passeriformes; family Rhabdornithidae; genus Rhabdornis; species Rhabdornis inornatus. Next base: position 2,343,540 of record VWZS01002632.1, on the reverse strand, counting down.
ACAGGAATCAAACAGAGCTATAAAATTTGGTGGAGATGATTTTGAAGGTTGCATCTCAAACATCTTCATTAAAAGGTATTTGGCCTAGAAAGAATTATGTTTAATGCATTTTGGCCTGTTCTCCTTCTTTCATCATATTAAAATTATATTTTGCTAAAATGCTTTTCTTCTACATGTGTGAAGCCTTCATGAATGCATAACTTTGTTGCCCTCAAATATTCTTTCATCCAGGTATATTATACATGGGATCCAGTTATAATTAAATCTAGTATTCAGATGTAATGGAGTTTTAGTCTGAATCATACCTGTTTAGTCGTCTGTTAGCCAAAGAATGAACTCTGCATAGTGAATTGGATATTTGCCAACAAGGCATGCCAAAAGATCTGCTAGATTGTACTATTATAGCTCCCCAGGAACTAGGTAGTGAAGGGAGCAAAGCTGCAGACAGAACCAAAACAGTTCCACAAACAAGTGAGACCATATGTGTAGAAATCATCTACCTGATTTAGGGTGTCTCTTTTTTTCATGTGTTTGTCTGATTATAAGAGACACCTTACAGGCAATATTGGGGAGAAAAAACATGCATAAATATGTTTCTAGAAGACAAGCATTCCATGAGTCATAAGTCATGTCCTCGTGGGGCTTTGTGTTAGCTAAGTTTTGACGAGTGTTTATACATGTGTAGAGTTTTCAAAAAATTGTATATTTTCATTTGATTGTCATACAACCACAGAATGGGATGGGCTGGAAGACACCTTTAAAGATCCTCTAGTTTTAGCCCCTTGCAATGGGCAGGGACACCTTCCACTAGACCAGGCTGCTCAAATTATGTCTTCATTTAAAGCACTACAAGGCAATGAAGTGATGCTAAGATTATTTTTTTGCCTTTTCTTTTATATACCTTTCATGTATCCTCAGTACTCCTAGCATGCATACTTGTAATTCCTTAAGTCTAATAATTTAGCATAGTCCTAGTATTCTGTTAGGCCAGGAGACCAAACATCCTGGGGGCCTTGTAGTAGGAGGCTGGAAAGCCCTGTGCTACCTTGGGAAAGCAAGGTCCTCTCTAGAACATATCTAGACTGCCCATCCAGGGGGGAATTCCTCAGATGGGGGAATATCACACCATTCATCCAGGCCTCCCATTGGGGCATCCTTGTTAGATATGCTAATTTTTAAGGTCTGTAAATTGTATACATGATCTGTTGTGCGTATGCACTGTGGCGTGTCCCACCTTGCCAAAGTGGTGTACCATAAGGATCCTTATTAAAATATCAAGGTAAAAACCCCTTATCCCTTAACCATGTCTGGAGCTCAATTTTTTTAAGATCAGGAAAAGGCATTAGAAGTAACCTATATATTAAACTTCCCATCAGAAAACAAATTTGGAAAGTTTTTGTGCCAAAATAGATGAAGAATTAATACTGTAGCTGGTCTGAATGGAGAATGACCGGCATTAGAGAAGTTCAGGTTCTACTCACAAATATATCACTCTTCTCATAGAAAACCACAAGCAAGGAGCTTTGTAGCTTTTTTGTAGTTGTAAAGTTTTTTTGTATTTACTGATTAGAGATGCTTTGTACAACTTAGAAAATTACAGTACTACTTAATACTATCCTTTATACACAGGGCTTTGACAGTCTTTCTGATAATTTGGTTATAATACTAGAGCTACATATGCAGTTGTGATGGGCTTTGTCCCTTGACAAAACTCATTAGAACATCTTTTTTAAGGAGAGAGTGAAGCAGAACCTGATGATGTTATATTTTCTTGATTTGAAACTGGTTATGTATAATTACCAATCAAAGTTGTGTAGTCTGATTCAGAAATCTTAATCAAGGCCGCTGTCATTTTTTTCTCTTTTTTCAAGTGCCATATATGTTTGTGGTTTTTAAATAGCTTTTAGAAAAAATTGCTTTGTTTAGAAAAGATGAGAACAAAACATCAGTTTTTCTATAGCCAAAACGAAATGAGTAGAACTAGGGAAAATATGATTTATAGCATTGAATGCACATTTTTCATTGAAAAATAAAATTTGGTACTTTATTACTGTGCCACTGGGAAATAAATTTTGTGCAGAACACGGTTTTACAATGTTTGTTGTTGATTACACTAAAGAAAAGGAATGCTGAGTCACAGCACTTACTGCTTTCATCACTACAGGGCAGGTCAGCTCCCCGAGGTTCAAAATCTTGTTGCTAATACTGGCAAGACTGGTGTATCCCTTGGAGCTTGCCGGGAATACAAAAACCTTGAACCAATGCTGCTGCAGGAATTTAAAAATCCTCTCAGGCTTAAGATGCTTAAGGTATGTTTATTGTTACTGTCATCTTTGCTCCATAATGATGCCTAGGCTTTGTCTGCACAGCCATAATTTCTGGAACTGAGATTCAGATGTTCTTTCCTTCCACCTCACATCTGAATCAAGTTCTCACTGTGTCGGAGTTTCATGCTAAACCCACACCTGTCTAGAATGACAACAGCTTTTCTGTCTTTTAGGGAAGGCTGTTTTGACTGCCTTGGGTGGGAGCTCCTAAAGATGTTGGTTAAAAGGTTTTTATTTATGTGCACATGTAGTAAGTGTTTCAATTCTGTCTTATGTGCACAGAATGAAAAATACCTTGATTATTTGAAAGCTGCTAACCTGGAAAACCAGGCTATACCAGTTCTGCTACATGACAGCAGTGAAGCGTATCTCTTTGGAAGCATCCCCAACAGTTTCATAACCTACATGTTTTCTCCATTGTTATCTACAGACAGGTAATAGAAACATTCTCTGTTCTCCTCCCAGTACTTGAATTGTCAAAGCTGCTTGACTCTTTGGGTGCTAAGTGTAAGGATTTTATTCTTGTTTATGTCTTAGGACATAACAAAAGGTGGTTCTAAAAGTTCCAGCTTTTTTTTTTCTTTTGTACCTGAACTGAGTAAATTGAATGGGATGTGGTGGACAATTACACTGCATGTTAATGCCAGCTCCTAAGCCTGAATGTGTCAAGTTTCATTCACATTCAGAAATGCAGTGTATAATGCCACGATTCCACCCAAATGGTATTCTGCATTTCACAAATGGAGTTTCACTGAAGAACAGAAAAGATAAACAACTAACAAAATACACCTATACTGGAATATGCTTACTTTCCACTACAGGTTACATTTTTCTGTAGATGTCCGGACTCGATCATCAAGAGGATTAATAGTTTTCATGGAGGAAAGCTCTGAGGACTCTTATATGGCTCTCCACATTTCAAAAGGACATTTTGTCTTTTCACTTGGCTCTGGAGAAAAACAAATCAAAGTCAAAACCACTATTAAATACAATGATGGGCAATGGCACACTGTAAGTAGTATGGAACCACAGTGACAGAGTAACTAACATTAAGCAGGCATAGCCTATTTCATTTTTAAGAGAGTAGAAACTCAGTTTTGGTCATCTGAAATTAATTCCTATGCCTGAAAGTTCGTGTGGTTGACAGATCTCTGAGAGACCTTATTGAGACTTACGGTCCCAGGATGTTATTTTCAGGTTAAATATTTCAACAACATGGCATTTAATTTAAAGACAAAGAAAATCTGCAGTGGCTTTCATTGGCTTTTGGGTTTTTTATTCTGTTTTGTTTGCCTCCTGGAAAGGTGGTCTTCAGCACAGATGGGAAGAATGCCCGCCTTGTCGTTGATGGTCTAAGGGTCCAGCACAGAAAACTGGCGACAAATTCTGCCATTAGCATTAAGCCACCAGTCTACCTGGGAGGGCTGCCACCACTGAAGAAACAGGTAAATAATTGACACATCCACCCACACACACTCCCCACGCTGCACTAATTATATGGGAAAGTATTTAATATGAAGGATTTCCCTGCTGAAAAGCTTTGGTGGGGGGATTTCCTAGGACCAAATGAGCACCATCTGTGACTGGTGTTTGTTCATTACAGATCTTTTTCCTCACCTGTTCACACAGCCTTCACCTGGACCTGTATTTTCAATGTGTTGCTGAGGCACTGATAACAGCCTTGTACTCTTTTCATTTTTATTCCTTAAAAATAGAGAAGACCAAAGCGACATTTTTAATTCCAGAAATATCATCTTTCTGAAGAACATTTACCTCAGTGGACTAAGTAATAATCAGTAGAGAAGCAAAAGAACCACTCTCATTAAGGAATTATGTATGTAGAACTAGATTTTAATCTGAAATATGTGTGGTTTCCATTTTAAAAAGAGGAGAGTTAATGATCCAGGGTATTTTATAAAATCAGATTTAAATAAACAGACTTAGGAAGGGAAGGGCTGCTTGCAATTTCACAATTCCTCTTGCATTGTCTTTTTACACATCATTGCGAAGTATATGTTTTACAAGCAGGAGTCATGTTAAGTCAAAATCAACTCTTACTGGGTTTCAAGCACTTTTTTTTTGGAATACCTTTCCTTACTGCATCAAAGATGGGTGTTAGGTGCCCCTAGTGCCACTTGGCTTTCTATAGTCCAATAGTCCAAAAGAACCAATGTTTAGTATTATTACTAAAAAAAAGCAAAAATGCTTCAGTATTCATGTTTTGAAATATGCTTCCAGAATATACCAATGAAGAGTTTCAAGGGTTGCCTGAGGAATTTTAAGGTGAATGGAAAAGTCATGAATGCACCTCAACAAAAAAATGGTGTACTTCCATGTCTGGATGTTCCCATGGACACAGGGATTTACTTCTTTAATGAAGGAGGATATATCACCATTGGTAAGCTGTGTAGAGATTATGGTATATGGAATTATGTTGGAAGCATGTAGGTGTACAGGTTACTTGTTTTTATGTGGTTTTCCAATTATCTCCACCTATGATCGTTCCTCTCCCCACTGTTTAATTCTCCACAGGTAATTTGATGATGGGATTGGATTTCAGGATTGTATTTACCATTCGACCGAGGAGTTCAACAGGTGTACTCATCCATGCTGGAAGCAAGCAAGACAACTACTTGACTGTTTACATGAAGGGTGGAAAGGTGAGTACAGACTGTTTCCATTCCAGCTGTATTGCCCTCATTCAGCAGGGGGAATTCCGACCTTCCCCTGTTGCTCCTGTTCTTTGCCACAGTAGCTTAACAGGTAACTTCTTTACAGGTCATTGCTGCTGGAAATAGTGGTGCTGGAGAATTCCAGGCATCAGTCACACCTAAGAAACCTCTGGCTGATGGACAGTGGCATACCATTGCAGGTACATTGTACATATGATTTCTTCTGAAGCTTTGAAGGGGCAGTGGGCACAGAGCACTGCAGCTTCAAATTTTTATTAATCATTTAACTTCTGTTTAGTCTGACAGTACTCTTTAGAACGATGTGTCTTGTGTTAATTAAAGGCTTTACATGAGGTTTTCTTGGTAGGCTCTGTTAAGCCCCAGATGACCTAGGTTGGTCAGTCTGACTCTGAATTAAAATAAAATCTGTTTTTTCTGTGCCTTAATTTTAAAAGTAGTGCCATATCTAGCTGATTCCTTAATAAGGTTGAGAAAGAGTTCTCATTTACCTGCTTCTTTGCAGTCTCTCAGAAGAAGAACACAATGCATCTAGAGGTGGGCACACAGAGTAACTATACCACTGAACTTCAACCCTCTTCTCCTAGACGTGTGTATCAGCCACTCTACTTTGGCAAAATTCCAGGTAATATTATTGCTTCTTATTTTTTAATGATTTTTCCTTTCCAAAACAAAGGTCCCATCCAATCATGTACTCCTATATAATTTCCCCTCTTCTGAAGGCCTTGCCATAATCAATGTTCTTTAAAATAATTCTTATTAACTTGGTCTTTCCACCTTGTTTTTTGTAGCAAATTTGGACACCCCGTGGCTTCCAGTTGAAGACCCATTTTTTGGCTGTCTTTGGAATATTACCATCAATGATAAACATGTCTCCACCAGGAGAATTTCAGAGGTTCACGGTGCAGTGAATTTGCACGGGTGCCCAGAGAAGTGACCCTGCTGTTACAGTCGTCATGCACACATTGGGCTGTGCCTGCTGAAGAACTGTGTGGATTCCCCTTTGCTGATCAGCATCAGGCTGCTTGTTCTGAACAGCCGGTGAGCAAATGCATCCTCTGGATGTGGACTGTGCCAAAGCAAACGAAAAGTATTTGCTTTGACAAACTTCCTTTTAAATGTTATTGATTTCCAAGGTAATCCGTTGTGCCTTTTGAGATATAAAAACCTATGGGTTTCAAGCACACTGGGCCAAATTCTGCTCTTACCCACAAGAGCAGGGACTTGAGTAACTCCAGTGTCTTAATTTTGGAAATTTTCCTTAATGTTGGCCATCTTGAGAGTGAATTTGATCCATTAATATAAAGAATTTTATAAAAATATAAATGTCTTTGGATTGTTGCTTATACAGAAATGTACATTGATGTTAAAAGTAATAATAATAATAATAATAATATAAATGGAGTTTGAAGCACTTTAAGGAATGAAACTCTGGGGGTTTGTTACAAAGTTAGTAATTGTGGGACCAAATAAATGCAGTATGTTCCTAAAACCTTTCATTTTCTTGTCTGGTTGTTTTAACCTGGTGGGTTTCTAATGTACTTTTTAGAAGCTGCTAAATCTTGCTTGCTTTGTGCAAATATTTCTGTAGGTTTAAGATGCTGATTTGCCTGAATAAGCAGGTATCCATCATCTCTGCATCTCCGCTCATCACAATTTGGTTATCTAAAAATCTCAAAAAGAGGGTAATTTTTTTTTGCAAGCTTCAGAGCCAGAGAGTCTCTTCCATAGGCATTTTTTTTCCCTAATGAAATGAAGAAAAGTTTTATTAAGAATAGCAGCTGTATCTGCTACAATTAGGTAGCACAAATTACAGGACTAACCCAGCAAAACTGTTTTCTTCAATATTCAAATCCTTGTTTTGCACCTGATTGTGACCCACAGTGGAGGGCAGGGAACCCACTTTGCTTTATTCTTCTGAGTAGAGGGCTGGACCGTATAGACTTGACATGGCTTCTTTTTCCTGTCATTCAGAATCAGCATTTTGATTATGTTTTTTTAATCTCCAATGCCCTGATGCCAACCTTGTTTGGCAAAATGAAAAAAATTAAAAAATTTTCTAAGGTTGGTCCTCAATGTAGGGAGGCATGCAGACAAATTCTCCTTTACTCCTAATGCTCCTACTTTCCACTGCCTTCTTCTCGATGTACAGTAGTGTGTCCCAGTGTGTTTGAAATGAGGTGCAAGCTGGACTAATAGAAGCAGATGCCAGATCAATAGCCCTTATGGTTTTGGTTGTTAATCCCTCATCAAATTTTTGCAGCTTTGCAGATCCTTTGCAGGGTGGCAAAAGAGTTAGAAAGCTGTTCAGTCCAAATCTTGTGTTGCTTTCCCTTTTATGGCAACTCTTTCACTGGCAAATCTGTGTCCATGCAGAGGTTTCTCAAGTGTAAAGCCAGTTTTGGTGGGAATGGAATGCATGCCAGGTTTGAGGGCTCAGAGGGAGCAAAGGATTGACATGTAATGGCAGAGCCCTCTCTCTGGAGATGCTCTGCAGAAACATATTCTCCTGTACAGCAACCTACCACATGGGACAGAAACACCCATCAGGCTGGAGGTGATGGGTTCAGAAATCGTATCCTTTGATAGCAACAACTGAATCCTTTCTACTTATAATAGCTCAAATACTGCTCAAATACTCAGTTGACCAAAACTGTGAAAATACTCAATTCATTTACTGGCCTGAGTTGACACTAAAAGTTTCCAGAAGGAGAAAGGAAGAACAATTAAATTTTATCATGCAATTCTCTAGTAACATTCCCTATCTCATGCTCATCAGATGGATCTGTGAGGCAGATTTTCCCAAATTACAAAAAAAAAGAGCCTTTTCATTCTTCTCTTACCCCTCCTCAGTAAAACAAAACAAGACAAAACAACAAAGCAAAGATTTTTGCATCACAACCTGGAGCCAGTCCTGGATTTCAATTCCCTTCCATTTCATTTGATTTTATCAAAAGTTATTTTAATGCAGACAAAAAGAAACGAAAAATGTATAAAGACTTGAGTAAATGTAAGATGTATCAATCAGTAAGTACTAATTCCAATACAGTACTACTTTTGCACAACAAAAAAAAAGGAAAGTCTCTTTGGTTTTAAGGTTCTTTGTGGTTGTTTGGTTTTTTTATCCCACAGTTTTTTTCAGTTGTATTGCTTCCACAGAGTCAGGCAGTTATATGTTGTGGGGACAATGAAAGCCAACTAGAGTTTCAGGTTCTGTACTTTCACATAGGTAAATCTATATCAGGCTGAGAAGCACTTAGTAAAAAGCTTTTTCACGGAATATTTTGAGTTGGAAGGAGCCCTCAAGGATCATGAAGTCCAGTGGACGATCTTTACATGAGGAAAGAAGTTGTCCTATTTCAATAGATGAAGAATTTTTATTTTTGAAGAAATCCACGTGGACACTGTGTAATGGGTTTTTTTGATTGTTAGCAGTAGTAGCTCCAAGACTTTCATCATCCCTGTTGCCATTTGACAATAACTTGCATGAATTATTTGCCTCTTTTGGCTGTAGCATTTCAGGTGTGCCCCCAAAACTAGCAATTCCTATGTTAGAATAAAATACTCACACAGGAGAAGCTTTCCCTGTAACATATTATTCTATTGTCATTTTACTAATCAAATACCATGTTCAGTACACTGAGAGTGTGTGGCTAAAAAACGCACACTCTTTAACAGCATGTTAGTATTTTTCTGAATCCCAAAACAATTACAGAAGGAGAGCAGAAGATTTCCACTCTAAACTAATCCACATTGGTATTGTTAGCATCAAATCTCTCTCTTGTCCATATAAGTATCAAGGGCAAAGGGTTGTCATCCAGTTAATTTGGCTTAGATTTAATAGGATCATGTTATCTGAGGTGGATGACACCAAGGTCTGTCAGTTTCCATTTATTCTAACTACAAACCACAGCCAGATTATTGGCAGCTGAAAGACAGAAAGCCTAACACTGAGAACTGAGAGCAAATAAAATGAAATAGATCATAGGGCACTGTAGAAGGAAATACACATTCACTGTAGAAAAAAAGTGTGTATATATAAAAAAAGGAAAACAAACTGCCTTTTCACTGCTTATAAATGACTGTAGCTTAAGTTTCTAAAAATAAAAGCTACCAGTTAAAACTTTTAATATTCTTTCTGTACCTGAGCTAAGGGTTTGTACTTTTGTTACTGTGGAGCTTTCATTTAAAACACAGAGTCATTGACCTTTTTCACTGTCAGCAGCAACATGAATTGGGCAAGCTAACTTTCTGTGGTTTGGTAAACACTTCTTTGAGTCATCTGTGAGCCAATTCATTTTAGCTTTCCATCCTCTTTGCCTCTTTGTAAGTCCTCCATGGGTACTTTCCATATATAGGTTTTTTTTATTATTTGGGGTATTTTCTCCCTTCTCCTTCCTTTCTGCCCTTCATAAAATAGCCTTGAAAATGCAGTCTTAGTGAAAATGCTATAAATGTGTTATGGTTTTGTAATGGACTCTTGCCATGCTTTTTGCCTCTTACCATTCTCTTTGTGGTTTCCTCATCTAAAAAAACCAAAAACCGCCTGCATCTTTTTCTAATGATGTAAGGAAATGGAGGACACAACATTCTGTAAATCTGTCTGCATTTTCTAAAAATACATTAAATGGACATCCCTTGTAAAAGGGATGTTAAAGGGGATGGTGCCATAATACATATAGCTTCACTGGAGGCATTAAGGCTGCAAGGCAGAAACATAAACATCTTTTGTACATCTGGCCCAGACATCTTAAAATTGCAAAAGGCTGGTCATTGCCTGAGATGCCATGAAGCACCCTCTGAGTATAAAGAATTGCAAGCAAAATAACCAATGAGTTTTTTGTGTTCTCTTTCTCAGTTTAGGGGATCCTCTGTAGCAATGAAACCAAACTATGACCTGTTGCTCATATTGTGCTGTGTCTCCTGCTTTGCAGCTGATAGTATAAGATCTTTTTTAAACACACTCCTATCATTACTTTACACCTCAGCCAGTTACTGTGTTTCCTATGGGTTGTTCAAAATGTGAGGCACATGTGAAATGTTCCATGAGAAATAGTTTCTTTGTTAAGGTGTCACTCACACGATGAGAAAGATGGAACACTGCTGCATTATCACACAGAATAAAAAGATAGTTAGCATCATGGCCTTTTGTCTCTGTTCAGTTATATTTAAATTGGGAGCAACAACAGATTTCTCCATTGTGTGGGAGCCTATGTCTAAGATTTCTGTCACAGGAGGACTACGCAGTGGTAAGAATGAATAATTACATTCATAGTTGTGTCAGTAATTTATAAAATAATGTGTATCATGGTTTAGGAATGGTGCTTCACAGTTCAGTGCACCCACTGAGACTCTTCCAAACCACACTGACACTTGCCTGCTCCTCCTTTCCCCTGCCCCTTCCTGGTCCAGCAGGGGAAATTGAAAATTGGGGCACAAAAGCAGATCACAGGTTGAGAAAAGAACAATTTACTGGAAACAACAACGAGATAAGGAAATGAACAGTGACAGCAACAATATGAATAATGAATATACAAAGAGAGGGTGATTCACATGCAGAGATGCTCACCAGGGACTCCCAAGACAATGAACCATGGCAGACAACGCTTTGCCATGGTTTTTTCAACCAGAAGCCCTGTCCTCCCCCACAGAAGCCAGTCCCTTATCCCTGCTCCTGGCAATGACATGAGGTGGGATAGAATAACCTGCCATGCCCCTTCAGCAATGCTGCCTCAGCTACTGCAAAAAATTAACTCTGTCCTGGGCAAAACTAAGGCAATATGGAAAGGAACTGTTAGAATTTCCATCCAGAAAGAATTGTTCAGATCATTTTTTGATGCCTGAAGACATAACAAAGAAAAACTTTTTAAAGAATAGAGAATAGTTTTAACAAGGTTAATTATTAGCATAATAAGCCAGAATCTATCAGCATGAGATATTACTTAATAGAGGAGTTGTATAGCTGGATAACAGCATCTACCATAGTTTTAAATCCTGATTACTTCCCGATCAGAATTATTGTCCTGATATCACAAACCTAGAGAACCAGTAATGTGCCCAGGTATTGACTCCTCTGGCAAGGTCAAGGGCTTCAGCTAATAATTTACCTGAGGACGAGGTGTGAGATCAGTAATAAAGTTCTAACTTTTCCTTTTCTGTACTCATTTAAATCAAAGGTAATGACATATCCCCAGGGCTATTAACCTAAGCAGTAAAGAAGCAAAAAACACTCTGAGCAATTCTCCAGGGAAACACATAGGCATAATCCAAAGTTCAGTGGCTTAGTGGAAAGATTGAACCAGTTCACAGGACTTTGTTTCATACACCTTATTAAAACATGCAGTAAATCTTCCCTACTGTTTATAAAAAATGTGTTTTAAGATATTGCCAAGGTTTATGAGAATTGTTACCACAGATTAAATCTGTTTGTTATGTAATAAAGGGCAGGACACAGTCTCCATAAATCCTAAGATAATCAATCTAATGCAAATATACATAAATGAAAACTTTACACAAACACAAAGGATATTTGCATCAGCAAGAGGAGTGGATGCAAGGACACCAGGCAGATAAACCATGCTCCCTGAGAAGTGTCACTCGTGAAGGCAGTACTGGGAGATCTCAGAACACCTCCTGTGAGCTATTCACCATGGATGCCAAAGACCCCTCTGAGGCTCAGCTGTTTCCTATGCTGCTCAAAATCAAAAGTAACTGCAGTCATCCCACTATGCCTTTACCAGGCCAAAGGGAAAGAAAACTCTTCTGGCAATTTCATTATTCCTGCATGCAGAAGAGTAGTACCAAATTTCGGACTGATTGTTGTATTTAGTCAGATTCTTGTAACTTGATATTGGTATGTTAAAAGAAGGTAATGTTCCCAAAGCAGAGCCACTTAAGAGGACATGTGATCCCTGAATCTATGTATATTGCATTTATCACAAAAGATAAAACGAATCAACATGACATATATGCTCAGCATAAATTTAATTCAAAACAGACACCACAAAACCACTACAGGTCATTACTGTTATTTAATTTAAATGGAATGAAGAGATTAAATCTTTCAAAGAGACACTGAATACCATCAAACTGAATAAAGGCCAGGTGCCTGATTGGGATAAACCAACATTACTCTATTGTTCCTGGATTTGAGCAGATAGGAGAAGAGGATCTAGTTGTGTTTGTGTAGCTTTATGTGTTTTAAATTTTTGGGACACAATGCATAGACCTTATGAAAAGGACTGTGCTGCAAAGAGTTAAAATGTTACAGTTCACTTTCTGTGAAAAAATATAAGGGTTTTTTTACCAGTGCAGTTTTATGGTTAAAAATGAGATACAAGCCTAGAGGACAGATAGAAAGAAAAAGATCTTGTAGTTGAAGAAGAAAAGGTACACAGGAAAAAGCAAGCCTTGGTGCTGCTCAGAGAGTACTTAACCTTGCCAAGGGAAGTGTCTACAGCAGAGAAGGTGTTAGAAACTGTTGTTAATTTGACTGGACAACTTTCAGTTATGTGGTTGCAACAAGGAATGCAGCCCCTGACCCCTTGAACCCCAGACTCAGTACCACCCTCCTGGGCTGCTCCTGTGTGGTGCGCATCCAGGGTGTCCCAACCTCTTCTCAGCCCAGGGGAGGGCTGTGGGGCTGAGTGCCTACCTGCACCCCTTCCCCGGAGCTGAGAGGAAAGGCGTTTCTCAGGTTTCCCCTTGTTACTGACCAGATGCTCAGTCTGTGAACTTACAAATTCCTATCTGCTATGGGGAGTTCAGAAAAATGGTCAGCCAGGCTGAGTATATGACAGGAAGGAAAACATCACGAAGCTGCCACTCCTGGCCCTTTTTATTTTGCTCTCTGACCCTTTTTCTTTTGTTTGTTGTACTCAGTATAATGGAAGGGAACATCTGGACTCTAGTGACAGCACCCAAATTTGCATGCATATAGCAGATAATTAAGCACGTGTCTATCTGCAGCTGCAAACAGCAATTAGTCATAAGATAGCTTTGCACACCCCTTCCTGCCTATTCTTCTGTTCCCCTCAGAGGGCTCTCTCACGTGTGCATCTCTGAGAGGCACTGAGTGCTGGCCTCCTTTTTATTTCTGAAGACAGTTGTGCAGCTGAGCTTAAACCCTTCAATACAACTTTGAATAGGCTGAACTTCCTCTGATCTATCCATTTCCAGCAGAAACGGCTTTCTGCATAAGACATGATGTGGTGACCCAAATCAAAACATCCGTGCTTACATCCCAGCGTAGCTGAGACTATAAGCAGATTTCATTCCTAGTTCTCTTATTAGATCTGAGGAAACTGAGCTCTAGAGAGTCACTTCTGACTGCTGACGTTTTGTGTGGCTGACTCTTGCCTCTCTGCAGTTGCCCAAGGTAAATACTGCCTTCCCTGCTTCCTGCAGCTATGAAGAAGTTTACAAAGTTTACATTTGCCCTACAGCCTCCACCTCAGGGCCGTGAAGGGCATTTTATAACATCTCACTGTACCAAGTAAATGCAATTGTCCTATGCCTGTCTTTCCCAAGAGTCCCCTGGCAATGAAACCATAGATAGCATTTTGTTGCCTAGAACAGGTGTCCTAATTTCTCCTGTGATACAGTCAAATTTTCTAGACAGGTAAAATAGAAGCTGCTCAGCACTGCAACTATGAGACTAACAGTTTAGTGTAATTTACGAAGCAGAGCAAATTTCTAGCTTATTGAAAACCAAAGACTGCACTGCAAATTCCTAAATTTCAGGCTCTGGTATCATATCTTTTAATTTATCTGTATGCTAAAATGTTGCGTAGCAATAGGGTGGGCTTCAGCTGGGGCAGGCTCAAGTTGGAGAAAAAAGGAGTGTGATCAAAGAGACCCCTTGTGCTTCAGGCAGGGATTAGATTCAGCGGAATGGCTTCACAATCTGGACAACACTGATTATTCCATGTGGCTCTTTGCATTTGCTCATTGTATGACCCAGCTGCCTGATCAAGGCTTTTGTTGAGGTAAGAGTCTACATAATGCTCTCTGCTGGGGAATTCCTGTGCATGTTTGAAGTAACATTCTTGGGTATAATTTGTGATGTTTCCATTGGATTTACTTCTGTGAGAGAATAACATGTAGTCATTCCCAGCTACAACAAATTCACACAAATTTCAGAAAGCATTTACGTCAAGCAGTCATTTGGAAACAAAACTGCAGCTTTATAAACTTATTAAGGCCTAGACATCTGTTGGAAAACAAAAGTTTGCTTCTGTATAGATAATATGAATCTCCTCTTTTTCAGTGGGCAACACCAATGGAGTTTTTTCTGAATGCCCTGTAACAGCAATGAAAAAACAACCCTGGTTGGCACCAACAAGCACTGTAACACTGTCACATGCATCTGCATTTCATGCATAGCTGTGCTTACAGGAGCACATTCCACCACCAAATCCAGACAAAAATGTTAAGGCTTTTAGTATTAGGATAGGTAAACTCATTATTTTTCATTTGGGAACTCACAGAAAGTTACAAAATACGTGGACCTATTTGATTTTAAGCAAATGGAATGGCTAGACAAACTTGAGCGCATACAAAATCAGCCAGTAGCACTGGTAACACCCACTTGACTTGAGTAAGACCCATAGCATTGGTGGAGCACTGTGGTTACTCATCTCACAACTTCAGGTGGACAAAAATAGGTTGTCTACTCTAGGCTATCTTTCTATAATCAGTGGAGGAGGGTTAGTTATCCCCAAACAAAAGCACACCCAGACACCATCTCAAACATATGCTGTAAGAGCACGTGGCAGCAGCCAGCCTAGCTCTGGGCTCCAAGCAAGAAACCCACTGGACTTATTCCCTGAAGATGGATGCAGCACTTCATTATACTTTAGTCCTCAGGAATACTCAGCCTACCAACTATAGAAATATCATTGTGTGGTATTATGCAGGCCACAGAGAGAAGAAAAGAACAAGCCACAGGAAAATTATCACCTGCTTCCAATTACAGGGAAAATTTGACATTATAAATGCTTTTGTCACTCATCCTTTTCAATACTGGGTCACCCAGATATAGCATGGTTAGCTTCTGGCATCTCCATATGATGAACTACTTTTTTCTGTGCTTTGTATCATTGGAAGCTTGAGAACCTAAGAAGAAAACATAGGTTGAACCCAAATGAAATGCACATAAAGAGATGTGAGATAGAAGGTGTATTTAGGTGTGCTTGTATACTACAACCCCTCCAAAAATAGGTGAGTGCAAGAGCTATCAAAATGAAAGGAATGGAAAGGAAAACAGAGGAATGGTTGCTGGATGAATTGCAGTAGAAAATACCATTTGAGAAGAAATGCTAATGAACTGAAAAATGGGAAAGTGCACGGAAAAAATAGAAGAAGTTTCTCCTTGTGCTGTAGATGAGCTCTGAAGAAATGGCCTGCAGTAAAAGCACAGCTTTTGGCACTTTATTATCCTGGTTATTGCCATGCATAACTCATAATGGCTAAAATTATGCGACTCAGTTTAAGGTACTTGCCTTGTACATAGCTCTCAGCCTCACAAAACATGTTTGTAGAACAATTAATTGTGAGTCAGTACAGGATAAGTCACCCAATGTATGGTTTTAAAAGGCACTGCGCTTTCAAAAAGGCAGGAGTGCTTTCAGAATCCAAATACACTTTTAAAAAGAGGAGAGTTATTAAATTTGATACTAAGCAGTTACTTTAATAAAAATCTTGTTGCAAGTTAAGATTTGTAAGTTACTCCTGTGGTTACTATTACACACACTCAGAATCTTGGCTTTGATGTCTCCTTTATCTGCAATGCAATGTTTTGCTTGCAGAGCTCCCACTTCCTATAGTGGGAACTGATTCTGGTAGTCACTGCTTTGAGGAATCTGTAATTGTCAAGAAGAAGAATTCACATACCTTGATTAACAAGTGCCCAAATAGGAACATATTATAAATTAATATGTACAGAATATATATGCCAAATAAATGGCCCAGGTTTCCAGAAGTAAGTGGAAGAATGGAAAACATAATGGTAAGCAAAAAGAGAAATCACTTTCTATTGTAGCGAATAGGAATTCAGCTGCATGCTACTTATTTCATTAAGGACCAGGAGGTAACACATACATTCCTGGGTTTGCTAATTTCCTTACAGAACTCTCAGCTCAAAGTCTAGTTGGTCAAGCAACAGCTCCCAGTCTCGTAAATTCTCTTTAAATGTTGGCTACAAAAAATAATCTCACCACATAACAAGAGTATACTTTTTATGTCTGCTTTACAGTCTTACACATGAAAATGTGAAGAATCTTCCATTCATATCAACTTGCATCCCATTCACTTAAATTAATGTTCACGACTATAGAACAACAAATTAAGGCAAAGACTAGAATGAAGATGATTTAAGCATGTGGCTTTATTTAGCTGTTGTCTCCAGATAATGCTGTAACCTGAGTGAATCTAAATATACATACTTCCTGAGTACACCCTTAAAAGATGAACCCTTCACTTCAGGTTTATACAAATAGACAGAATGACTTGCAAATTAAATGATTCTCTAAATTAAAGGGTACAACTAGTTATTTTCTTGAGTGAGCAGCAAAAGTTGTCAGACCAAAACACATTTCACAGATGAAAAGCTAGTATCCAGAAATAAAAACTTTGATATCTGCGGTAGCATCTGTCTCTCAATATGGTTTCTAGGTTTTTTTCTGACTTGTGATATATGCTGCAGATCATACTGCTTCTTTTAAAAGTCAGTTGCCACCTCTATGTGTGCAAGCCTCAGAGAAGAGTTTTGTAAAGAACACTGTGCTCCAGAAGACATGATTAAACTCCCAAAACATAAGGAAGTGAAATAATTGGGGACAAAGGCATCAGTAGCTAAGTAGGTGTAAATGCAAAGGAAGGAGCTCAGCATCTTCGTAGGTATGGTTTGTATGTACACTGTTGACAGAGCTGCTCAAATGAATATGTCCTATGTGGTCTATGCCAGTCACAGAAAGTCAAAATGCTTTAGTGCGAGGCAGTTGCAGATCACCAAACATCTTGATGTAGCGTAGCCACCAATGTTGATGCACAAAATTATTGGGTATTACAATCCCATCAAGAGATATGAGAACCAATGCATGGCCAATTTAAATGGCTTGATGAAAGACACTAGAGAAGCAAGTTCCTTCATATGTGACTGATGTATGACTGTCAGGGGACAGCGGTTTCTTAGACCATGAAGTAGTACTCCCATCAAAAAGTTTACAGAAAATGTGAAAACAGGACAAAAGGGACATCTGCACAATTCATTGTTTACAGTTTTCACTAATGCCAGGGGTGGGAGATCCGCAACTCTACTGTGGCTGCTTCATAACCTCCCACTGAGTTCTCATCTGCCTTCATGGGTGGTACCCAACCATCAGCCCACCAGGCCTTTTTTTCTCATGCCTTTCTTTCTGTTCACCTCAACTACTGGGCATTGCAGTTGTGACTTTCAAAGCAAGGAGTGTAAAGCCAGGTCTTAGTCTCCTCTAGATGGTTATCTGGACAATCTGGCTACATAAACTTGTGTTTCATGTCAGAAGAAAACCGTGTCATCACTGGGGTCTGCTGACATTTTTGTCACTAGAATTTTAAACAAAAGATTTCCTACTTTAAGTCTAGGAACAAAAAGAAGGGCAAGAAATGTAGATTTCAAAACTGAAAAACAGATGTGATGCCTAACGGCCAAAATAAAGCCTCTGTAGCTCAGTTCTGTTGAATGGCCTTTCCATTTCTGTAGTGAAAGACTACAGAAAAAAGAAAATTAAAACTGTTGAAATGCTACCTATAGAACACATATAATGCCAAAAGTTCCAAATGGAAGTAGAAAAGTACAAATGTTGCTGACAAGTGTTCTTTAAATAGTCTCACTTCAAATCACATTATGCATCAAGCTGCTTGACACCTGTGAGAAAATATTTACTGCTAAAATAGTGAAAGAAAAATAAGCCTTAGTAACATATTCTCTTTATTATGTTCCAAACAATTCAAAATATATTTTGCAAGGGGTTTTGATTACTGTAAGTGATAAAGATTGGGGAGAGCACTAACACAAAGGGTGTTTATTGAGGCTGGTATGTTTGCCACAGCTTATCTATGGCCTTGCTAATTACTTGCTTCTCATCACAAACTTGAAAGTAGGAAGGCACACCCTCATTATCTGGGTAAATGATTTATTGACAAATGCTATACATATAGTTAGATACTTGTGCATGTGTATAGAGGAACATATAGAAAAAATCCTTCACAAATGCAACTGGTCTGTGAAGCGGCTTCATGCACAAATAAATAATGCAGGAAAACTGGAGGGCCCCTCCAAAGTAGATCAACAGAAATGATTACAGGTTTAAAATTTATGACCTGCTTGTGAAAGGTCAAAGTTGCTATTTGTTGTAAAAAATGAAAGACTAATAGGGCCTCAATCAAGAGCCTATAATGTAGAAACAAGGGTATTGAGTGGGACAAATAATGTTTATATGCTCCAGTTTGGGCAAAACATCCTACCGCACCTTCCATACACAAAACCATTAGGCTCACCTGTTTTAATTTGCCACTAACCCCCTGCTTCTATAAGAAAAATGCATATAATTGTTTTCCTTGTTCACTTGAGCAAGAACATGAGAGAAATTAATCTACAGGCTCTTCATACTCAAAGTATTTAAAGGACAATCAGAAAAAGATTTTTCTTTTACCACTTAGATTAATTGTTCTGACTCTCCCGAAAGGACTGGGCTAGAACTGGTGGATTTCTGGTGATTCCTTTGGGCTTTAAAATTTCCTGCTGTGTGGCAATACAGAGCAGGTATTTTTATAACCAAATGCAGATCTGAACTCTGTAGGAAGTCATTCCTCTGAAAGTAAAACATTTTGAACTGGCTCTTAAAAATTCAAGTGGCATGATTATTTTGAGTGGAAGTCTTTCCAATTAATTTTCATAAAACAGGACAGCATGTGGCTGCTGCCTGAACAGAGCAGCTGTTAGTATTTAATACTTGTGTACTCCTTTGTTTTCTCTGGAACTATGTGCATATGTTTGGCTATTAGCACATTCTGGGGAAAAAATTCCAGCACTAAAAAGCTCTGTTATTTAGCATTCTTTATATAGCAAAAATTATACACCTTTATATGCTTCAGTAAAAATAACTCTGTGTGACTGCACATCAATTTATCCCATTATATGAATGATTATACATTGGGTCCAGAGCAACCATGTGTGGATAAAAATAAACATTATCCAATACAACCAACTATGAGGAAAAAAAATTGCTCATACTTGCTCAGTCTCATCTTTTACTCTCCTTTTTGAATTTCCAAGAACTTTACCTGCTCTGACCAGCCATCTTTGTCATTTCTCTGTGCAGAAGTGACACAGCACGGTCTGTGTTACAGACTAAATGAGAGCAGCCACAAATCAGTGCTCAGGAGACCAAGACTAAAAGATCAGTCACCTCCTTTCTGTCTGATAGCTCACCATACACAAAAGGCATCCTGAAAAAAAAAAAAGGCAGAGAAAACAGAAAATTTGTGAGAGGAAGGAGTAGTTGATTCTGAAGTAAGGTCCACTGCAAAGAAATAGCAGTTATTCTTCTTACTGTTATTACTGTAACTCTCTTTAATTAAAAGAAAGGGTCAGAGGACTAATTTTCAGTACCCTTGGAATACTTTGGATGAAGGGACTCATTGAGCCTGTTCTGTTTTACCAGGGCATGTATGCATATTCCTTGTCTATTGACAGAACAGACAAATCGTTTCATGTGTGTGTCCTCAGGCAGGGTTTAGCCCTCAAAAGGACAATGCTTATTAATCGGGAAATGTCAAGAGCCAGCTCTGAAGATTAGCTTGGCTTTGTAGTATTGCTTAGTTGCTGTGCTGTATGGAAAATGCATGATGATAACCGATGTAGAGCTCACCACTCATAAATATTTAAGTGACAAGACACAATAGACAGGCATCTTTATTGTTCAAGATCAGAGGTACATTGTGAGCCACAAAGCACAAGAATAAGTGACTTTAGCTACTTTAAAAGTACATTTCCTTAGAAATGTACTTGTGAACTTATTTTTTTTTTCTTCCCTTATTCAAAAAGGGAAAATCTCCCCATTTATATATTCACTATCCATTATTGGCAGTCAGTGATAAGCCCCTTCTGGTGGTTTGGAATAGATGGCTGTACTTTGGATTGCAACACCCCTTCGCAGCCAACAATAGGACTGCATCTGATATTGAACTAGAATAGCAAATCCTCAAAAGGAGTTCAAAATTACAGAAGTAGATTCTGCAGGTTTGTGTGTGAGATTCAAAATCTTTATGATTTTAATAACTATTTCAAACATATTACATTCATACACAGTCACATTTTCTGCAACACAGAGGAAAAAAGTTAATTCCATCCTGAAGGATTTTTCTTCTCTGTACTGAAATGAGCAGTGATTCTAACTTAAATGCTGATTATCAAGTATTCTAAATCAAGTGCTGAAATTTCACCACCATCTTAAAAACTATAAATTGTACCAGGCTTATTGAGGTGTTTCAGGAGAGGTAGAGCTTTGGAACAATATAGGTAAAGAGAAACCCAGCAAATCAGATTTAGGGTGCTCTGAGACAGAAACAAGGGGTTAGGTTGCTGCATCCAGACACAGTGGAGAAGAGCCCCGAGACAAGTGGAACCTAATTTACAGACTATGAAAACAATGTTATAGAAAATACAAATATAGGCCTGCCCTTGGTTTTAACTCTCTTCTCTCTGATGCTTTAGATAAATCAATATGCATTTATGTAATAATTTATTTCCTGCTACTTCAACTTCTGCTGTTCTCTGTTGTTTATGAGTAGCGCTAAATTCCAGTTTGACTGTGGAGGAAAAGCATCTATGTTTTTTACTCAGGGACCAGTGTATGATGACTAGCAGGACTTCTCCCTGTCAGAAGCACAAAGACAGGGCAGAAACTTGGAAAACTTGTCAAAGGGAAGAGTATTCAAAGGTACAGGCTATCTTGAACTACAACACCAGTGTCATGCAAAGGGGCTGTAACACCACCACAATTCTGTATCCCATACGGGATGTGAATATTGTGGTCACTTTACCCTTCATTTTTCTAACAGCTTCTGGGAAGCTAGAGTAAAGGTCTTGGAAATTTCAGGCCACTTAATTTCTCAAAAATACAATTCTTACTCACCAGTAACTTCATTGTCCTTGAGTAATTACAAATCAGTTGCCTCATCCCTTTTTCATGAGAGGTAACAGGCCACAGCAGCACAGGCTATTAAACATTGCCCTGCAGGGATCTGTGAGGTGAGAGGAAAGCTAGCCACCGACTGACCCCTCTGCTGAAACTGTTGGCTGGTGATTGCCTATTTTGCTGATGATAGCATGCTACCAGAAATTTAAAAAACCAAACAAACACAAAAAACCTCAAGAAAGACACTTAGAGTGTTGTTAGACTGCAAAGTCAATGTAAGCTTTGATTAGCATGTACAAGTCATCCATGTAGTCTTGTTCACTGTGGTTTCCTCGCTCCCTTGGCCGTTTTTAGCAGGATGAATCAGCGGTTCCACATCCTCCATGTGAATCAAACTAATTGTAACCCCTCACAAGACCTCATCTGCTGTTACAGGGCAGGGAGACCTACAGCTCTGCTGACTTCCAATCCAATTCTGCAGGAAAATAAGGTTGCCATGCAGATCACAACATGTGAGCTATAAAACTACTGCTGCTCAGCTGATGAAGTCAAACCGCACGTGTCAACTTCCTTCATTAAGGAAGGTGTGTTCAACGTATTACTTTTCTACTTCAACAGCTGAAGTGCAGTTTCATTCTGCCATTTTTTTCCTGTACGCTTATAACTGTGTTTCTGTAGAGTTGATTCAGCTATTCACACTTTGAGTTTGAAAATTAATAGCTAGCTACCGGGTACTTATAAAAGCATTTGTTACAGAAGACAAATTACGAGTGCCAGCCCTCAGTGAGGTCTGGAGCAACTGGGTACTTGAAAGAAGACCTCAGAAGAATTCTGTCTTCTTCTGCATTGGACCCAAACCTGCAGGAAGCACGCAGCCCTGCTACACTATTATTCAAACACAGGGGCAAGGAAATAAGAGTGTAGCAGTGGAGAAATGGTGTAGGTGTTGCACAAAGCACTTGGCTCTTTGCTGCTCCTCAGAAATAGTACTTGGAGGCAGGAATTAGCCTATGACAAGTTTTCAGGGAATCCACAAGAAGATTCATTGCCTCTTGACTGATTACATCTGATACAGGGAAAGGATATAATAAACTGCTCCACCATGAACCCCTGCCCACAGAATCCTGCCTGGCAGATAATATTACAGGAGTAATTGTTTTCATTTGGAATGCAATGTCTTGAAACAGAGAGCCTGAAACAGAGAGTAAGAGCGGTGGAACTGCAACCTGCAATTTCCTTTTAGTGAGGCTGCTTGCACTTCTGGAGTCCAAATTTTACAAATAACCTGTAAACACACTGGAGAACATGCCGCTCCCTAGTCATGCTGTGCTGACTTTCTAGAAACCCTTTAGGATTTCTAGGCTGTGTAGATCATGCTGTTTTGGAGATGTGCATTGTAACAGAAGATGTGTCCTCTTTAAACACCCTGAGTGTCCAGCCCCACTCAG
This sequence comes from Rhabdornis inornatus, assembly GCA_013397075.1. Taxonomy (NCBI): domain Eukaryota; kingdom Metazoa; phylum Chordata; class Aves; order Passeriformes; family Rhabdornithidae; genus Rhabdornis; species Rhabdornis inornatus. The sequence continues at coordinate 2,320,894 of VWZS01002632.1, read as the reverse complement.
TAAAACAGAGGGGCTGGCAATCAGCCAAAGGACTAGATTCACACCTGACAGATTGCAGAAGCCTCCCGGCATTAGGCAATCTACACCTTTCAAGAACTGTTGTTTCAAGAAGTTATTGGTACCGAGTATTTCCCGAGGGGGTGGTAGCGATTCCCACCAGGCATGTACAGAAATATGGCAACTTGATTCACAGGAAGACAGACGTTTTGCTTGACAGGAAAAAGGGGTTGCTACTAAAAGCAGTGTTTGGTCCCATTCTTTTGTATGCTACCAAGGGAAAGTGGGGGAAGTCTGAGCCTTAAATTTTTCTCAAGAGCAGCTGAAGCACTCTTCTAGGAAGAGTGTCTTACTTGTCAGGAAGTAAGACCAGGTTGTTGGTATTAGCCTTTGTATTCACCTAAATTTAAACACAGCAAAGAAAGCCTCTTCTTGCAAAGAAGGATGAAAACAACATGGGTGTATTTTCAGTGTCCAGGTACTTGGCTATTTGGGGTTGGAATGGATATATTTACACAAGCTCATCCATCTTGTTCTTTGAAACTCTTGCCAGACTAGCTTGTATCTGAACCAAACTTGCAAATACTTACTTTTGCTATCAGCACCACAGGTAAGTTCACATTGCTAGTCATGAAGGTATGTGTCAAGAGATATGGAGCAAATTCCTAGAAACCCTTGTTTCCCAGACTTGCACTGAGGAGGTCACAAAGTCACCAATGTATGAAAGAGGAACTTTTACTCTCTGTTCTAGTGACTGCAATCACTGAGTAAAACCACTAATGAAAAAAAGAAAAAAGAAAAAAGAAAAAAGAAAAAAGAAAAAAGAAAAAAGAAAAAAGAAAAAAGAAAAAAGAAAAAAGAAAAAAGAAAAAAGAAATCAATTCACTGGAAATGGAAAGCTGCGTTATCGGAGGAGGACTTTGGACCTCTCTTCTTCACACTCTAGGGCTGGCTGCATCCCCAGCTGCTACAATCCATCCATTAAAAACCGCAGTGGCTTTTACAAGAAGCCACAGGATTGCGGAGAGGCCACTTGAGGGCAGGAGGGTGGGTGGCAGCCACCTGCACCTGTGCAGTGCCTGCCAGCACTGCAAGGTGAGGCGTGAGGATGGGGAGGGAAGGGCGGCACATGGAGGCAGGGGCAGCTCCCCACATGGACACCCCTAAACCAGGCATCAGTCCCCGCCTCTCTCCCGCTGGTGCTCGCTGTGCTGCCCCCAGAGCTGGGGCAGCCACAGGCAGAGTCAGCAGTGCCCTGGCAGCCAGGAGGGCCAAGCGTATCCTGGGGGCATCAGGCACAGCCGGGCAAGGGAGGGATTGTCCTGCTCTGCTTTGCACTGCGGCTGGCTCACCTCGACTGGTGGGGGCAGGTTTGGTCACCACAACATGAGAAAGACATTAAACTATTAAGGTGTCCAAAGGAGGGTATAAAGATAGTGAAGGGTGTGAAGGAGAAGCCATACAAAGAGCGGCTGAAGTCACTTCGCTGGTTCAGCCTGGAGGAGACTGAGGGGAGGCCTCGTTGCAGTCTTCAACATCCCCGCGAAGGGAAGCAGAGGGGAAGACAGTGATCTCTTCTCTGTGGAGACCAGTGACAGGACTCGACGGAATGAGGAGAGGTTTAGATTGAATATTATAAAAAATTCTTCACTGAAAGAGTGATTGGGCATTGGAATCCTCTGCCCAGGGAGGTGGTGGAGTCACCATCCCTGGATGCGTTTAAAAAAAGACTGGACGTGGCACTTAGTGCCATGGTTCAGTTGATGAGGAGGTATTAGGACATAGATTGGACTTGATGATCTCAAAGGTCTTTTCCAACCTAGTTCATTCTCTGATTTTGTGAAGAGGTTCTTCACCCAGACGGTGTTTGAGTACTGGAACAGGCCCTCCAGGGAAGTGGTCACAGCATCAAATCTGTCAAGAGTTCAAGAAGTCTTCGGACAATGCCCTCAAGCGCATAGTGAGATTTCTGGGGTGTCTATGCAGGGACAGGAGTTGAATTCGAAGACCCTCGTGCATCCCTTCCAAAGTAAGACAGCCGGCAATTCCGCGAAACGCCGTTGAAGGCTCCGCTATCGGTGCCGTGAGCGCAGCCCCTCCGCGGCAGGAGCCGCCCCGCAGCCGCCGCGCCCCCGGCCCCTCACCCGGCGCCNTCCGCCGGCCGCTGCCCGGGCCCCTTCCCGCGGCGCGGCTCCGTCCGCCCCCGCGGGCGGGAGGGGAGCGGGCGGCGGGGCCGTGGGGCGCGCCCGGGGCCCTGGTGCGGGCAGCCTCGCCTCGTCCCGGGTAGCCTCGCCCTGCCCGGCCCCTCGGAGCGGGAAGGGTCGCTGCTGCCGGTCGCTGCCGCCGGTCGCTGCCTCGGTCAGCGCTCTCATGGGGAAGGAACACGCGTGTTTCACAGAATCGCAGAATGGGTCAGGTTGGAAGGGGCCGCAGTGGGTCATCTGGTCCGACCACCCATCTCAAGTAGGGTCATCCTAGAGCACGTGGCACAAGATTGTCCCCAGGCCGTTCTTGAATATCTCCAGTGACAGAGACTCCACAAGCTCTCTGAGCAATCTGACCCATGCAGGGTCACCCACACAGTAAAGGAGCTCCTCCTCATGTTCAAGTGGAACTTCCTGTGCATCAGTTTGTCTGCTGCCTCTTGTTCTACTGCTTGGGACCACCGAGGAGAGCCTGGCTCCATCGTCTTGACACCCTCCCTTTGGATATTTATACACAGTGATGAGGTCCCCTCTCAGTCATCTCTTCTCGAGGCTGAACAGGCCCAACTCCCTCAGGCTTTCCTCGTAAGAGAGATGTTCCAGTCCCCCAGTCATCCTCGTTGCCCTGTGCTGGACCCACTTCAGCTCCATAGCTCTTTTGTAGTCAGGAAGCTAAAACTGGACATGGCACTTCAGATGTGACTTCATCAGGGCTGAGTAGAGGGGCAGGATCACATCCCTCAACCTCTGGCACTGCTCTCCCTAATGCATCCCAGGATTCTGTCGGTCTTCTTGGCCACAAGGGCTCGGGGGTGGTGTGTGATGTGCTGTGGTGGGGGGTGCCTGGCGCCCTGTTGGAGGGGTGGAGAAGGGCTGGGCAGGGGTCCCTCGGTAGCACTGTCTGCATTTGGCTGTCCTGTATATGTAAACACACACGTGTGGCTGGAGACGTGTCCTGGGGGGTTTTCACTCCAGTGCTCGTGTGTGATCTGATGTGGTCTTCAGCGTACAAAATGGATAGTAACGAAAGGTCTGTGGGTGCTGCTGTGATTATCTTTGAGCTGTAAGATTATGTTCATAATCCCCACATACATCACGTTTAGGTTTCTGTGTTAAGTAGGCATCTGGTAGGAATGGCATTAGTGCAGCTTTGTAAGTCAGCCTTAAGGAAAAGGTTGCCTCTACCTGTCCTTGCTTCTTTTCTTAGGACTAATGTCTTCCACTCGAGCTTGAGTTGCTGTAATTGCGCATACATTCTAAATAATTAATATGCACTTTAATGCTGTTGTCTGTATGATTAAAAAAGACTTTGGTTGACTTAAAATAGAACTTCATAGTGATGGTGTACTTATGTATTTAAATCTTGTTTACAGAAAGGATGGCTGGAAGTGGAGTGCAGGGGGTAAGGCACATTAATAACAGCAACAAGGGAATAACACTTTATTGCATACCTGCAACAGGTTAATATTAAACGTGTCATTTTGTCTCTAGTATGTACTGCTATGTAACACGAAGTACTGTTGTGTAGAACTAACTGGAATATTGCAGGTGACAAGCAAGGTCCAATTCTGCATTCCTCACGTTCATAAGCATGAAGTCCAACTCTTAACTCAGCACTGCCATGACCACCACTAAACCTGTCCATAATTGTTTATGTCGTGTGAAGTTGTACCCTATGAGTTACTTCTTGAGTATTTCTTTCTTTTGAAGTCCTTGGTTGTTCTGTGTATCTAAGGAACCTGTTGGTTTTGGTTGCATGCTTTTGTGTTGTGTAATTTTTTTAAGGTGCCAGTTAAGGAACACTCTGTGGTTTCCTCTCCTCCACTTTTGTTCGTGATGTGCCATTGCTTTCTCTCAGTAATGTGAATCTGGATGTAGTCTAGGAATTCTAAATATGTGATGCTCCTTACATTTTAAAGTATTACTAGGGAGTAAAATTGTTGAGATTCCTGTTCTCAAAATGCAGTTTAATCCTCCCTTGAAAAGGTGAATAAAGATTTCTTCTGCAAACTCTGTTATCTAGAAGGTTTTATTACTAAAGATAACTTAAATGCAGAAACCTGCCAATCTTTTTTGCCAGGTGCAGGCTTTTCAGTGTTTGATTTTCTCAAGAAATGCCACTGAGTTCAGTGTACTTTTTGATCGAGGCTTTTAAATGCCCCCTGCAAGGAGTAAATAGGAATCCCTTAATAAGAGTAATATTTTATGGTTCATAAATTTATAATTGCTGTCTTGGGCTGGAGATTTTCAGCGTAGTTTAAAAACTTTTTTCTTCATCCCAAAGTTTGTAGCAGGGTTCTTCTTGCTGTGAACTAATAAGCAGATTAACTGTATGTTAAAAATTAGGATTTCAGATAGGAGAGAAGATGCAGCAAAGTATGCTCAAACTTCTTATAAACCGGAATTCTGGAGACATGTGCAGTGAGGGCCACTTGTTTTTCTCAACAGTTTTTGGTTCTGGGCTTGTCTTGACTGTGTTCTTTTTGCAAGGACTTAAGCAGTGTTATTACATGTCTGTTTGCATGCAGTCTTCATGAGTGTGTTTTTGTAGGTGTGTGCTTGGAATTATGAAATAGAACCCATCCTAAATGGGGCTGGTAAGCCAAACGAGGAGGGTTTAGAAGCTCTCCATAGTTTAATATCCATGTTTGTAGTTCTAGAGTTCTGGTCCTAGAGGTCAAAGATGTCTAATGGTATGCAACTTTTTAAACTTGATATGGGCGTGTGTTGTTTGTATTTCAAGTGACCTTTCTTGTAGGTAGTGTTAATTCTAAACTACTGCCTATGGAGATAGTTTAGCTCTGTTTCAGAAGCTTAACAGTTACTAATGAACTGTAGAAGTGAAGAATGGAGATACTCAGCAAAACTTCCGTTTCAGTAGCCACATCACTTAAACTACTTAAAATCATTTCTTAGAAACCGCTGGTTTTGATTCTGCTTTTTGTTACTTCAATTTTTAATTCATTTGCCACCTGAAAGATCTTGTGAAGAATTCAAATTAATGCTTCTGTCCTTATGGGACAGTAGGCAACCTTATCTCTAAAACAGGCAGTATGTATTTTTCTTTGCTCTTCTGCATTTTTGCATCTTCCACAAAGTATTGGGTATTGGACTGGAGTATTCTTTTTCCTCCTGTAGCTTTGTGGATTTCTAAGCATATAAGAAAGAAACTGTCAGAGCTGACTGCTGAGCCTAAAATGAGTTATATTTGAAAGCTGGTCATAATGCAGTCCTTGAAGAAACCAGGGTTGGAATTGCAGCTTTGTTTCGTGTGCATATCCACACCAGTAAAGTCTTGCCGATGAAGAGTGGTGGTACTTTGAAGTTATGTGCCACAGAACCATTATTTCTGTATTGGACATGGGAGAGTGGTATTTTGTCTTCCAGTGGTTGCAGCTCATATACATATCTATAGAGAATCTGAAGAAGATGAATATTCAGTTATGTGCCAGATACAACATGTAGTTGGAACTGCTGCACTATCATACTAAAGCACTTAATGGTTTGTCAGGTGTTGTATGGGAGTATTTTTGTTTTAAATTATACTTGAGAGAAGATAGTAGGGTTTGAAAAATCATCTACATGTAGCATCTATATCTGCATATATTTTTTCATGAGTTTATTTTTTTTTAAAGTCCACATCCTCTAACTGCTAGTGGTGCTAACATTCTAAACACGAACCAAATACCAGTGGATGTGGTATTTCATAGATCTTTACTATACAGCACCACTGTCCTTAGTGCTTTTAGCCATATTAGGTTCCCTCAGTGCTAACTCATATTTGAAGCTGTCAGATATCAATCTTTGTATTCAGCTCGAGCAATGCTGACTCTGTCCTAGTCCTCATCAGTTTAAACTTTGGAATATCTGTGGAAGATGCAAGAGGGATGGAGGTTAACCAAGGACATAGACAGTGAAGATGGAACCCTCAGGCAGCAGGATGGTACTGTTTTGGTGAACCACCCTGACAGTAGCAGGAAGGCTGAACTGGAGTATTCTTTTTCCCCTTGTAGCTTTGTGAATTTCTAGACATATATAAGAAGGAAAGAAACTGTCAAAAGAACTTATTTTTTTGCTGATTCTTCACTTCTTAAGAGCATTTGCAATTCAAAAATTATTTAAAAGCTTCCTCCGGCTAAGAGAAGAGAGGACTATGTTAAATAAAGCCAGGAGTTTTTGCTGAGTGTTGACTCACAATGTAAATTGTCAAATCATAGAGTATCCTGAGTTAGAAGAGACCCGTCAGGATCAATGAGTTCAACTGCTGGCCTTGCACAACTTCAAGAAGGACAACTTCAAGAATCACCCCATGTGCCTATGATCCTTGTCCAAAACACATCTTGAGCTCTGTCTGGCTTGATGCTGTCACCGCTTTCCTGGGGAGCCTGTTCCAGTGCTCAAGCACCCTCTGGATGAAAAACCTTTTCCTATACCTAACCTAAACCACCCCTGACACAGCTTTGTGCCATTCCCTTGAGTCCTGTCAGTGGTCGTGAGTGAGAAGGGATCAAGTGTCTGCCCCTCCTCTTCCCCTCAAGAGACAGTTGGAGGCTGCAGTAAGGTCTGTCTCCTCCAGTCTGGCGAAGCGTGTCTACCTCAGCCGCTCTTCGCTCTTCGTATGGCTTCCCATCAAGGCTCTTTACCACCTGTGTAGCCCTCCTTTGGATGCTCTCTGATGGCCCTGTGTCTTTCTTATATTGCAGTGCCTAAAACTGCACATAACACGAGCTGAGGCTGCCCCAGTGCGGAGCAGACAATTGCATTCTTTGACTGGATGAACAGCTTGGTGCCTGATGTACCCCAGGACATGTAGTTGGTCCTCCTGGCTGCCAGGGCATAAATCATGAGATCAGGGCTATTATCTCACAAGAAATCCAACAATCATCTGTCTCCTACCAAACAAACATTTGATTCTGCATGAACGATTCTAGCATCTGAGAAGGCTTGGTAAAGTTTCCAGCTTCCATCTAAATGGAAAGAGAAATGGTACAAGATGACAAGTAAAATGTATATAGTAAGGTCATATCCACAGCAGAAATTGAGGTCTATATAGAGAAATGTGATTGTAAGACAGAATGTGTAAAGATTTAAAGAATGGGGCCAGTGTAGAAAAACGTGATGTTCAGCCTGCTAGGGTAAAGCATAACTTGGAGAACTGGAAGCTGGTGCAAATGGGAAGAAAGCTTTCTATGGTTGCTTAAAAAAACGGATTTTTTTTTAAAGTTGACATGCTACATTATGTGTTTTAACAGACACACGTATTTAGTAATGGACCAGAAGTCCATTATGAATAGGAATATTACCAGCTTAAAATGCTGTCTGTGGCTCAAAATACTTTTGACCCAAATACAAGTTGAGGCAAGGTGACATTAAGCCAGCATTGATCAGTAGGAAGGTTATGAGCCATGTATGGGCTGTCTAACTGCTACTGAAATTGTTGCTTATATACCTCAGCAAAGGAGCCTTAAGAGCAAAAATGAAGTGGTTTAGTAGATGCTGCAGTAGCTTCTCTAAAGATAAGGCCAGCAGAGCGGGAGCTGACGTCAGTCAGTTGGGCAGAGGATGATAGCATCTGGATTGGCAGCGTGAGAATAAATTGTGAGTGCCCTGCTAGCAACCCTGTGTGCTTTTGTTTGTTACAGCCATAGGCAGAGGAGCAGCTGCTAGATGGATATATAGAGAGGGGAGTTATTTGTAAGGGAAGTGATTTTTAGTAGCAGTATTCCAAATGTGTACCTCAGTGAGGTGAGATTTCATTGCTCAGTGCTAGGCAGAGTAATAGTAATAACGATGCACATAAAACCAGCATCAGTTTCCAGGCTATTTGAACAGATTAGAAATATTTTAAGCATTCCGCAGTTTAAATCTTCCAAGGGCTGGGTACATAGAGATGTTCACCTTGAGTGTGACACTTAGTTTTGTGCACTTCATGGCAGAGAGGTGGTGTTGCCCGAGGAAGTAGTTGAAAGGATAGAGGGAAGTTGAGAGATGTCTTTGTCATATGGAGCAGTAACTGGTAGCTAGAAGTCCAAGGGAAGATGACAGAAAGCTAAACTAAAATCTGGGTTTACAACTCAGGGGTTAGAAGTCGGGTTTGGTGGAGATGGCAGAAGAGGTGAGATAGTAAGCAGATCATATTAAATTAATTCTGTGAAAGGTGCAAATGCTTTAAAGATTTTTTACTCTTGTTAGTGCACCCACTCTGATCTACTGTTTTGGAAAAATATTTCAGGCTGTTGTGACAGGATAGATATGTTTTGTTCTAATCTACTTCAAGATTTCTGAGATGTTAGAGAAGTTACATGATGTCAGTTAAGCTGCTAGAGTTGGTTGTGGAAAGTGATTTTGGTCAGGTTGGAAAAAAGGGTTTTGCTTAAGTCCGCTATTATTACAGATTTAGAGAGTGCAAGTGGAGTTGGTACAAATCTGCTGATGTAACTGTCTCTCACCTTTTTAACTAGTTTTCAAATTAAAGATGCAATTGAAGATTCTTCTCCCAATTTTCAGTGTTTTGCTGTTCTGTGTCTAGAGTTCACAGCCTGAAGTTAGAGGAAAACAATCTCCATTAATTTGCAGAAGGACAAAACAAATCAGATAAAAACTGGATAGAGTACGGCCACAGAATTATTTTTGTATTCCTAAATTTCTCTTTTGGTTGAGTATATCAAGTAAAAATAGAAATGTATGCTAAGGGTTCATTTAACAAAACAAATTTGGGCTGATTATGAAATGTAAACTAAACCTAGATCTGATATTTGCAGTTCTCAATGTGATTTAATACTGTAATGCTTCCATGACACTTTATTGCCATGGGTTTTTAATATACTGGTATTGGATGAAAGGTGTCATGTTTGTAGTCTCACAAACACATTCTAGAACACATTTTAGAATAATCTGTGATGGAATAATGACCGAAGGATTTGTATGTGGTTGCAGTAAATTCCTTACCTTCCTATTTACATATTTTTCTGCCTTGTTTTAAAATACTGAGTTCCTGCTTCTATATTTATCTTTGAACTTAGATGAATTATGCCATTTTGCTTTATTCTCCCACTTTGTGGACAAAATTAATTTGTTTTGTTTCAACCTGAGCATCACTCTCAGCATGATGACTGGAATTCTTGATGAACTGTGGTTAAAGTAGCAGTGGCTAGAAGTGTTGGCAAGTTAATTACATCACTCTAAATTTAAACCTGAGCTAGGCTGTAGTGGCTTTAAAAGCTGCTGTGAAGAAGTGATATACTGTCTTGAAAATAACTGTAGGAAAAGAAAATACTGAGAAGTAATTGATTTTTTTGTTTGTTTCTTTTAATGTGCTTAATTTCTGATGTATTTTTTTAATTGTGAAACTGGGCTGTATTATCTCAGCATTATTAAACCAAGGCTTAAAACCCCCGAATGTTATCATCGTGTGTGAAAATGGGGCATAGCAAACACCTTTCTTCTGAAAGTGAGTTAATACCTTAAATATATGCTATGAAATGAGGCAAATCAATAAGGGTTTTTTCGGAAAAGCAGTGTCTTGTGTAATGCTAGTTTGTATGACTGGAAGAAAGTTCTACTTCAGTGCTCTTAAGTTTTTGAGTTAAGTTTAGTTACACGTGCCAACTTTATTGATATGCAGGACCTTTTACTGTGGTATCTTGCAGTAATGGTGTTAATAACACAGTTCCTTATAAAAAAGATACCTTCTGAGTCCTAGTTTCCTAGGTAAAGTGAAAATTGTGCTTTAAAAAATATGTCTGGAGACTGATTTTTTTTTTTTCCTTTTATCTTTCAGCTAATTAAAAGTTTTGAGATTTTTCTTTACTTAATGGAGGTTATTGCTTTCAAAGTCGTGAGGACAGCTTGGGTAGTGCAGAGTCTCGGTGTTAATTTGTATTTGATTCCATAGCTCCTGTCAGCACTGATGTGGCCCTTGGTTTGCTGTTAGTATCTTCACAAGTGCTGCCTCAGTTTTTTGTTTCTTAACCACTTTAGAGTTATCTGTTAAAAAGGATGAAACTTCATGTCTGAAGCTGAAGGTCACTTACAAGGAGCTTGAGCGTTTTGTGGGATTGTGTTTTTCCCAGAAACCTACTGTCATCATTAGTCACACCTCAGTTTTTACTGGGACAGTACTGTGCCATTTCAGACTTTTCCTAGCTCTCAAGGAAAAGATGGCCTTAAACTTGTTGAAGAATTTATTAGTCAACATAATACTCATGAAGACTGAACATATAACATAGTTATTGTTTAAAATTGTATTTTAAACACTGAAATTACCTTACTAAATTATCTTCCACAAAGCTGCAATTATAGTCCCTACCCAGTGACTGTGTAGGAATGTGCTAGAAGTGTTCCTTGTTTTCTTTAGTGATGACACAAGCTCTGTGTGGGGGACTCCTACAGTAAAGTTTTGATGTTTTGATTGCCAAACCCCATGGTCTCAACAGAAGCATCTCCCAGACACAGGATAATATTATGCATCGTGTTTCTGTGCTTCAGGGTCCTTTTATGCTACAGCCCATATGTGCTGTAATGGCAATGCTTTTTATAGATTGAGTGACTGAAAGTTAAAAAGAACTGATCTGTGACATTTACCTCATGTATTATAGCTACTAATAATTTCAGAATGGAATATTGATGTGGCTCTTGATTTTTTTGTTGTTTCATCTTCTATCATGGGGGATGAATTGGGAACAGAAGTAGCAGTGAGTGTCAGGAATGCAAGTGTGGAAGCAGTTTTGAAAAGTCAGTTGAAAAATATAAGTATGCACTTGGGGAAAAAACTCAGCTGTACTCAGGCTTGGGCAAATTTTCATTGCTTCAGTTTATTTTGTTGTCTTTAAAAACCGGTTGGCTCTCAGCTGTAGTTAGCTGTCTCAGTTTTAAACATTATTTTAACATTTTTTAACTCCCCATATCTGCTTGTGTTCTGTGTACGTAGGTCTGAGGAAACACGAAAATGAAACATTTGCTTTATTTCTGAGCTTCTTTGAAATGTGATGTAAATGCAGCTTCGTACTTATAGACATAAAAACGCTCTGCGTGATGTTGTGCTGGTCTGTTCTGCAGTTTTAGATCAGTTGGGTATTGCTAATGCAGGTGTGACCTTGAAATGTGTCGTGAAGGTTGTGCTGGGGGCATGGTGGTAGGACTTGGCTCCTGAATGCTCCCACGCTCCTCATGACTTGAAAATGGGATTATGGGGGAGCCATGTGCCCTCTGCAGCAAGAGTTCATGCTGAAAGTGCCAGCTGCAGCAAGTGCAATTTGTGTGCCTGATTGCTGCTGCCCTGTGTAACACAGCTGCTGAGAGAACACAGTCCAGGTACTAAGAAGCAAGAGACATTTACTGGCAGCTGTTCTTCGTTGCCCACTGACAAAGGGGGAAGTACCCAACCTGTTTTTCCTTTGTGACAAATAATGGAAAAAATGTGATAAGTTGTATTGCTCTTACATTTAGGTGTATATACAGAATTGGGCAGTGTATATAACAAGGGAACGTTTTTCCTGTTACAACATGCTTTGTTTGTCTTCCCTGTTTTTCTTTCTCATTATTCTTGTTCATGGTCTTGCTTTTAGATATTTATGCTAAATCAAAAGTGAGAAAAGGTGTGTGGGGGGCGACATTGCTGGCTGCTTCTTTTAAAAAAAGCAAAACACTAAACAGTCAAACTCTGCTCTTGTATAATACGGGTTCACTAGTGGAAATTTGTGTTTTGGCAATATACTTCTTTCTCCATGTTTTTCAAGTACCTCTGCTATTTTAAAACTCTGCTTTAATATAATGCTTGTAGGAAAAAGTTGAAAACAAATTAGATGCTTTACTATAGCAATATATGTTTCTGTAGCCTAAATTATACTTCTTAAATCCTGTAAGTCTGTATTTTCATATAACCTGGCAACCCACCACTGAACAACGTGAATCAGTGGTACCACTGAGGTCCTGACATTTTAATTTTTTTTTTCGAAGTGCTTTCTATGTGGCATTACTGTAGCCTCATGAAACCTGTCTGATGTATTACCATGGTTTTGGTTGCCTGAATTTTTTGATCTAGCTATGATTTCACCCTTTGGGAATAGCCCTGTGAACAGAATAGGTTGAAGCATCTTATAGCTGATCCACACAGGGTAGTAAGATACAGATTCTGAACTTGAAATGAAACAGCTACAAAACCATACACCTTGTAAGAGCCTTCTATTACAACTTCATTATGTAGTAAATACATATTTTTGGTGGGTAGGTTAACTTAAATTCATAGAAACAGATGGAAATGGGACTCTCTTAATAGAACCAGTTAACATTTGTCTTCTAGGACAAAATTGTAGTGCTGGATCGCAAGAGGAGAGTAGAACTGGCAAATTTTCAATTTTTTGTAGCTTGTTCTTTTGACCTGAACTGAATGCATTTTGATGGCAGTGGTTTCTCTTAAAATGGCTGTATCCTAATGCCAAAAAAATTATTTTTAAAGATATATTCAATATAGTAAAAGATACGAAGCTTTTGGTTTTCTGTTTCCATTATGTTTTGCAGATATCTTTGTAACTTGGTACGAAAAATCCACCAGTATGTATTTACAAACATACAAACTAAACCCAAGGAATTCAATATAGAACTTTATTACAGGAAATATGTACAAGTATAGTAACTATTGTTTTTCTTTACAGAAACCATAGCCCATTAATGAGTTTTGGAGCCAGTTTTGTCAGTTTCTTGGTGAGTAGATGAGAGCACAGAGTATATGTCTCTTGGGGTTCATGGCTGTATGTGCATGCATGTGTTCACAATACTCTTGTTTTTCCTTTTTTTGAGACTAATTTTTTCCAAGTTTTTAGATTAAACATAGCTAGAGAAAAAGGCATTATGCTATGTAAAGCTTGTTTACTCATGTGGTTTAAATATAAAGTAAAGGTTCTGCGACTCAGCTTCTTAAATGTATTAAATATTTATGTGTTCCATTAACAGAGCCATAATAAAAAGTTCTCTTGAGTGAGGAATGGAGTTATTTATTTATTTATTTGATTAAAATAAAACTCATGAATGCCTGTTTTTCTGGTAACTTTTGCTATTGAAGATTTCTTCATCCATATTTCTGAGTGGAAGTTGTTAATTCAAACCATTTACATTGCTTCCATTTTGGATGGATGAGAACTGAGACTATTGATTGACTGAGAAGTCCTAATGAGCAAGTTAGGTTTGTTAAATGCTTTTTTTTTAAAAAAACATATAACATACTAGAAATTATAATGCCATGTATAAAAACTGAGCCAGATGTATTAGGAAGTGTTTGGGTCATGTTTTTTAGACTGTTCTTATTCTGGTTTTGTTGCTTCATGTTGGATCTCGCCAGAAATTATCTATGGTAATACTCTTTTGAAAGACAGAATTTATTGTAATATGTCAGAAATACATAATTTGTGAATGAAATAAATATGAATTCTCTCTAGTATGCAATATGGAAAAATATGCTGGTTAGGAAACCTCCTGGGGCATATGCTTCCTCTTAAGTTGGTGGAGGAGATAAAGGAAAGAGAGAATCTCTCGGGCTTGCTTATCTGAATTGATGTGCTGAACCAGTGCAACATCACAGTGCAGCATCAGAGGATCTTGAAAGTATCTTGCTTAGCTGCTGTTCTAAATATAGCAGCAGCACTTGGTGTGCCTGTGTCATTCAGAGCTTTTGTTTAATAAGCTCCAAGAAAAGAAGTTACTTGTCCTGAAATTTTTTTTCAGTTGGTTCAGCAGTAGTTGGAGTCAGATGTGGTTTCTTTTTCTTTTACCTATGGAGGGACTGTGGCTATTATTTTGAAGAATTTAATAGCTGCTTGTTGTTACTGCCTTTGAAGGCCTGTTATTTATATGAATGAATAAAAACAGATACCTGCACAGATGCAAATCATGCCTTACCTAACAAAAATTGAAAATTAATGTATAGGAGTTTTGCTTCTGCTTAAAGTAATCTGACAGTACCTTCAGTTTGAGTGTATATGAGGGTCTAAGATGGAGGTTAGCACTTAGTGTGTTCTAAGTTGTCTTGAAATTTTGGTAAAGAACTCAATTTTCTAGGTCAGTGTTTCTGTGTTAGAAGTATTTGCACTGATATATGTGTATTAATACTTCCTTTATTGTCCAGTTTTTACAAAAATTTTAATTATCCTGCAGCTTTTGTAGAAATAAAAGTATTTGTGGTTTTTATCATTCAAATGTGCTTGGTTTTTGATAGAATGCCATGATGACATTTGAAGAAGAGAAAATGCAACTGGCATGTGATGACTTAAAGGCTACAGAGAAACTTTGTGAAAGTGAAGAAGCTGGAGTTATAGAAACAATCAAGAATAAAATTAAAAAGAATGTAAGAACAAATTTGTGTATTGAATAAATTTTTCTGGAAGCGTCCTTTCTGTCCTCTTTGTATCTTGAAAAGATGATTTTTGGTATGTGAAGAGCAGTAGAGATTAATAATTAATTTGGAAATTCAGTCAAATATTTTACTTGGATTTCTTAATTGTTCTAAAATACTTAGTCTCAGGTGAGTAAAGTGTCAGGTTGTGTTGATGTTAGTAATTGTTTTCTGAACATGCAGAATTTGTGACCTACTAAAATTATTTCAGGAAGCTTGTAGCCTGTCTAATTCAGACTAACTTTAATTCATCCATGCTCTAGTAATGTTCAAAAATTGTGACGTAGGGGCTGCAGATTGCAGTGAGCCAGGCATATTCCTAGGGAATTTTCCTTCCTTTTTAAGATTTTTCATTCTAAATAATAAAAGAAGAATAAAGCATGGAGATTCAGAACAAGTTAAGGTAGTTGTATGGGAGCATCCAGTGAGCAGCCTGCTCAGTGTGACACAGCAGAACCACAGCAGAAAAGGAAGCCATTTCTCTTCAGTGTTTAGTTTGCTTGGTAAAAGGGTTGAAACTGTTGTACTTCACTCTCCTGCTCTTAAGAGGCACTGTATTTACCCTGCCACTTGTCATACACCCTTTTCTGTGCTCTTCCTAATATCTGTTAATTCCATGTCTTATGCATTTAGTAATTATTAAATGAAATTTAAATCTGTTCTGACAATTTGTAGAACCTTGAGAAAAATAATTGGTAAACTGGTGTAAAATTTCTGCTAAGTAGGATTTTGCTTGATAATCTGTCTAGAGAAATTCTAGCATAGCTTTGAACTTCAAAAAGCTGAGTTATTTTAGTAGCAATGCTACCACTTGCAGTTCATTTTGGATTTTTTAATTTCTCAGATTTAGACAAGTATTGTGTTATCTTCGTTAATATTTTTCTGTGCTCTGTGTTTGTATATCCCAAACAGGTTGATGGACGAAAATCTACTCTATCCATGATAGATCGTCTACAAAGACAAATAATTGTAGCAGACTGTCAAGTCTACTTGGCTGTGCTGTCGTTTGTAAAACAAGAGTTATCAGGTGTGCTGTGGCTTTCATGTTTAGATATATTTTAGCATGTCTTTTTTATAAAATTTGATCATAAAATCACCACATGACTTTCAGTAAAAATAATTGTTTTGTAACAAGGAGTTCCATTTGAAACATTCCAAGACAGGTACACTTACAGAGATATTCCACCTTTGTGTAGGTAGTGGTAAAAATAAGATGGATTGCTACAAATTAGGGCTTTTTTTCTTTCTCCATACCGATAATCATATTCAGTTGGTTCTCCTTAGATGAGTTTGCATGTTATCATAGAGGTGTTGAAGGAGTTGGAATGAAGATGGGGTAGCATCTGTGTGCTTTGTGGCCTGCAAGATAAAAGAGGCTGTTAAATCCAGGCCGCTGGGAAAATCCTGATGTTCCATATGTTTTCCATTCATGACGATTCAGGGAGGTGACAAAGTGCCAATGAAAGCAATTTTAAATGAGTGTGCTGAACATGGAACTGCTGAATCAGTTCTTACTCTCTGGTCACCGGAGTATGTCCTTGCATGCCAAAGAGGGTAATCCTGTTATGTTGAATACAAACCCTTCCTTTCAACTGCAGAGCTGTTTCTGATGTTTTCTTGCATTCCTGCATCTCTTGCACAATCTTCATGCTGTTATCTGTAAGTTTATAGAAACTGTGGTCAAGGTCATAGAGAAAGTGTGAGCCTATCTTAGGTTCTTACCAAATCAGTGAAGACCGAGAGATGGCAGACAGACCAGACTCTGCTGATCAGCTGAAAGGAAATGGAGAAAGTCAGATTATTTAAAATAACACTTCAGGCAATTTTCAGTTAAGGATGTAATACTTTCTGTGATGTGCAGACTTGTTTTATTCCAAGCTATCAAGATAAGTTTTATTCCAAGACATCAAGAATATGTTTGGTTCTTGTTAGCAGAAATTCAGGGGATATTTCTGTCTACTTTGTGTGTTGTGCTGCAGAAGGGTTTTATTGCTACTTTTGATGCAATTCTGGGTTTTTGTATGTGATGGTTATTTTTTCCCCTCTTTCTTGAAACTTTTTTCCCTAGTTTCAGTGTGTATTCTGCAGCTGCATAACTGGGTTGGACACTGTAACTGAAGGTGGTGTCCTTTCTCTTATCTGCAGCTCAGAGAACTGAAGTGTGTAGCAGAGAATTGCAGAACATGCAGTATTATTCTACTGAGCAAAAAAATATACCTGAAATCTTTAGTTGAAGTTCCAAGCAGCTAAATGCTACCTCAGTGACTGCTAGTTACTGACATTACTGAGCTATTGGATCCATTATTTTGTGTTTTAAAGTATATTATTTTTCTGTTTATGTACATACATTCTTTGTTTCTATAGTATTTCCACACAGAAGTAGCAACCACATTATTGAAATGAGTGTAATTTCACAAAAACCCAGGAGACAAATATTTCTGATCAGTGGATGGGTGAAAAATTCCTTGTGTTTTTCTTCCTGGAACAGTTTGACAAGAAGCATATGATGCCATGCAAGTTGGTTTCTCATATGCTTAACACATTTTATATTTTCTTTTCCACCCTCGGGGATGTATTAGAAATACTTCCATCATAGAGTTGTTGGCAGACCAAATGACATTAGCTTCCCCTGGCAATACTGAGCTACCTTTTCTTGGTATTTACCACTGCTGTCATAGGTTTGAGTACTTTCATATTGGGAAATCAACTCAATGATTTGGCTTGATTTAATTTTTATGTCTGAAAAGTCAGAAATTCCTTGTTTTAATTTGCTAGATTGTTTTATATTGGTGTACTAATATCAATTATGGTTATGCTGTGTTAGTGAACAGTTTAAGGATAGCATATCAATGGAAGTAAAGTGTAAAACTGTGCTTTCTTTTCACCATACCACAACTTTTCCATTTCATGCTTGCATGGGAACATAGTGGTTAGCTATGGGCAGAATCACTATCTGTAGCACAAGTAAAATGTGGGGTTTTCTTACTACCTGTGTGCCGCATTGCTGTGCATAGTTGTGTGAGCATTCATCTTGTGGTGAACCACATAAATTTTAAAGTACTCTGTGCAGCCAAAAAGTGACCTAATTGCTTAAAATTGGAGTGATGTTAGTCTTGTAATGCAACTGAATCAAGGTTGGGGGGCTTAATTTTTATTCTAATGCTTTAATACTCATCTCAAGAGACAGGATTAATTTTTTTTTTAATGCTTCCAAGTTCATGTTGACAGAACCTTTCTGTCATAACCGAGAATACAAATTTTACAGTCTTTCTCAGTACAGTTTTTTAAGACTATCAAACTAGCTTCATGCCCTCTTCATATAAAAAGAATCCAGAGTGAGACAGTCTAGTCTGCAATGTAACTTTCTCTAGAAATGTTGGGCTTTTTTTGTGATTTGGGAGGGTTTTTGTCAAAGGCATCAAAAGCTTTTATAGAGTTGTTTGCTATTAATAGCATCTTGCTTTTCTTTGACACACCCCACCTGTTATGGTCTAATTCTGGCATTAGTTATAACACTTCTTTGCAAATCTGTCTGTTTAGAACACTGCTGCTATAATAATTTTTAAATTTTATTTTTAGCTAGTCTTTGTCACTGCAGTTTCTAACTCTCAGGGCTCTGTCACAGCTAGAATGCTGGTGTCTGTTTTTACAGCTAATGTGTGCAAGGATGTTCTCCGTTTATTTCATGTTTAACACAGTTATTAAAGGGTGTGCTTATAACAAAGATGATTGCTTTGTAAATAGGGAAATTAAACATCTTCATCTTTTGATCTTGGCCCTTTCTTTACCCTGCTATAAAGATCAGAGACTGAGAATGCTGTCGTTCTCAAACAAGAGTGCTCAAGACCAAATTTCTAGGGAAATTCAGGTACCCACATTGCTATGAGGAAATTGAGGAAGTTAGGCAACTAAAAAATACTTGAAAACCATGTGTGGGTTTTTTTTTGTGTTTTCTTTTTGTTTTTTCCCCTTAATTGTAGGGCACTGTGTTCATGCAAAGGGCAAGGAAGTGATAATGCTGAAAAATCTTACTGTCAAACCCAAAGGAAAGGCTTTTCTTGGTATTTTCCCATCAACTGTGTTTTAACACAATTTGGGCTTAAGAGAGGGGGTGTAATCTCTTCTGAGTTTTGCTTCTCTCTGTTCGCTAGCCAGCCATTCCATCTGCACCCTGTAGTGGAGCAAAATCCAGCACTAAGTTCTTTGATTCTCTCTTTCTCTCGCTGCGCTGCCACATCACTGACCAGAGGTGCCTTTGTGTTGTGTGCTGTTGTAAAGTCTGTGGTTGTACAGACTGAAGTTCATGGTGCCCTCTATGCAAGACCTTTGAGGGAACAGTAGCTATTACAAAGTCATTTATACACTAAGTTGTTGCAAATAGAAAGAGCATCTTGGGCTTGGAAAATAGCATTTACTACTTAGGATGTTCCGCTTCTGAAATATGTCCTTGAAGTATTTCTTTTCTTCCTTGATTTTCTTTATAGCATACATAAAAGGTGGGTGGATACTCCGAAAAGCCTGGAAAATTTACAATAAGTGCTATACGGACATTAATACACTTCAGGAAATATATCAGAAGAAAACAACTCAGGAATCCTTGACTTCTGATGCTGCAAATGATAATCATATTGCTGCAGAAGGTGTAACGGAGGATTCGCTAAACAGACTGAAAGGTGCTGTTAGCTTTGGATATGGACTTTTTCATCTTTGCATATCCATGGTGCCCCCAAACCTGCTCAAAATCATCAACCTGCTGGGTTTTCCTGGAGACCGCCTGCAGGGGCTTTCCTCACTGATGTATGCAAGTGAAAGTAAGGACATGAAGGCCCCTTTAGCTACGTGAGTAGCTATATTGAAATGCTTTGGTAGATAACTTAGTACTAAAAGTAAGTAACTGGGAAAAAGTCAAAACCAAAAAGTCATGTTGCTTTAAAGGAAACAACAGCAGGTAAAATAAACTGGTAGTTTGTTGTTTAGCATACCATGGTTTAGTAATTCATCACTTACTGATGTATGAGATCTCTGCTGTTAATTATTTACATGTATTTGGGGTTTGGGTCAGTATTTTGCTGTATTCTTCAGTACCTGCAGTTCTAGTGTCCTGTAATTTAAATGCCAGCAGAGTAAACAAAAGCTCCCCCTGAAGGCTGTGTGAATTTACCTGAGTTACATTCTCTGCTGGGGAGAGCCTACTACTTAGTATGAGTCACTGGTCTCATTTAGCCATTTTTTCTTACTACTAACACAAAACATTTTAAATTGTTTTAAGTGTTTGGGTTTTGTTTTAGCATCTCAGTAAAATGAGATGTTCCTTATAGTATTTTTAAGGGAGTATTTTTTGTGTACTCTTTTTCCCAAGACTCCATAGTATGCTCAGGTGTTTTCCAGAGCCAGAGGGTTGGCCATACCTAATTTAAACTGCCCTCATAAATGGCTTTATTATTCCATTATCTGCAAATATCTACAAGTTAATGCTTTTATTAGTGGACCTTCTGCAGGTACCATCAGGTGTCAATTTTGAAACACTGACAGCAGAGCTAAAATCTCTTCTGCTTCAGGTGGAGAACTGGGATTCTATTTGTTTCAGAAAGCTTAGGATTAAATAGTCCTGTTGGTCTTCCTCCTTTCGAGGGGAGAAAAATGATATATTTGGGGAATGTTTCCTCCTTCAGATAGTCTTGGGAATTTTTGTGCTCTGCCTTTGTTTCCAGGAACATGTATATAATGTAAATATCTGCCCTCTGAACACAGGATGTATTTCTTTTTCACATTGATTTCAAGAGTGTCTGCTGGTGTGTATTCAGGGTTTTTTGTTGATTATTGTCAGGGCTTTTCCTGTTGTTTGATTTTGGGGTTTTTGTTTGATTTGGGGTTTTTTGTTTGTTTGGCTTTTTTTTTTATTTCCCTCTCCAGTGAAGAGTTAGTTTTCAAAATTTTATTGTGAGTTTTTCTTTTCTAAAATCTACTGAGTTCTAAAGGCTCAACTGCTTTGATGCTATGAGCTCAATTATTACTTTGTCTTTGGGTAACGTGCACTGAATTGTATGTTCAGGTGCAGCTTAGGATACTTTGATGTATGGCAGTAGTATTGTATTTAAAGTGTAAAGCCAGATTGTATGATACAAGATTCATATCTGTCTTTGTCTTCCAGATTAATTTAAAAGTTTGTCTGTGTAGAATGTTATCCTTAAATTTCTGTTGACAAACTGTAATGCTTTTTACTCTTTCGTTTCTTTTAGATTAGCTCTGTTGTGGTACCACACAGTTGTTCGTCCCTTTTTTGCCCTTGATGGCAGTGATAACAAGGCAGGATTGAAGGAGGCAAAAGAAATTCTTGCCAGAAAAGAATCTGCTTATCCAAATTCTTCTCTGTTCATGTTCTTCAAGGGAAGAATACAGCGATTAGAGGTATTGCACATTTTCATCCTTTAGGCTGATTTTTCCTCCTGATCATTTCTTATGTTTTTCTGATGTGAATGAACTGTGCAAGCTTCAGCAGATTGTGAATGAAGATACAGGTACATGGAAAGATAATAAAGATCAGATTAAGTCCTTCCTAGTTTCAAGTTCACATGCAAAACTTGCTCTTCCACTAGATCTGTCTGAATTAACAACGTTTTGAAACTCTTTTTCAGCTACTTGATACTTCTGCAACTCTGTGCTAAAAGGAAGTGCGTTTGGCCACTCAAATTTCTTGAGCTATTTCAGTTTTGCTTGACAAGCTAAAATTGAGTATTATCTGCTGAGTACATAGTATTTATCTCCCTCTTTGTTTTATGCATTGTTCATATACAGCTAATTCTCTGCAGTAGTTTCCCTTAAATAACTACTTTGCTTTTCAGAGGTCACACTAGAATGTTTTCTGTTACTAAGGGTGGGCTCTGATCTGAGCAGAAATGTATTCACTGAAAATGTGTTTGTGAATGCTATTGCAAAGCATTATTCAAACACTGCAGCAGCCTTGTGGATTTTCACTGAATTATTCTCTAAGAATCTGTTTGAAGTACTACTCAACTCCTAGCTGCTGCTTTTATCAGACCAGAATATTTTCTGAGCAATTACATGAACCAGAAAACCTAACACAAAAGCAGGAGCCGAGAATGTTCAAACCCTTCATGTCAACATTGCAATTACAAGAGCTAATTGAGATGTTGATATTGGTGGTCATTCTTCGCTAGATTTGCAGTTAAGGCTTTCAGATGTAGCTCAGTATTTTCAGAGAGGCAGTAACAGAGCAGAGGAACAGGCTTCAATGCCCGTTCTGATTTGCAGGCATATTCTTGCCTGGGATTTGAATGTTGTTTTTCTTTTTTTGCTGTCTTTTTGAAAGCAGTGGTGCATTTTGGGAATTACGTTGTCACAGGCAAGTTGTCACTCTTGGGGAAGTATTGCTGTTGCCTGACTCGGAAAGACCTTAGTGGGTTTTATTCATTTATATGCCTGATCCGTTCTTGTGGTAAAAATCAAATTTATTGGGAGTAACTACACAACGAGTACAGGGTATAGCTTGGTATTTTAATGTAGCAAGGAATAAAATTCAAATTATTCTTCTGACTTTTGGGGCAAGTTATGGCAAAAGTCTAAACATAAGTTGTTAGTAAATTGAGTATATGTGTAAAGAAAGAGGATATATTTGGGATAAGTGTGAATTTTGTGTAGTCAGTCCCTTTCTGGAGAACTGCAGTA
This sequence comes from Rhabdornis inornatus, assembly GCA_013397075.1. Lineage (NCBI taxonomy): Eukaryota > Metazoa > Chordata > Aves > Passeriformes > Rhabdornithidae > Rhabdornis > Rhabdornis inornatus. The sequence continues at coordinate 2,298,622 of VWZS01002632.1, read as the reverse complement.
TTTCAAAGGAGAGTTGTTCGAATGTAATCTTACTGCATTATTCAATGCACAAATGGAGATAGTGAAGTTTAGCTCCAAGTAAATGGATGCAGCATGGCCATGTTAACTAAGTTAGTTAGCTCAGGCAGGCAGAATGCTGTGCATTATGCTGTTTAGCCATGCCGTTAGTCAGCAGAAAGCTTTTTGGTTGCTGGCAGGAATTAAAATGTCCCTTTGCTGTTTGTGTGTGTGTTTTTGTGACAGCTTTTCCATTCAGCAGTCTCTTCCCCCTCCCCCCATCGTTTCTTTGTTCCAAGTGGTGCTCTGTCACAGAGGTTTTGCTGTGTCCAAATGTTCCGGTTGAAGTGTCTTGGGCTCCTCTGGATTTTGGTAGGACTTTTCCAGCTTAGTTTGCTTAAATGTTGTTGACATAATAGTGAAGGAAGGAATGTGACTGGTGGCAATGGAATGGGGAGCTGCACTGGGTTTCTGCACAACATACGTGTGGTTACATGTGTCCTGAATCTGGGCATTGGTCTTACAGCATCCATTACATATTAGTGTGTCCAGCAGGGCCAGGGCAGCAATTGTCCCCCTGTGAGGGGGCACTGGTGAGGCTGCACCTCTGAGTAGTGTCCAGTCCTGAGCCCCTCAGTTCAAGACAGACATTGGGGTTGTTGGTATGTCCAGAGCAGGGCAGCACAACTGGTGAAGGGTCTGGAGCACAAGTCCTTTGAGGAGCAGCTGAGGGAGCTGGGATTGTTTAGTCTGGAGAAGAGGAGGCTCCTTATCACTCTCTGCAACTGCCTGAAAGGAGGGTGTAGCCAGCTGGGGATTGGTCTCTTCTCCCAGGCAGTGAGCATAGGAAAAAAGACATGGCCTCGGGCTGAGCTAGGGGAGGTCCAAGTTGGACATCAGAGTAATTTATTCACAGAAAGGATTGTTGAGCATTGGGACAAACTACACAGGGAGGTGGTGGGATCATGGTCCCTGAAGGTATTCAAGAAATGTCTGGGTGTGGTTCTTAGTACTGTGGTTTAGTTGACAAGGTGGTGATTGCTCAAAGGTTGGACTGATCTTGGAGGTCTCTTTCAACCTAAACTATCCCGTGATTCTGAACCAGAAGTGCACAGACACACTCACGTTACAGCCTAATATACTGAGTTGCAATTTCCTCCTCATTTCCAAGGTGGGTGAGGAGAGCTCTTGCAAAGCCTAGGAAGTGCTTATTTGGCTTTCCTTGAAACTGTTACTGCACAGGTAGATTTAAATTCTTTCCAGTGGGCATGGGATATTATTCCAGGTGGCTTACCAGAACTGTGTTTTAACCTATATGCACTTAAAAGTATACCTTGAGCTGAAGTTTATATACTTTAGAGTCTTTCTTGTACATCTATCATCTTTTGACAGTTCTGTGACACAATATAATAGTACAGATAGATAAAAGGCCCCTTAGATGTTACTCAGAAGACCTTGTGTGTTCCATTTATGGTTGCAGGGTTTGCGTTAGGCCTGCTAGCATTCAGTTCACCAAATTCTTTTCCTTTGATCCTGCATACATTTTTTTGTAGCCTTCAGCTGATGGTATGTTCGGCTTCCATTGGGAAGCCTTCATGCTGTATGTATGTGTCTTTTCTGTGGAGAAGAAAATGGTAAGGAGTACAGCCCATGGACGCCTGGAGACAGGGAAACTGTTCAAAAGGCAGGAGCAGTAATTCAGGACTGGACAGTGAGACACAAATCTGACAAAGGAGGAAATTGCCAAGGAAGGCAGTCCAGGAGAAAGCACAGTGTCTGTGAAACCTTCCTGTCTATAAAAAGACAAATGAACAGCATGGGACTGAATAATGCTTTGTGCCCCAAAAAGCTTAAATGGATATTAGTCAGTAAAATCCTTAGCAGACTTCAGTTTTCAAAGAAGTAACCTTACAGGTGCAGTAAAGGTGGAGCAGATTATCTGTCAGCTTTTTTTTCCCCAGATTCACATTTTCAAGAAAAAAGTCCGAAAGTATTTGGAGACTTTTGAATTGAGCAAGATAAGGGAAAGAAAAGGAGGATGATCTGGGAAGACTGGAATGAACATGCACCAGAAAGTTAAAGGTTGCACTGCTAGGCTGATGAAATGTCTTTTTTCTTTCCAAAGAGTAGGTTAAGAGACTGTGTATTAAAAGTAGCATTTTTACTGACTTTCGCATAATTCACTAAGGCTGCTTTTATGGACATCTCTGTGCTTGATTTGTGATTATATGGTACGTATTCCAGTCTCAAAGTATTTCTTAGTGAAGGTCTGACAATTTCAGTCTTTGAAATAACTTCCCTTTAAAGCTGGCAGTGATATTTCATGCAAGCTTAAAGTACTGCAGACAAATGAGAATTATGTGTTATACTTAGGCCTAAAAGGTATATAAAAATATAGTTGTTATAATAATGGCTGAAACCCACTGGTCTGAAATACGGAGTTTCTGTCTGTGTCTGTGCGTGTTTCTTATTACTGTGAAAGTGAAAATATTGTCACCCGCATTCTAAATGTGTATTGTCTGAAACTAGGATGATGTTAATAAATACCAGTTTAATTTTGATACCAGGACTTACACTATTCAGCTGTGGTTTTGTAGCCAGTAGTAGAAGATGGGCATGGTGGTAGCATGGGAGAGGGCAGAGTGGTATTCTGCATCTTAACCTATTTCTGCTTTTCATCTTCCAGTTTTTCTTTCTCTTTTTTTTTTTATCCTAGTTAGCAGCACTGTTTAAAATCTTTTACAGTCACACCCCTCATCAATAGTTTAATAGATTGATAGCTTCATGTGGAGAGCAGTAAGGGTATGAAGCAAAAATAAAGTAAACTTTGTTTGGCAAATTTGTGAACTGGACAAGGTTTGCTTTGCTTTAAATAGCAGACTCCCTGTGTGTGTGTGTTGTGTGTGTGAGTGTATATATATAAAAATATATATAAATGTATATATACTATATAAATGCAGACAACAGGAAATCTCTGGCTGCAAAAAGCCCCTCAGGTTCTGAGGCTTGACCCAGATTTTCCATTGGTATAGGTGCACATAAATAGTCTGAAGGAAAAAGTACCAAAGACTCCAGCTGACAGGCAAGGCACCGGAGTACTTTTCAGGTGTGCTAGATGAGCAGGCTGCAGAAAATGTGCAGTGGTAATATGTAAATGTAGTGCTGACAAGCACTCTTGCTTTTAGCTACCTTTTGTAGATGTTAGGGTATCAGCACCATCATTCTTGATTAGGGGTGAGAGTTTGTGGTACAGAAAAGTTGAGGACAAGAGTAATGACAAGCATTGAGAAGTCCTAAATGAACTTTCTGGAAGAAAATCACAGTGATATCTTAAGTAAAAAAATTTGAAGATGTGTAATGTCAAGGTTTATTTTCAGGAATTGTGCTGGCTTTTCTGGTTACTTGTTCCTATACAGTACAGTATCCCAATTTTATTCTAGTTTGATTTGTGACTTCTGTAAGGAAAAATGGGTTTTAGTGTGTTAAGGAATGGAGAGTACAGGGTTTGAGATACTGATATAATGTCCTCTGGTGTAAATTATTAGCTTTTAGACATTGATTTTTGGTTTCCCCTTATTTCTGAGCATGACTTCTTGAAAGCTTTGTGAATTCAGAGTGGTAGTTGAGAATAGAGATGTTCTGGGGGGTGGAAGTTGTCCTGAGATTTCAGAACGACTCTAGGGAAATGTGTGCTGTCCTTGGAAGCTGCCTTGTTTTGGTAAGCTCTGTAGATGCTTAGTTGTTGGGTTGGGCTGCTTTTAGTTTTAATCAGAAGTCCAGAAATGTGAGACTAGGCTTCTCAACATTAGGTTTATTAATCCTCTTTATAGTTATGTAGTTCTGTATATTACATATTTTATGGTTAGTCTTTTTTTGTCTTTGTGTTATGTCCAAGAGAGACGTGAGTGATGCCTATTGAAGGAATTATGTGTGTGTGTGTATATATTTATAAATCTCAAGAATGTCAATTTCAGGTGCAGCCAGGATGTTACACTTAGGACTCCTAATATTTCTTTTTGTTTTTTCTTTTAAACAGTGAACAGATAGTAATTAATTTAAGAATTAACACCAAGAGTAGTAATTCATATTCCAGGATGTTGCTGCAATCCCTGGAGATGACNCCCGCATTCTAAATGTGTATTGTCTGAAACTAGGATGATGTTAATAAATACCAGTTTAATTTTGATACCAGGACTTACACTATTCAGCTGTGGTTTTGTAGCCAGTAGTAGAAGATGGGCATGGTGGTAGCATGGGAGAGGGCAGAGTGGTATTCTGCATCTTAACCTATTTCTGCTTTTCATCTTCCAGTTTTTCTTTCTCTTTTTTTTTTTATCCTAGTTAGCAGCACTGTTTAAAATCTTTTACAGTCACACCCCTCATCAATAGTTTAATAGATTGATAGCTTCATGTGGAGAGCAGTAAGGGTATGAAGCAAAAATAAAGTAAACTTTGTTTGGCAAATTTGTGAACTGGACAAGGTTTGCTTTGCTTTAAATAGCAGACTCCCTGTGTGTGTGTGTTGTGTGTGTGAGTGTATATATATAAAAATATATATAAATGTATATATACTATATAAATGCAGACAACAGGAAATCTCTGGCTGCAAAAAGCCCCTCAGGTTCTGAGGCTTGACCCAGATTTTCCATTGGTATAGGTGCACATAAATAGTCTGAAGGAAAAAGTACCAAAGACTCCAGCTGACAGGCAAGGCACCGGAGTACTTTTCAGGTGTGCTAGATGAGCAGGCTGCAGAAAATGTGCAGTGGTAATATGTAAATGTAGTGCTGACAAGCACTCTTGCTTTTAGCTACCTTTTGTAGATGTTAGGGTATCAGCACCATCATTCTTGATTAGGGGTGAGAGTTTGTGGTACAGAAAAGTTGAGGACAAGAGTAATGACAAGCATTGAGAAGTCCTAAATGAACTTTCTGGAAGAAAATCACAGTGATATCTTAAGTAAAAAAATTTGAAGATGTGTAATGTCAAGGTTTATTTTCAGGAATTGTGCTGGCTTTTCTGGTTACTTGTTCCTATACAGTACAGTATCCCAATTTTATTCTAGTTTGATTTGTGACTTCTGTAAGGAAAAATGGGTTTTAGTGTGTTAAGGAATGGAGAGTACAGGGTTTGAGATACTGATATAATGTCCTCTGGTGTAAATTATTAGCTTTTAGACATTGATTTTTGGTTTCCCCTTATTTCTGAGCATGACTTCTTGAAAGCTTTGTGAATTCAGAGTGGTAGTTGAGAATAGAGATGTTCTGGGGGGTGGAAGTTGTCCTGAGATTTCAGAACGACTCTGGGGAAATGTGTGCTGTCCTTGGAAGCTGCCTTGTTTTGGTAAGCTCTGTAGATGCTTAGTTGTTGGGTTGGGCTGCTTTTAGTTTTAATCAGAAGTCCAGAAATGTGAGACTAGGCTTCTCAACATTAGGTTTATTAATCCTCTTTATAGTTATGTAGTTCTGTATATTACATATTTTATGGTTAGTCTTTTTTTGTCTTTGTGTTATGTCCAAGAGAGACGTGAGTGATGCCTATTGAAGGAATTATGTGTGTGTGTGTATATATTTATAAATCTCAAGAATGTCAATTTCAGGTGCAGCCAGGATGTTACACTTAGGACTCCTAATATTTCTTTTTGTTTTTTCTTTTAAACAGTGAACAGATAGTAATTAATTTAAGAATTAACACCAAGAGTAGTAATTCATATTCCAGGATGTTGCTGCAATCCCTGGAGATGACTGAAACTTTAATTATTAATGAATGTCTCTGAAACGTACGTAAATGAGCTTGATGCTGAAGGAAAACTTAAACAGATGTCATAACACTTGAGAGGTCTAGAGAATTAGAGAGTTGGGTTATAGAAGATTTGAATATTCAACAAACTGGACTTGTGTATTGCCAGGTGGTCAGTATTTCCTGTGCTGCTCCAGGCAGATGTACAGCATTGCAGACAGTGAGTTGACTGCCAGTAGTCATTGTATGGAAATGATTTCAGAATGGCTAGGGGTTTAGAAGGCAGTGTACCTTTGAGGTGGACTAAATATTTAGATTTTCTTCTTTGTTTTTTTTTGGCATTTTCCTCAGAAGCGTTGAAATCTATGAAAATACAGATTTACAAAGCTTATGAATTCCTAGCACAGAAATAAAGTTCTAAACTGGTGGGGTTTTTTTTCTTTTACTGTAAGACTGGGCCCATAGCAGTTATTTTTTGGGAAGTTGTGTTGCAGTGATGCAGCATCAGTGGAGTGATGTGTAGTGGAGAGAATGTGCTGTTACAGAAGTGAACAAGGTGTACCTGGCTCAGGCTCCCTGACAGTTTTGAGGGCAAATATAACTCACCTGTCTTTGTGTGTTGTATATTCTTCTGCCTTGCCAGCAAGCATCTTATTTCAATCACTGTTGTACTTTCTAAGTGTACAGTGTTTATATTCATACAGCTGTGGCTCCCTGTGCAGGTAGTTGTGCTGTCTTGATGCAATGTGTATTATTTACAGTTAAATCATTCCTTAGCAACTAAACCAGTTTTCCCTGATGAGACAAAGGAAAAAACCTAACACAATCATTTCAGAGCTCTGTGTGTGCCTGGACTTAAGCTACAGTGCTGCGGATTTTTGTAGGAATTTCTGAATTCAGTTATGCTGGCATAGATGGGGAGTTTGTGTTTTCAAGGGTTTCTTTTTGCTCAGATGCTTCATCAGGAGAGAGGGGATTAAAAATTCTTCTGTTGTATAAATGATAATAAATGTATGTGATAATAAATACAGAAACAGTATTAAAGCTGGTATAGGTTGTATTGGAATATATAGTACGTTTAAAACAAATTAAATATTGATTTTCATTCCCCCCAACATAATGGTTGATAGAGAGACGTCCCATCCCAGACTGGGAAAACCAGGTAGTTGAAATAACTATAATTCTAGTTCTTAGAAAAATGTCAGCTCTTTTTGCTAAGCTGTTGCTAGCTAATGATTTTATCAAAATGCTTTTTCTCTCATAGGCTTTTTTATCTTCTTACGTGTCATGCAGCATTTATGAATTCTTTATTAACTGTTGCTTGAAGGGGTTTCTGAGGGATATGGGAAGAGGTGAAAAGTTCAAAATAAATGAAATCAAGCACTAAAGGTATCCTCTTCTGCGGAAAGCTAAACTTCATTGGCAGATGCTAAAAATAGGATTTTTAAAGGTGCAACCACTAGTAAAAGTAGAAGCGAGATTACTTAAAAGCTTACTGCACAAACCAAATGAATTTTGGACTTAATAGCACATAGGGGGAATACAGTCACTGATTTTTAGGGCTGAAGGTTGAGACATGATCTGACCTGGATGCTATTACAGTATTAAACTCTTCTACTCTAGTTTTTGTTAACTACCTATTAAAAGAAATACAATTTTTTCTTTAACAAACTTTAATTACCCAACAAATTTTAAATCTCGGGTGTCTGAATTTTGTTCTTTTTCTTTCAATTTTGTTAGTGTCAAATTAATAGTGCCTTGACCTCATTTCATACTGCTTTGGAACTTGCAACAGACCAAAGGGAGATTCAACACGTCTGCTTATATGAAATAGGTATGTTGGATGTGTTTACACCATAAATAGCTCACTTTCAAGTTTAGACTGGCAGCTTCAGTAAACAAATTGGAGACTTCTTACTAGGATTTTAAAAATGGTTTTAGATTATGGTAATAATATTCTTGTTTAGAGAAGCAGAGTTCAACACTTTTTCATGATAAAATTATCTGCAGGGTGATGCAGAATGAGAGAGTAGACTGTGGAATCAAGGGCAAACTGTTAACCTCCTGACTATTATTTAAAATTAGAAATAAATTCATTTGACTTGTCTATGGATTCATCATTTCTGTGCCAAAAACTAATCAGTTTAGTGAAGCTTCACAGTTGGCAGGATCTGTATTTTGTGTGTTTCTGTATTTCATTTCCTTAGCAGGATATATGGTCTTAATTTGCCTACGAGTCTTTATAGTGGAGAAGATAGGTTGCTTCAAGCTTTAAATGGGATCTTGTCAGAGTAGAAAATAATAAGGGAAAAAGTAGTAGCTTTGTAAGTTTCAGCGTTCTACAAAATGTAGTATCTAAATTTTAAAAATGAGAGCTTTTGGCATATAATTTTGTTCCTTCTCTGAAATGCTGATTAATTATTTCCTATGGAATCTTCTAATTCAAAATGTCCCAGTAAATTGAAACCAGACTTTAAATGTATGTCATTTGTTTTGTTTTTAATTTTCCAGTTACTTTTATAGTCGTTAAATGTGCTCCAGCTCTCGTAACAAAACAAACACAACTGAACTGTGTGTTTCAATAATGCTGACGCTGACTTTGAATTACTGTGCTTTCCCTGAAAGTAAATCAGTGTTGCTTTTAGGTTGGTGCAGCATGATAGAGATGAACTTCAAAGACGCATTTGAATCCTTTGAAAGGCTTAAAAATGAATCCAGGTGGTCCCAGTGCTACTATGCTTATTTAACAGCAGGTGAGTATATCCAGGGTGTTAGGTGAATGATAAGTCAGTGATGTGGTAAGGTTTTGGCACTGTTTTCTTTTTGGGAAACTTGCTGGTGCACGTAGCGCCTTCCACACTGCCTGCTGCACATGCAGCTTTGTGCCAGACTTGACTTGGACAATTGTGTTTGTTTCCATAATGAGCACTTACATGCTTATACGTGTATCTGCCTGTCTGTACATCCCTCTCCATGTAGATAGAATTATTACCACTTTACAAGCTTGGTGGTATTACTTATTTTAATGGATATAAAAAGTAGTACTGACTTTTTAATGAATGCAGAGGGTACCTGGGGGAGTTGAGATTACCATATTGGTCAAATCCTCGATCTAGATAACTTTCTGGAGGTGAGCGTGTGGGTTTTTCTCTGTGACCATATGATATCTAGTCTTAATTTTTCCAGTTTCATATCCTGGTAGTGTTAATATATTTTTGTTTCTGTATTTTTGCAGTGTGTCAAGGAGCCACTGGTGATGTCAATGGTGCTCAGAATGTGTTCAAGGAAGTTCAGAAGCTTTTCAAAAGAAAAAACAATCAGATTGAACAATTTTCAGTGAAAAAGGTTAGTTTTTGCATAGGCTGACTTGTTTTGGTACAGTGATGACAGTTCAGTTCTTAGTTCAGTATTTTCTTTAGCAGGATGTATCTCTTGTGCTGTGCTGCTTCTGTAGAATTTGTGGGAAGGAATAGGGTGGGAAAAGGATAGTGTAATTTGAAGGACCTAACAAAGAAAATGTGAATTAGCTATTCACTCTAAACTAAAGTAATTATTAAAGATAAAAATACATGATGCTGTAGTTGCTTTGGTAATTTTCCTTCTAGCTTTGCCTTTCTTACTCCTTTCTATCTTGTCTTGTTTGTGAAAGCCTTAGTTGTTTTTGTGAGCTAGGAGTTGTCTAGGAAATAGCTCTCAGCTGATGATCTTGCAGATGGTACTGTCTCAGCATCCAGTCAGTGTGTATTGGGACTGTGAAATACAATAAAACCCAGTCAGGCAGCATACAAGGAGGTTTTAATTTTGGTCCGTATGTAAGACCTTAAATTAGTTAAAGTCTTTGTTTTTTAGTCTTAAAATCTTTAGGCTAAGTTACCACTTACTTTATTTTCATAAAATTGTTGGGTGACTTTATAAAACAGTTAAAATTAGTGTTTGTGATATGTTGTTTGTGAATAACATGTTCCCTCTAAAAGGACAAATGATGGATCTCCCTTCCTTCTTTCTCCCACTTTGCAGGCAGATAGATTTAGGAAACAAATGCCAACCAAAGAGCTCTGTGTCCTGGCATCCATTGAAGTGTTATACTTATGGAAAGCACTTCCAAACTGTTCCCTCTCGAACTTACAGCATATGAGTCAAGGTATATATGGCTCTTTGATTTATTTATTTACATTTTGAAACGAGATGTATTATTTTATGCTGTGTGGAGTACCCAATTGCAGTAGCATGAAAATTTTGTGTGCATGTGTCATAGAAAAATACCAGTAACAAAAGAATAATGACCCATTACAATTCAGCCTAAATGCTGAATGTTTTTAGGAGAAGTTGTAACTGCCTGCTGCATAAACTTTTTGTGAATCATTGTTTAAAATGAAACAATAGCATGATAGTTACTGTTCCAAGTCACTAAGCAAAATTTAAACCCAGCAACAAAATAGAAAAAAAAATAAAACTACCTATTCATTCCTGCATGTCAGTTTTCTTCTAAGAGGAAGTAGGTTGCCTGTGAGGTTATCTATGACATGACAGGTGTTCTGTTTGTCCTGGGACCTTCTTAGTGGTGAGTGGTTGCCTCTTCCTTAGTCTCCAGCTCACTTTGGGTGTCTGTGAAGCTTATGGTAGCGGTGTGTATCATGAAGTGTTCAGTGCTTCTCACTCTATTCAGCAATCACTCTTGTTTGCATTCTGCAAGCAGTTCCAAGCTGGTTGAAGGGAAGCTCAACATGACCTGGCAGTGTGCATTGGCAGCCCATTGACTGCGTTCTGGGCTGCATCAAAAGGAGTGTGGCCAGCAGGTCCAGGAAGGTGATTCTGCCCCTCTGCTCTGGTGAGATCCCACCTGGAGTGCTGTGTCCAGGCCTGGGGTGCTTGGCACTGGAAAGACATGGGCTGTTGGAGTGGGTCCAGAGGAGGGACGCACAGATTATCGGAGGGCTGGAGTACCTCTCCTATGAGGACAGGCTGAGAGAAAAGCCTTCAGGCTTACGTTCTTAGAGTACCTTTCAGTACTTAAAGAGGACCTGCAAGGGAGGGACATTTACAAGGGCGAGGAGTGACAGGACGAGGGAGAATGGCTTTAAACGGAAGGATGGTGGATTTAGATTAGATATTAAGAAGAAATTACTGTGAGGGTGGTGAGGCACTGGAGCAGGGTGCCCAGGGAAGCTGTGCATGTCCCATCCCTGTGAGTGTTCCAGGACAGGCTGGACAAGGCTCTGAGCAACCTGGTCTAGTGAAAGGTGTCCCTGCCTATGGCAGGGGGCTGGAACTAGATGGTCTTTAAGATCCCAAACTGTTCTAAAATCCTCTGATTATTACTTGCTCATTTAGAAAATAAAAATTGCCTGCCATTAGGTGCCTCTTTTTTTTTTTATTTTTTTATTTTTTTTAAATTTTTTTTTTTTTTGTAATTGTGAAATTTTGGGGATTGTGCACAATTTTCATATTGAGCTAGAAAACTCCAATCTTGAAGTCAAGAGTCAGGACTAATAGCGGTGCTTGTTCCAGTTTTAATTTGAGATAACTTGTGGGTTATATTCAGATCCCTAGTTTTCTAGTCACAAATGTAATGCTAGGCTTTAAAATGAGATTTACTTACATCAAAATAAATTAGAGTACTTTTTTTGGCTGTCATTTGCCTTCTGAGCAGTCAGCTGTAGAGGGTGCAAGGAGTTTGTATTCTCTCCCACACACTCAGAGGCAGTGTAGGTCTCCCTTGTGTAAGCTTCCAGTCAGTGGTTCACATTTTAATGTGAAATAGCAGTATAGGTTCAAATTCAGAGATACACTAGTTTAAATTTGGCACTGACAAATATGTCTGCATCAGCCATCCCTGGTTGAAGGTTTTCTGTGCAGGGAGTGTTATTTCTTCACCTTATGTGTATTTCAAAAACATGAATAATAGGAGAGGTTTTTTTCTGCATTTATTTCCTCTTGTCATGAACAATTGGATTGTAATTTGTTGGGGTGGATTTCCAGGCTTTTCCTCAAGGCTAGAACTTGACTTAAAGGAATTGATTTGTATCCACTTGCATCTCTGTAAGTAAAATGCCAAGTAACTTGAGACTTGTAATCCACATGAGAGCTGACAATCCAAATACTTCATGAAGCCACCTTATAGTTATCCATAGGTGACTTCTTTGGGTTGTGGGTTATCTGTGTTGTGAATGCAGAGCTGGTTAAAATCTGGCAGGGTTATGCTGAGGCAAAATGTTTAAGGAGCTGCACTGCTCCAGACACAGCAGTTATGGGATGAAAAGCCCTGTACTCTTTCCTTCCTGGAGGTGCTGGTGTGGGCGAGTGTAAATGGCTCCTCATGGAACTTGCTTTGATTTAGCAGAGCTGGCACTAATAAGCTTGATCAGAATGGAGTCCAGTTCGTCTAGAAAGGGCTCCATACGTTGTGATTCAGTTTTTCCTGGAAACAGAGCACTACTCAGCTGAGGCACAGTCTGTCCCCAGATTGTGGACCAGCTAGGTCTGGCAAATTAACCTCATTCTTCCATCATCACTGAGAATTGCAATGCCAAAACACCCTAGTCTGGGTTCTTAAGTCCAGTACAAATTTTTGTGCATCTGTCACTCGGCTTCAGTTCAGAAAAAGTCAGGTTTGTCTGAATTGCTTGCCCTGTGCTCCTTCTAGCTTGGACTGTATTTTTCTTTCAAGATGTGGGACAAACCAGTCCTGTAACACCAGAAAGAGATGATTGTTTCTTAACTTTACCTTTTAGTGGATATTTCAAAGACCAGTAGAGATCAGTCCTCCTCTTGTGAGAGGAACACACCAATTGCCTTTGACTTCAACCCATTCATTCCTGTTAGGAATTGCTCTCATGAGTGATGGATTTCTTGATGAGGTTCATACAGAATGGGTTGTATTTAAAAGAAAATAGCTTACTTGACTTTCTATTAATGTTACTAGCATTTCCTTTTTCTGGTAAAATTTAAATATCAGACTAAAAGACAATGTAAATCACAGTTCTTGTCTAAGAAAGTATTTCAGTGCACCTTGTTTACTACAATCTTTTCATTAAGCTTGTCATGATGTGGATGATTCATCGGCTGCTGGTTTGAGAAATTTGCTTCTTGGTGCCATACACAAATGTTTAGGAAATTCTGAAGATGCCATTCAGGTAAGTAGTTAAATGGTAATTTCCGCCATTTTTCCTATTTTTTAAAGTACTTTTTAAAAACAGTGAGTACTTTTGAGTAAGAGTGTTAAGCAAGTCATTAATTTTTCATTGATTGTTCTGGTTTGTGAATTCTAATAGAGTTTCTTTTAAAATGTTCTGATTTAACATGTCTTCATTATATTCTGTGCTGTGAAAGTAATTGGCTTTGTTGAATGAACATGGCACTTAAAGTAGTTTGTAGTAATAAGAGTTAAGGAGAAGCTGGGAAGAATAAGAGAAAATTTCTTGCTCTGCTAGATGTACTTTGTCCACCACAGAAAGTTAATTTTTTTTTTTAAAGTATCTTGGAGATTGACCTTTTGAAAGCACAGGTTTGCTGCTTCTTCTCTGGACATGTTAGAGAAAGAGGTTTGATTATTAGCACATACCAAAGAATAATTTTGCCACCATTCCAGGTCTTGATCTATAGGTACAACTCTCCTTTTTCTTCCCCAAAATAGAATGCTGTTCATATAAGCAGCAAGATGCTGGCTTTAAACCTTCCCTCCTCCTGCCCCATTTCTCTCAAACATACCTTAAATAATCTGGGTACTTCATCTTTGATGTCACAGTTTCTTCTTAGAGATAATATTTTTTTCAATATGAAGTTGGAAAACTCTTGAATCAGTCACAATAATACTTGGTAAAGTCCAAACTAATAATTTTATCTTGATACAGTAGTGTTGGTAAAAACATCTAGGAATCTATACCATTGTAAATTTTTAATGTATTCTCATTTTAGCTTTGGCTAATTTCTTCAGCTGAAAGTTGAATGGTGCTTCTGCATTGTTTGGAAGTAACAACCAGTCAGTTTTAATGTACCTCTGCAGTCTTTGGTTTCTTTTTTTCCTTTCATTTTTACAGTACTTTCAGCGAGCTGCTAAAGATGAACTCTGCCGTCAAAGCAACTTGTACGTCCAGCCATATGCTTGCTATGAACTTGGCTGTATCCTGTTAGACAATCCAGAGGTAATAGCATGACCTATTTTTAAACTTAACAAAAGTAGTGGAAGGAGTCAACATACCATTATGCAAAGAATGAGACAAAGTTTGTACGTGGCTGTGCATATTAAGTTTTAAAAATTTGTTTTATACCTACCATAAAAAAATTTACAACTTTGTGGGGGAACTGGGTTCAGTCCAAGAAATGGAATGCATTTTAGGTCACAATGTCTTAGTTTTTCGGTACTGAGAGTGTTCCTGCTGCTGGTAGCAACAAAGGCCTGGCCAGAATGCCCTGGGTAGACAGGGATTTCTTGTCTGTAGGTGGTATTTAGTGTGGTAGATGCCTGGGGTCCTTTTCTTACCTATTTAATATCCTGTTGGATGCCATTCAAAGTTCACCTGTACTTATCCTCTCCAAATAGAATTTGATGCCTTCCTAAAATAGCAAGTGATTTTTTTAGTCATTTAAATTCCATTAAAGCTGTTTGTGTGGGCATTTTGACTTCCACCCTTAGTAATAAGGGTTTTGTTGTTCAGGATGAGGAAGAAAATAATCCACCTGGCTTTCAGATTGTCCAAATGGCTTGGCTGACAGTACATTTAATTATTCAGGTCTTTGCACATACATTACCTCAGAGAATATTAAACCAGAGCAACTTGTGCAGCATTCTTGGTGCCATTTCCTTCCTCAAATGTGTAACCCCAGTCCTTTTATTTTTTTATTTTTTTTAAAGCACCTTGTTTGTGCCACCTTGTGTTGATAATCAAATAGCAGGTGTGGGGGGGAAGTGGTTACAGGGTAGTCACTTAAACACACCCTTCACTGTATGTAATGTATGAAGTAGTTGGGCTGATAGTGTCTCATATTCTTAAGATTCTGTTTTCAGTTGGTTTTGGTGTTGTCAGGTTTAGTTAGCTGAGTTGAGCCTTCCCCTTAAAGGGGGAAAGAGAGGAAAATCTTCCACTTAAAACAATTATCATGACAAAGGACAACCAGAAATTGCTTCTGAAACTAATTTTCTTTTTGAAAACCCTGCTGCCCTAAGACTTAGTGCTGGGCCTTGAAGCCTGAAAGGAAAATCTGAGTCCTATAATGTTCTTGCTGCCTTTCTTTCCATGTTCATGTTTAAATTTGATCATGTCAACTGTCTCTAAAAAAAACCCCAAAATGTGGTGAATAGTGAAGGTATGTTAAGATTTGAAGAATGTGAGAGCAGTCCTTCCTTCCTCTTGTTTTATATGCAGTGTGTGCATACAGTAACTGAATGTGCCTCATGTAGGGTGTTTGAGGGCAGAACAAGCCTCTGCTGGAGGAGCTGTGGTAGCATTTAGTGTATGAAGGATGTGGAGGTAACTCCCTCTCGTGGCACTCAGAAAATGGGACGTAAATGATGCTTGACTTCAATAAAGTGGGATGGGGTAGGGGAAAGCAAGAGCTAGAACTAGAGGCAAGTAGATCCCATTTATACAAAATTTCATTTAGTAGCTGGGGTGTTGTGCTAGAGCTCCAAAATAGTTAAGAAAGAGAAGGGAATAGGATTTCATAATTTCTGTAATTTCTCCTTTTCTGTAGAAGACTGGAAATACATAATAGTGCTTCTCCTGGGTGCCTCATTAGTATTTCCTAATTTGAGAGATTTTTGTCTGCTCAGCATCTTTTCCAAAGGTAGAGATGCTATTCCAATCTCACCAGCTTATTTACTTAAAGTATTTTCTTAACATTTGTGATGTGTTTCCAATGCAATGTTTGTCTTTTTGTAGACTGTGCCAAGAGGCAAAACCTTACTGCTCCAAGCCAAGGTAAAAACTAAGGCATTTTCTAATTTAACTGTGTGAGATGAATGGGCATTTGGGAGGTTGTGTTTTCAGGGGTTTGGGACAGGGGGAGTGGGTGTTAAGTGGTGGTGTCCCTCACCTGTATTCTACAACTCCTGTCATGTAGATGTGCATCAATATGTATGATACACATTCATGTGTGCTCCATAGATATGTGCTGCTAGGTCAGCCATCACACAGAGCCAACATCACTGACAGCTCCTGCAGTGTTAGAACCTTGATAAGTTTTCCAACCAAGATTTGGCTACAAAAATTTTGAAAATGACAATTCTCCATTCCTTGTCTGTTCCAACTGCTCCCTGCCTTGAGCCTGTTGGGATTTTCTGGAGCTTTTGAATTAGTAGAACTTTTCAGGTGTTCTTCAACTATATGGGCTCCAGTCTGCTCTCTTTACCAGCTTGGAATTTCTGTAATAATTACTTTGCTGTGGGTAATGTGGGGATATTGCAATATGAAATCACCAGTTCACTTCTTTTCTTTGGACTCTTTTGTAACATGATTTTTTAAGCATTAATAGCAAAATTATCTTCATATCCTGAAGTGAAGGAGGCTAATAGGTGTATGTTTGGGGTTTTTTTCCTTGTTTTTTTTTTTTTTCTCCCCAGGAGGAATTTTCTGGCTATGACTTTGAGAACAGATTGCACGTCCGCATACACGCAGCCTTAGCCTCTCTAAGGGAAGTGGTTCCACAGTGACCGACAGGAAGGCTTGCTATCCTTTCCCACAGTTCCTGCACTTTAAGATGAAGCAGAAGAAAGAGCTGTTGGGAAGTCCAGCTTTTCTTCTGAAAACCACTTGTGCCAGAGACACTTTCCTAGTATGGTCAGAGTTGGTATGGCTGAGTAAAAACATTACAATTTTAACTAAGGGTAAATCAACCAGGAAGAAGGTTAAGTGACCTTGTGTTTTTAACTCTTCATTTTTTATTTTGTTCAAACCAAGCTGAACACAATTACTTGTAATTCTGTGGGTGAGCCTAAATAAGCACATGATTTACTTCAACAACACTGGCAAGGTTGATTTTTACCTTTTAGAACAGATCTATGTCCAAAATTTACCAGGAGGAGCACTTTTGGTTTGATTAGGATAATGCAATATAAGTAATTGGTTTAAGTGTTGAAGTTGTAAATGGTCAGAATACTCCTTTTGCTCCAAGTATTAGCCAGTACACAGGAGGAGGAGGAAAACTGTTCAGCCACGAAAAGCAGATCTTACTAGATTTTAGTGGCTTATGCCAGTTACCTCATGATGGCAAATTTTAAACCTCTCACCACCTTTTATTCTTTATCCCTTCCCTCCCAACCCAGCTCATTTTTGTGATATCAATGATGTCAATATTTAGGTTCTTTGCTTCTGGTACATTCCAGACAAATACTTTGACATGCAGCTACTGCTTGGGCAGTTCTTATTTCGACTCCTATATTCTAAATATCATGTTAAGATTTTACATGTTTTTCACTCAAGCTGCTGGATCCTTATAGCAGTGACCTTTGAAAGGTATTTAAAAAACCTGCAACCAAACAAAATGCCAACCCACAAATCTGCTTTGGTAGTTACACCAATATTACAATATATTCAGTCTCTGTATAGTATTTCAAGCCTGTGGTGTTAAGTTATTGAAATACCTCAGAGAGCCTAAAACTTTTGTCATGACCATATAATTTTTAATACTTGGCCATCAGTTTGCTTATCTGCAGCTTTTTTTTAAACTTTTGTCTGTAATGTGTAGTATTTCTTTATGTCTTATATTCAGCTAACGTTATAATCTAGGAAGTTAAATATTTTTTTAAAGAAGCTTATGAATGGAAATCTGACCATAAAGTTAGTTGAATTATGTTACTTTGCAAAGCTAAGAACACTGGATATCCTTGGAAATAATTATCCAAAAGCCTTATCTTTACTTTGGTCAGGTTGCCTTAAACAGTTCCTTAGCTTAAGCCTTTTTTTTTTTTTTTCTTTTTTGTTTCTTCTTACCTTTTTGTAGAGCATGTTGCCAGAGTTCTAGACTTTGCCCACACCTAACCTTCATTGATTTGCTTTTGAGGTTACATCTAAAGCAAGACTGATATGGAGGACGAGAGTAATGTCCTGTTTGGTAGGCCAAATGAACTGGTTGAGACACTTTTATTTCTCTTTAGAAAGACACAGTTCTGCTATGAAAGGCATTCCTAGAGCAGTTTAACACTTCCATTGCAGTTCCTGAAGGAGAGGAGGAACTCTTTAAAAAAGCAGTTTTATTTTTCTATAATCTAGGTGTGTTACAGGTAGTAGACTGGGGTTTTTTTATTCCACTTTGACAGTAATACTGAGTCATAAATGAGTGTTCAACCTTATTTGGTCAATCCAAGTAAGTATTGACTAGAATATGTTATACTGTATATGTATATAGTAACTGCTTAGAGTTCAAATAATTATTTTAAAAATGGGTTTTAATGTACTTGAAATCTTATTTTGTCCTATCTGACTTCTAATGTTTTGCAATCAGACAGTCTGTTCTGGGTAAATAGCTGGGAATGGTGCAGCTACTGGCAGAATTACTTTTAAATACACTCCTTAAATATGATGTGAGACTTGGCTGTTCAGGACACAAAGCACCTGCATGCGATTTGTGTTGGGATATTTAGAGTCTGCATACTTGGAGGTAGCTAGAAAATTGTAGTAAATTTACTAAAAGGCCTGTTCTCACCAGGCTAGGAGTGGGTATAGAAAGACACTATATGTTCATGTAACAGTTCAATAACTCTGTGCAAAGTGCTTTCCTGTGGGCTTAGCAAATCATCACAACTGTATGTTTCTGCATTAATTATTTTTCAACCCCCCTCCTCGTAAGAGACCCTCCTACACTGTATATGGCAAAATTATTTTTATGTTAGATTGTGCCTGTGATGAGAAAAAAATTAATGGTCTTTTGTGTAAATTAGTAAGTTTTTATACTGTGGAACTCGGAGGCATGGTCTAATAGCAATAATGGAATATGCATCTTGCTAATTAATATATTAAGGCCATCTTTACTGGGACAGGTATTTTTTGTTGATGTTAATGCAGTTTTTATCTCAGTACAACTCATTTCAAATAAATAACTAGAATTTTTAGATGTCACAAGGTGGCATATTTATTGTGATGTACTGTAAATGTTGTTAATTTACAGAACTTGCACTTTTATATTTCTGAGTAAAATTAAAAGAAATGTGGACATGAATTTTGTTCCTTTGCTTCTTGAGTTTGACTTCTAATTGATGGCCTCCTGAACAAGATGTTACCAAGCACTGGGAAAACTTCTGGGATGTTAAGTGACTCTGTAACAAAGTTTTCTAGTCAGCAATTACCTCCAGCCTTTGTTCTTCCAGTATAATTACAGTCTCCCGGATTAGCAAGTGAGTTACATGTCATGTTGAGCTCAACTATGGAGTGAACGAGCTTTAAGGTACATTTTTAAGACATCAAATTCACTTGTTCTTCATTGAAGAAAAAGAACCACATACAATTGTATTTGTTGCATTTCTACACCTTTGAAAATTGTTTATAATTTACTCTAAAGCAAGCACTTTAATTTCTTTGACTTTGAATGCTTGTTTCATATTCTAGTTATGCTTTATTTCTAAATAAAATTCCCCAAATGCTGTACTGAATTGCTGTTCAGTTTGCAACAATGTGATTGTCTTTCCAGCCATTGATTGCACTTGTGTTTAAGAACTACTCTGTGTCTGCTAAGTCTGAACAGGAGCAGGTGTTAGGTTGGTGTTGGGCTGATCAAACCTTGCAGTGTGGTGAAAGCAGAGTAGCCTGTACAGCACACAGTTTCCCTTTGCAGCAGTTATTATGAAACACCAACAGTATTGTTGCAGGAAGCACTTCCATTAGAAGTTATGCAATCCCAAACAAGTTAAATTTAGGAGTAATAAACTTGTTAAAGTCACAAAAGTGTGCCATTGTTAGGAGATGTTGAAAAGTGTTCCTGCTCACCTGGCCTCTTCCCCACCCATTTCCTACCACACAGAAATTCAACCTGAGGCAGCCTTTCCAGAATTAAATGCTGAACTATTTCTATTTCTGATCACTTTTTTGATGTGTGTTTGGACCCCACAGCTGGACCCACCACAGGTTACCAGGGTAGGTGCATATTAATTGCACATTTCTTCTCTGCTTCTGCTCAGAACCCCTTTGCACAATTGCCCAGGATCTTCACAATCTACTGAACCCCTGCGTTTTAACCACCAGTGAGAGTCAGCCGTGGGGAGGTTCATGTGCTGTTGTCTTACTGTTAGCCTTAATTTTTCCATTGCTGGTTTTTCAAAAATGCTGCTTATCTTTTGATTTTATCTATTCCATGATGGTGTTCAGTCAAGTATTCTGTTAAGCTCAGCAGCACTGGCTGTTGGTCAGTGTTCTTCAGACATTTCTAGCAAGCTGTGCTTACCTAGAGGAGATGCCCAGATGGGCAGAGGGGAAGAGGTTAAAAGGAAAAAAATGATTTGTTTGAGTTGAGGATTTGAGAAGGAAGGGAGAGTGATTGTCAGAATTTGCTAAGCAAAATAATTTTTGTAATAAATACCTCTCAGTCTTTCACTAAAAGCAGTATGTTTACTGTGTTGAAAAAAAGATAGTTGTACTGGTGGGACATAGACTTCTTCCCAGTTAATGAATGACCTCATCCCTTTTCTGGTAGAAAAATAAGACTTATCTGGGACCTTGATTTGCTGAACTTCTGCCCAGGCTCTTAGGTTTCAACACGGTCTGGAAGCTGTCACTTGTGCAAAGGGGCAAAAGGTGGTAGGACAAGGCAATGACCTCAGCTGGGCAGGCTGCTCATGGTCTGAGAGGCCCTTCCCTATGGACCCAGAGGGGTGATGTGTGTTGGTAAAGAACCTGATACCTTGCTCTTGATGGCATCCAAAACCAGCATTAAGTCCCAGCACAGTGAATTAGTTTCCAGGCATATTTTTTCCTATAGTTGCTCTTTAATTTCAGACACACGCAATTTTATGTTAGGTCCTGCAGCCTTTTCAAATATTTGTGGAGGTTTATGCTTCAGTTCTTTTACCTCTGGTATTACGTTTTTCTGTTGTTTATGACATCTGTACTTAAACATCTTTGAAGCTTTTGCTGTGCAGAGCTTTGCAGACCTGGAGTTCTGAAAGTTTTCCAGAGAAGCAAATGTGCAAGTTCTCTTCTGCTCTGTATTCGTTGAGGATGGTTTCAAAGTAATCATGGCTACCTTTGCACTCAGGTATGTGTAATGCCTTTATCAAGGCATATTGCTTCCATATGCTCTCAGTACAGAAATCTAGACTTCAGATTGCTCTCCCTACTCCAAAAATGATGCATTTTCTACTTCTCATATATGTATTCTTGAAATATTCTTTCTATAGGAAGCTCTTCTTCCTAGTTTCACAAAAGTAATAGTGTACGAATATTTAACATTTTAAATATTATCGTCTGTGTTGTCACTGTCTAGGACTGAAGAGATAATGTGAGAAGTTTTCTTGAGAAATTACTAAGGATTCAAGAAGTATTTTGTGGTGAGTGTACCATAGTAGTATACTTTCCTGTGAACGAACTTGAAAGTCATTCAAAGTTAGCAGAGGGTTCTGCTGCAAATATGTTGTTTTTAAAAAGAAGTTATTGTAGATTTTCTAAATGCTTTAGCACAATGATTTTTAAATCTTCAGTACTTCTGGATTTCCCCTCAGGATTGTGTAGAGCTGCAGACATGCAAGAATGCAAGAGCAGGTAGGAAGATGATGGTTTTCCAACTATAATGAAAGCTGATCTGCAGCAATGTTGGTGGTTAAAGTTTTTTATCCCTTGGCAGACTCCTGATCATGCCTTGCCCCTGTTATCTTTCTGTCTTCATGATCCTCCAAAACACAGTGGTAACCTTGAAAATACAGCACTACACGGTGACCTTTTTTGTGCTTGTTGTACTGGAACAGAAAATGATCTTGTGTGTATCTACTAATAATGTGTGCTGAGCAGTAAATATCACCAGCCCTGATTACCTGGGTAGGTGAGGTTTGTTTCAGGGTTTGCCCTTGCAATCATAAGATTATGGATTATAAACAAAGCCATTATAAACAATAACCTCCTTCCTCTTGGGGTGTGGCTGAAGAGGTTATGGTCTCCAACTGTGTCTTCTGAGCCCCTGCCAGAGGCCACCAAGGAACATTGCTTCTCAGGTGCTCTATTTTGCAGTTTCTTGGTTCAAATCCCTTGGGTTTTGTATGTGACCTGTCTTAAAAGGCCAGGCTGTAAGCAGGGGATGGTGTGTGCACCCACCCCTTCACCACAGCTGGCAGAGGGGTAGGATGTGGCCACAGCCTTTCTGCTTTCAGCAAGTTGCAGCACTAGATTGTGTGATGGCATCATAGCCTGAGGCCGAGGGAAAAATTGCCTTCATCCTGTGCTGGGAAGAAATGTCAGGCTTGGCTGCTAGTGAGGAAAGCAGGTTTTGGCAAAGGAACTTGCTTAGAAGGGTTCTGCCAATGCTGGGCGTTAGGCAAGTCAGCGGCAGAAAGCAGGAGCAGGTTTCATGGTAGTGTGGGGAGGGGGAAAAGGCAGCAGCTCGTGGGAATGTGTGAATGCTGGGGGCAGATGCTTGGCCTTGGCTGAACTTCGTAATGCTTGTGTGGACCCAGTCCTCAAGCCTGTCCAGGTCCCTTTGGATGGCATTTCTTCCCTCTGGTAAATCAACTGCGCCACACTCAGCTTGGTGTCATGTGCAAACTGAGGGTGCACATGATGCCACTGTCATTGAAGAGACAGTAACAAGTCTGCTACAAGTCTCTTCAGTGTTTTGGTCCCTGTACAGACCCTTGAGGATCCACTTACAGCTGGTTTATTTCTACCTATCTAGCCACTTCCTTATCCATCAAATCCATATATCTCCAATTTATCAGCCAGAATGTTGGGAGGGACTGTTAAAGACCTTCCAGAAGTCCAGGTAGATGACATCTGTAGCTCATCCCTTGTCCACGAATGCAGTCACTCCATCATCCAAGGCCAGTAGATCAGTCTGGTACTATCTGTCCTTGGAGAAGCTGCAGCTTCTGTTGGCTGTCTTTAACCACTTCTCTATCTTCCCTATGTTTTGATGTATCTTCCAGGATGGTCTGTACCATGATCTTACTGGGCACAGAGGTAAGGCTGACTGGTTGGTAGCTCCTACAGTCCTCATCACCTTTTTCTAAAAACAGATGTGATACTCTGTTTTCTCCAGTCACTGGGGACTTTGACTGACTGCCATGACTTTTCAAATATGATGAGAGAATGAATGGCTGCATATTTCAGAAGTTGTCATCTGAATGCCTGTGTTAAGGAAACATCCCTGTCCAACCACCCAGGAAGCACCTGGGCAGTGACACTCACAGCACCTGGACTCAGAGAAGGTTTCATCTGGAATCTCCCACCCACAGTACCAGTATAGGATTTGGGACTTGTGCACCAGTAGGGAGCTAACTGGATTGCACAGCTGCAAGGCAGCCATTCCTTTCTGTGCCATTGCCCAAAACTGACAGGTTATAAATGGGTCTGACTTAGCTTGGGCTGGCAGGCAGAATAATGTTTTTTCAGAGAGGATTTAGCTCTGTAATGCTTTGAATAATGTCTCTCATAATTTCTGATGTCATTCAGAAAGCAGGTCAGTGGTGAGCTGTGATGATGCATTGAAAGGCTTGCCTTCTCTGCTACTGTGCTGGTTTTACAGAGAATCATCACCTTTCACCATCACCTGCTCCTAAAGATCCATTACAGGTTGTACCTTTCTGCAATGAAACCAAGGTTACTTCAACCAGTGAGGCTGTATAGTGTTGGGATGATGAGCTCATTATGGATGCATATGTTCCATCTTCCATAGAACAGTTTCCAAAGTAATTCCCTTTGTAGACCGAATAAATTACCGGTTAAAGATGAAGCAGACATTAAATGCAGGCCAGGCCTCAAGTACTGCAACCTTAGGTCCATCTGATGAAGATTTGATTTCCATGCTAAGAGAACAGAATCTACAGCACAAGTGGAATCAAACTGAGCAAGTTTGTCTTGTCAGGTAAGAAAGTCTGGGCATTCATGTCATCTTCCCATTTTCAGCTTCATGCTCTACAGCTTAGTGGTAAAAAAATGGAAGATCACCTCTTGTCACTGCAATGCAGGGTTAGAGATGACTTCTAAGAAACTACTGAACCAACACTGTCTGCCTGGCCCCAATGCATGTGTTAGATTTCACTGCCATTTGCTCCAAAAAATGTGGTCCTGGCCAGGATGCTGTTCTCCTGAGGGCAAAGAGGCAGGTAGAAGTGTGGGAATGTGCCCATTGATGCCAAATGATCTTGCTGAAAACCTGTATTTTCTGAAGCAGGTGTTAGGGACCTAAAATGTAATCCATGAGCCCTGTGGCTAAGGAGGGGTGACTAGTTGGAGCCCTGGTTTTGATTCTCCTTGCCTGAAAGGTCATTTAGTCCAGCAGTGACCTGTTTTTCCACTTAGAAAAAAAAAATGGTGGTGGTTGCCTGTGGTGGCTGGAATGGGTAAGTTTCTGCAGCTGGGCTAAGTGGGCCAAGCACTGGTCATCCTTCCACAGTGAGCAAGATAGTTGGTGCCCATCTTTCTAGGTGAGGCCTTCACCAGCATCTCTTCCCTGTGTTGGCATGTGCCAAGCTCAGCCCTTGCCCAGATGGAGACATCCTCCAGCATGGAGCTGTCCTGCCCCCACTCTATGGAACAGCAGAGTTTTTTGTAAAGGAGAGTAAGTCTTTGTCCTGGTGGAGGTGGGGGTCCTTATTCTTGGGCAATGCTGAGCTTTTCCAGGGGAAAAGTTCAACATTGTCAGCTGTCACAAATACCTGCTCCAAATTACATGATTCAAGAAAAATGAAGTGGGGAAATTCTCCACTCTTTGTTCTAGAGGGTTCTGATATTCAGAACACACAGGACTGGAAATGTGTTTCTGCCCATGCCATCTTTGGACAGCCAGGTGCTGGTGCAAGGAGATCCACTACATTCCCTGATGAGAAATCAGCCCCTGGTTCTAATGCTGCATCTGAAATGCCCAGAGCAGGGTACTGAAGAAGGGACATGCTACTGATTGGATTTTACTACTAGAAACTTAATTTAACCCTTTTAAAAATAAAATAATGTTTGAGATGATTGCTTTAACTAGTTGTCCTATATAACACACCCACATTGCCTTCCTCTGTTTGTTACTGTTTTCAAGTCCTGCTCTGATTTTAGTCTGAAAGAACCATATTTTTAATCTCACATTTATGCACATCTTTTTTCCTGTAGCCTGAACTTTTTGCATTTATGTAATATTCAGAGTGGGGCAAAATACCCTTTCCTAGGAGTGCATTTAGGTAGCAGCTAAAGTAGTTCTACTGGGCTCATGTTAATTTTTAAACTGGTAGAGAAAGGCTGTTTGCACTTCAGGAAGAGGTCAGGATGGATGGAGTTTACCTTGCAATAAATCAAATAATGTTAAGCAAATGCTCAAAAAAAGCACCAGCAATTAGAACTGCATTCCCATGTTGAACATCCCCAATGTTAGCTTTGTGTGAACTGTGCCCCCGCCACATCTGCTGGAGCTGTTCCAGTGAGGAGGCACCCAGCCTCTCACTGTGCTGACATGGTGTAGTCATTGGGGGCAGGCAGGAACTAAATGCTTTGTTTTCCTTAGCACTGCGTGTTCTGTGCTGTGACCTGCCTTGACCCAACAGCCAGGCTGCTTCTGTGGATCTCAGACTCACACCTGGAAGCTGCATAGCAGTCAAGACAGATGTTAAGCTCTGGCCAGAGTAGAGGCTTCCTACAGATAGAGCAGGTATTGAACTCCTGCATCTACAAGTCACTGTGAGAGCTGACCCCTCACAGGAAAGGCTGCCAAGGAAAAAGCTTTCCCTTATCTATGCAAATATGTCTCAGCATCAGGACCTGGGTAATTTGAGTAGGGTCTAGAATAAAAATAGAAAGCATCTCCTTGCCTTATTAACAATTTCAGTAGTCCACTCAAAGCTCAAGCTGCAGGAAGCTCTCAGTTCCCCAGCCCCCCAAGCCCCTAGAAGGAGACTTCCTTGCTTAGGGAGAAGAGAGGTCTCTGGAGCACAGAGAAACATACTACCTTGTCCTCACCGCAGCAGGTTTTGAATGACGCTTGCTCAGAAGGGGTCAGCACTGTTGAACACCACTCACTTTAGACTAGATGCAAGAAGTTTTGAAGCCTTTATTTAGTAGCAATTAAATTATTCAATTAACACTAACCTCCAGACAGCAGTTAAAATATTGTACAAAGAGCAGCTTGCCCTCTAGAAGCTCTGTACACAGTTCAATATAAACAGACTAAGTTTGAATGCACCCCACTGAAAAGGGGTAAAGCAGCTGTGCACAGGAGGCCTCACTGAGGTGCTGTACTACCTTTGAAATGCACAAGACTTCCTCCCAGGGAGTTTGCACAGTATAGACACAGTCCTGTCCCCCTGCCATGTTCCACCAGGTCATTCCTGGACTGATTAGGTTCTTGCAGTGGTGCTGGGCACCGGAACTTCTAGTGCATGAAACAGATTCTTTTAAAACCTGTTACTAGTGTGCAGTTCAAATCAAATCTGTAGATATTTAAATGGCTCTTAATTCCTTAAACCATACGGTTGGTAGCAAAACAGGAGAGCAAAATTCAAAACACACTGCACAAAACATTGAATAAATAACCTCTGAGTAATGTTACCAGCTTAAACAACTGCATTACTGCTCCAGAGATGGGAACACTTCTGGAATTTTCTGAGCAGAGCTCAGGTTTCAAGGGCATCACTTTAGTAAAAGAAAAGTCACTTTATGAAAAATTACATCTTTACAGAAGTGACACTCTTCTTCATTTAAGAACAGAATATTGCAATTACTTTGTGTGCTTTTTAAACATTCCCATGTCACAATAAATAAAACCAGTTTTACCTGTGCCAATATTATCTACAAAATAAAGTATTCACAGAACAGCTGAAGGTGTTCTATTCCTCATACACCACAACCTAATATAGGTGTACTCAGGGCAGTTTGAAACCACAGCGACTTTGTCCATGCAGGACCCACCATCAGCCAGAAAAGTTATTCCCCTACCTTTAGGACTGCAGATCGTGTACCACCAGATTTATTGCAGAGATGCTTAATATTCTGTTTGATAACATGTCAGTATTTTCAGGAGATAAGTAGAACAAGGGAAAACATTAAAATGGATTAAGACTTATTTGTATCAGTCAGAGGCTCCTTACTGCATTTTAATAAATATCAGGCAAGTTAAAGTAGTTTCTGTCCCAGTAGTTGCCAGAGTAAAGCCAGTCCTGTGTACCAGTGTGGGGATTGGGGCCTTGGTGGAACCATCTGCAAGGAAACACACAGCATGTTAGTGAAGCTATTAAGACTCACTTGTACAAGTTCAGAACTGCTTTGCTGCATCAACAGCAGTTTACTGCACAAAATAATTATTGCAGGAGTCCTCTTAGTTTTAAATTTTTAAGTGAGTTTATAGTCATCTTCAGTGATTACATTTCCCCATTTGCTACACTGCTTAAACATCTCTGAGATGGAATTACTAACACCAGTGTTTTGCCATTTGAAGCTGCCAAGATTACTGCGTAATAAAGGACAGATCCAGCTTTATTTCAAAGCAGTTGTGAACAACCATTCCAGCATGCACAAGCAGTAACAGTTTTTGAAAGACATGTAAACACCCACAAGCACTGCAGTTCTGAAAACAAATATTATTCCCCTGGATCTAGATTACTCCTTGTTATTTAAAGCCTTGTTTTGCAATGCACTTCATCATAGAATTGTAGAGTGACCTGGGTTGGAAAGCACCTTAAAAACCATCACCTTCTTTGACCTTTCTTTTCTGGTTAACGTATGCATAGACACCCTTTGTGTTAGTTTTTGCATGCTTTGCCAAATTCCAGCTTTGCCTTGGCCTTCCTTATCCCATCATCCCTATAAAATTCATCACAGGTGGCTCGTTCTTGTTTCCACTGCCTGTGCATTTGATTCCTGCCCTTTGGTTTGACCAGCAGGTAACTCAGAACAAGTGTGCCAGCTATTCTCAGTGTAGATGAAACATCACCCACAGGCTGCAGGAAGACTTCTGGATTATTACAAGTTAACTATGTTGTGTTACCCTGTTGGCAGCAGGAAACTCAATCTGAATGCCCAGGAAGCTGATTCCATCTGCATGGAGCTACTTGCAAGCTTTTACTAAGCTGGTTATTAATAGAAACACTGAAGTTGAGCACCTGTCTTTCCCTTCTTCTCTCATCCTCCTTAATCTGGAGGCACCATACAGCACACAGTAAATGCCACTTTCTGTTTGGCCCAGTTACTCAATCTTGTGCCTCAGCAGCCCATAGTACCAGACCTCAAGCATTTTAACTTCCTTCTGTATTTTGCCAAGCCACATTTATGGCATGAGAAAGCTTGGTAGAAGCTGTTTCTGTGGCTAATGTGCTCCACAGCTTCCTTTCACCTCCTCACTGACCACAGAAGCCAGTTGTTTCTTTCTGTAATTCACTGTAGTGGCCACACTCAGTCAAGTAAATCATCTGTGTGCAAGGCAGCCTGTTTAACTGCTCTTCCCTTCTCCAGCACCATGATGTTTCAGAATAGAAAAAGTACATTTGAACCAAATACGATTTCATCTCTTTAAAAGGCAAAAGCTTAAAGGCCACCAGTAGTGCAGGGTTATGTTACAAAGCAGGGCAGCTAACAGTCAAGTCTTGCTTGGCTCAAAGGACTTGAGCTGTGCTGGAAGAAATGCCTTGTGCTGCCTTCCCAGGAGTAACTGAACAGGTGAACACTCCAGTGGTTTTCCTGCTGCCCTGGTTAAGTTAACTGAAGTCAACAGAAGTCATTCACCCTAGTACTGTACACAGCTCACTCCTGCTTCTCCTCCCACAGGTGGAGTCAGCTATTCCCAAATAAGATGTGTATAGATTAGCTTAGGTGTCCAGTTCACTGGTGACAGCAGCTCATTCCAGAGCTAAAGCCAGATACTTGCCTTGAGATGTGGCTATAAGCACAGTGACCTCACCTCTTAGGTTAAGAAATTCTATCACCCCAGAGCTCATTAGTGTGTCCTCAACACTTGTACAGGTCAGGACAGAGTGCCCCTCCTCCAGTGTCCACCTACTTCAATAGGAAGGGGAAAGGCAACGGGAACAACTAAGTCTGAGAGACATGTAAGATCTAAACCAGTCAGTGATGTGGGAAAGATGGTACAGGCTTCATCAAAAATCAACAGACCACTGCTGTATTTCAGAACTGAATTAAATATTTTTACTCAAGACTTAAGATTAGTGGTCAGCATCTAAAATATTAAATGTTCAACATTAATCACATCTTGAGAAACACCAAGACCCCACTTCTAAAGTGGATTCAGAATAATAAAAATATATATATATAAAAAAAAAATCACTGGGCACTTTGGAGAATTGTCTTAGGAAGGAGGAATTCTACTAGACAAAGCAAAAAACCTGTTTTTGTGTGGCAAGGAAATGGCAGTAGTTTAGATATGATTTCATAATGCACTGCAGAATAAGACCTACAGATGACCTGGGAACAGGTAGGAGAGGAGTTCTTCACAGCATGCACTTTTCCCCCTATAGCACAACTCTCCCTAAACTTAACATTCATCCTTTATAGTCAGCCACACCTGGCATTCCTACTAAAGAGATCAGACACTAGGAATTTTCTGCCAAAGCTTTAGAAACCTCCTGGAAAGCAAGGAGTTCTTAAAGGATATCCCAGACTCGTGCTGAACAGGTCTACACAATCTGCACAACAGCAGTTGCAGAACCCTGTGAATGGCATCTGTGCTAATTATATAACCCAAAAACCACAGCTCCATGGGAATTCCCCAATTTCCAGCCTCAGGTGCTTTGAGCTATATTTAAGCTACTTCAAGCACCTGGAAGAATACTATGTAACTATCCCAGGTTTGAAAACACCTGGTGAGAGCTAGAACTACTCTGAATTCACGAAAGGAGGCGAGAGGTGCAAGGCTACCCAGCACTTAGAAACTTTACAAAGATGTTAGTCTCTATGCAAACAAACCCAAACACTTCAAGAGAGCAGGCACAGGAAAAAGACAAAGGCAGACATGTCCAAACCTGGGATTTTGGGATGATGGGTGACTTCATTAAAAAAAAAAAAAAAGAAAAAAAAGTGTTTTATTTTTACAAACATTTTAAAGATATTTAATCCAAAGTGTCTGACTGTATTAATAATGGAGAAAAGAGGAACCTTGCTTGCTTAAAGTTTAGCTCTATTGTTGTTTTTCCTGAGAAGATAATGCCAACTTACTACTTTGCTTTTAAATAGACTTTGTCTGGTCGAACTAGATTCATCTGGTCAGGTTTTCACAGTTTCTTCTTAGCTTGTGTGTAACAGCTCCCAGTTGACTCCTCACAGTTTAAAGAGAACCCAAAAAAAAAATCCCCAAAACATCCTGGCAGGTCCCTTGCATGCAAACTTTTCCCTTAGCTCCTCTTTTGTAGTTAGGGTCCCCCACCAAAAGAAGGCAGGGTCTTGGGTACCTGGGTGATAAGCTTTGAGAACACAGCACTGTCAGCACAGTGCCACGGGGCTGAGAAGTCATGGGCAAGCTCACAAGGGGAGAACATTTCCTCCTCTCTTTGGCCAGGCATGCAAATTTGAGGCAATTATAAACGAACCAGCAACACCTTTGTCACGTCAGAACCAAGAAGTGCTCAGAGAAGACAACAGTTTGTATTTGCATAGGGGTGTGCAAGCAGTGAGGGAAGGAACCAAGAGCAAGCCTGGCGCTTCCCCCTGGAAGTGCTACATCCCGCTGGGACCGAGTCTGCAAACACAACAGCGGCACTGCCAGACCTGATGCTGTCTGTCTGCTCTTCATGCTGACACAACGCTCACTGCATGTCACCAGTGGAGACTGGCACTTAACCTGAATGTTCAAAGCCTTCACATTACTGCACACACACAGAGGCAAGGGCACCAACCTCGTCTTCCAGTCTTCCTCTGACTTTGAACGATTTTTGCGGGCGGTCCTCTGTTTTTCTTCTAGCCTCTTCTTTTCTTCACTAGCCAGATCTTGAAGGATAAAAATACACAAAAATACAGAAGATGTTAAAGCATAATATATAAGGCAGGGACATTACTTCATCTGACCCAGAAAATAAATAAGGGCAGTAGTAGAAAATGTCCATTTAAAAAGCCTTCTACAGAACTGTTTTGGTTTTTAAGTTAATTTCCTCAAAAATTGTCTTGGTTTAAGTTTGTTTTTGCCGGCCAATGCACCAAATAATGTCATGGTTTTGATTTGCCAATTAAAATGTACTCATTTTCTGTTTTGAGACAGAACCAGGAGTACAAGCAAGGCAGGCCTAAAACTTAAGGGGGTATAAAAATAAATTTATTAACTACACAAAGAAGGAAAGAAAAAAAAAGAATTCAGAATAAGATTTTCAGACCACTCTTTCCTTCCCTTTCCCAATCTTCATAACAATGAAACAAACATACAAAAAACTACTTCAATTAGCTCCCAACTCAAATAGTCCCTTTTCTGTTCACTTTGGAGAGAGAAGTTTCCTCTTGTTAGGCTAAAGGGATTTTTTCACAAGAAGGTAAAAAAAACAATCNGTCTCATCTGAGCATTGAAAGATTTAAAATTTTTGCACAGGGAAAAGGGAAAAAAAAACAAGGCTACAGTGCTGGAGCTTTGCCAGGATCTCGGAAGCCAGCCACGCTGGAAAAGGAGAAGGGGGGAAAAAGCGGCTGGGATTTTACATCAGTCTGAGTCTCTCTGGTCACTGTCCATGGCCACCCCCTCTCTCTCTGCCAGGACATGCCAGCTCCACAGACAGGGGGCCCGGCCCTGCTCTCCGGCCAGGCCCACAGGCCTGCAGTGAGACCAGGCCAGGCCTTGTTACCTGCACTGCTGCCGAAAAAGCAATAAAAAAACCTCAGTTTCAAATTACTTCTTTCAAAATGTGTGTTCACGGAATAAACTAACTTTCTCCAATTGGTTCTTCACACTGTCAATAACCAAACCAGCCTCCAATTGAATTGGTCGCTATCAACTCCCAGGGGAGTACTCACAAAGAGAACTTCTCTCTTAGTTTCTCCTCCCCAGATCAAACACTGAAGGTTACTGGTTTAGTCTAAGAACAAAGCTGTAACACAGGATCAGCCAATGGCATCCTAGTCTTCAAGACAGTTAAATATGTATTTCCACGGCCTGAGGACCCTGGAAATGTGTCTACATGACAGCAAATGTGAGCTAAGGGAAGTGGCATACATAGAATTCAGTAGGGAAACTGAAGATATGATCAATTTATTTCAGAAGTCTGAAGGCCACCTGCTTCTTGTTGAGTTTTGGGTTAAGTTGCTACTAGTGCCTAGTTCTTCATCACCAGAAGTTTGGAATGCTTATTTCCAAATCATAAAGAATTGTCTCTCTGTAGCATCCGTTCATTTTTTTTTTTTTTGGTAATGTACTAATGTAGCATCCAAACAAGCAGAACAGTTTATTCTCTTTGGCAGGAAGGATGATCAGGTCTGAGGAGTAAGTCAGACTCAGAAGCAGATTAGATGAAAGTCAGTCTCACTTTTCTGAATCCTCAAAAAGCATTTTATACACATCTTAAGTCTCCAAGAATGATTCTCTTAACTATTTCTATCCCTGTCAGCTTCTAACCCACTACATATTATTAGCTTCTATACAAACTTCATGCCACTAGTGTGTCATGAAGGAATATGGTGTGTTGCTAACTGCATAGTTATTTGCTCTTCAGATTTAAACAGACAAATTACTGGGGATACTCTGAACTAAATATATCCATCATCCTGGCCACAAAACAGTTGTACAGGCAGGGGAGAGTGGTTGTAAGAAGTCACTGATCTGTTTTAAAAGCCTCAAAGAAATGGTTATCAGCTTCTGAGAAAAAAGAAACAAAACTGCACAGCTGCACAATGTATTACACCAAGACACTGGTTTTCATTGCTAGATCTCAGACTACTTATCAGAAGTCTCACAGTTTTTGCCCTATTATACAGCTGAAACTTAATCAGGGTTTCATGACTTACCCCAATCAATTAGCAAGCCAGAGAAAGCAAGAGCCTCCATGCTCTCTATAAAGTACAAAGCTGGCCATCCTGCTTTAATACTCTAAAAGCATACCACTTCTACTCACTGGAAGTCTCATATGTATTTCTAATTCACTGTTCTAGGACAGCAGAAGTGTTCCAACTCCCAGTGAAGTATAATTTTGCATCAAGTGTATTTTTTGACATTGCAGTTTCACTTAAATACTTTAGACTGCATTTCTCAGAACTGGCACAACAAAACACTCCATTCTGCATCAGGCTGATGGAAACAGACAGGCTGAGAAGTT
The DNA here is from genome assembly GCA_013397075.1 of Rhabdornis inornatus. Classification (NCBI taxonomy): domain Eukaryota; kingdom Metazoa; phylum Chordata; class Aves; order Passeriformes; family Rhabdornithidae; genus Rhabdornis; species Rhabdornis inornatus. The sequence continues at coordinate 2,265,543 of VWZS01002632.1, read as the reverse complement.
CATGAGTATTTCCTTAAGACTGTGCAGATATTGTTTATCAACACTGCTTTGGTCACCAGTCTAAACAACTCCAGCAGATATGGTTGACTATGAAGATTAGCTTCATCCCAACTGTACAGACACCAGAAGTACAACACAGCCTGCAGAATATTGTGTTAAAGAGTTACTGCCTGGCATCAAGGAGGAATGCATGGGGAGCTACTTCCTCTAGCTGTTCATCTAACAACTTTGTTTCCAATCCCTCAGTTTTAAGAAAAAATAAAACCACCTTTGCCCATAACTGAAGTTACCTATTTCTCCATTTTCCATAGCTCTGATATCTGGTCGTAGCCGGCAGTCAGTTTTGGGAATGACACTCTCCATTTCTTTGTCCAGCTCATTCAAAGCCATAGCAAAGCTTGTAAAATTATACATCTGAAATTCAAAGACAAAGATGAAAAGTGACTTTACAACACCTCTAGCTACTGTCTTAATACAGATGAAAACTGCTGTCTAAAAACAAAAATCCAAGTGCTTTTGTATTGCTTAATCACTCAATATAGGATTGCTCAAGATACCAGCAAAACTGCACTGTTAGGCCGTGTATGCGATCCTTGGTGTTTCTGTTTAAGGAGGCCAGCATCCAATTACTCAGTGCACTATTTCTCTCTTATCTTCTTTTTCCAGTCCTACTGGTATTTTCTCTATCTCTGTAGAGAGACTTCCTCCTTGATTAATGCAGTGGGGGCATCTTTTCTGTACCAATTCTTTGTCTTCTCAGTTGCACATAATAAATACTCTTGTATTTTGCCTAGTGGTTTTCCAGCTTCACAGCCCTTCACACATCAACTGGTGCCATGCAGGTCTTGAACATTGCCTTGGAAATGTTCAGAGTGTTTTCTTACAAGGTTGGTGCCTCAGTGAGGAAGCAGGGTGGAGAGAAGAGGTGGGGAGAGACCCCATGCCACTATCTACATGAAGCATTCAATTTTCCAGAGAAATTCCACTAACCCTAGACTGATCCCTGTGGCAGTTATCCTCCCAATCCCACATTAGAAAGTTAGAGTTGTGGTGGGGAGGCTTGTTGCAATAAACAGGCAAATCCAGACTTGCTAATGACAAAGACAATAAGTGGACGTGCTTTGTGTAAACCATAGAGGTAACAGGATAGCCACACTTTCAATAAGGAGAAGCATAGCTGACCTGTGCTGAATTTGGAGGTCTTGGAGTTATCTTCCATAGCAAAACACTTCCAGGAATGACATACACACTCTCAGAATCTGGCAATGGCATCTCATCTGATTCCTCAGTATTGCCCACCTAAAGGCAGCACACAAAGAAAAGAGCAGTTCTTTGAAGTCATGAACCATTTACACCCAATCTTAGTTACAGAATTTACATAAAATTATTTCCTTGACTAAAGGTGAGTAATTTCAGCAAAGAAACTTTTCTAGTCAAGGATTGAGGCATTAACATAGCACACATACTCACAATTCCTTCCCAGTGGAACACTACCAACAGTTTCTTGCATCAGCATCTTTGTAGATGTAAGCTGTGTGTTCAAGTGCTAAGAAATGTCAATTTTTCCGCCTCAGAGATGTCCTGTTTCCTAAAGCACAAGCATTTTCATGCCCGATACTTAACTTCACTATTGCTTCATTAAAGGTGAAGAATAGAAGCCACATTCCTCATCCTTCCACAACAAAGAAAGGCCAGCACATAATGCAGATGCTGCCCAGTTTGTGCACAACAAAAACCCTTCCTACTGCTCTGTGCCCAGAGGAACCTTCCTTTGCATTAACCACTGCACTACTGAAATGGCAAACTGCAGATGTGAAATGAATATCCTAAATTAGCTATGGCTTCTGGAAAGGGTATGAAGGGTGACACATATGACCTGAGGCAGCTGTAGCCACAGGACTGGAAAATGCTTTTCCCAGAAACTAAAAATCTTCAGAGGGTTACTGGGGCAGGAGAGTAACTGGTGATCACAGTGTAGGTGTGACCTGAACTAGTTCTAAACCATTTCTCATTTTACACACAGCTTTAAAGCAGCTGGGCTCTGATGCTGCTGACATTAATTCCACCACAGAAGCGGATGTTGGAAGATTGAACTACAGCCAAGCTGGACAATGAATAAGGCTCTTCCAAGAAAACCTGGTGTCACAATCACAGCTAAAAACAGCAGCACGTTTCAGAGATCACTGGAGATTAAAACTGAACTTAAAGGCAACTAATGCTTTAAATACTTTGGCTACAGGCCAGCAGCTTTAATCCTGCTGCTAATAAGCTTTGCTCTCCCATGGTTGCATCAGATAATACTGAAAAACATCCAGTACCCAATGTGCACTCAGTTGTCCTCTGAGATGATTCATGTGTTATGCTTCCAAGAAAATCAGAAGAAGTAGTAAGTCTTCTGCTTCACTGAGGAGCCCTTCACTGTGCTTTTAATAATGAACAGTCAACAGAACAATGTGCAGACCAGGTTCAGCCCCTCAGCTCTTAGGAAGCCAAACAGGGCTTTTAGTTGACTATATCTAAACTGTGCTGAAAACCCATCATTCCATTCTTTAAATGTTCCTGATCAATCCTTCAGAAATCGAAAATTTGAAGCAGAACACATCAGAAAATTATCCTTGTATCAAAACAAAGACAATTCAATATCAGACTGACAAACTCCAAGCCTTTTATAGAAAGGCTACAATACACAATGCAATTTCTGCCTTGTTGGATACAAGACATTAAAACAGCATAAGAATTACAGAGAAATAGGTAAAATGTGGATTTTCTTATGCTCTTGTCACAATGATCCATATTTTATGCTCAGTGCTACTCAAGTATTCAGTACATTGCTGTGAGGACAGTTAACAGACCTGCCAAAGCAAGACCTCTGTAAATGAGGTGTCTGTAAATGAGGCACATGCGAGGGCATTTGCTGTTGCCTACATTATTCTCTTCCATGTATTTGCACTGAAAATTCTGCAGAAAATGCTTCATCTTGATTAAAAAAGAATCCAGTTCATTCAGAGCACAACCATCCTGGTCTAACTGTGGGTCTACTATAACTCTTCTGATGTCAGTAAAATACCACCTTCGCATACATGAAGGCTTCTCTAGTTCTCTGAAAAATTATTTTCTCCTAAGTTTTATTGCTATAAAAAATGAAAGAGATTCAGGGGAAAAATCTGGGGTAAGTTGCAAAAGAACTCTCATCTGAGTAAGTTCTCTCAAGGAAGGCAGAAGCATTTATTGATTAGTAGCAATGTAGCATTAAGTACTATCTGGAAAACAACTACACAAATCTGAAAATTCTAATGAGAAGTTTAAAAAGCCGTGTACTTTTGTGCCCGAATGAATCGTTCACTACCATGAAGGGACAAACTGCATCCAGACATTATACATGAGACTTGGCTCTCCTAAATGCTTCAAAAACATAGAAAATACCAGTTCCTCAGACACAAGAGGCAGTGGGAGAACATATTCAGCACAGACTACCTGGTTCACACCTAGCATTCCAAAGCCTTCAGTTTTCTACATAGAAAGAATTCTGTTAATTAAGTAGGAAAAGCATTTTCCTAGAGTCAGAGCAACACTGCAGCTTGAACTTTATGCAGGAGGATGTTGCATTTCAAAGTGGAAAGCAATGATCATCTTGAGCTTTGTTGGAAAATACAAACAGGCAGCATAACAAAGACACAGGGTGTGTTTTTCTTTGTTCCTTCTCCCTAGAGTTCTCCAGGTCAGACTCCCAGAGAAGCAGCAGTCCCCAGTGCTTTACCACTCTCCTGATGACAAGCACCGCAGCAAGCTCAGATACAGCAACAATCTGAACCTGCTCAGGCACAACCACTTTCTCACAACCTGGCTGCAGTCACCAAAGGGGAACAATCCCTGTTATAAACTACTATCCAAGTGACTGTTCTTCACCAAGCTGTATGTTGTCACCATCACCATTCATCCTAAACAAAAAGCTTACCACTGACGAGAAGTTTGGAAGAATTATGAGTGAAGTTTTTTCACAATAGAAAAAAAGAAATCAATTGTGAAGAAAAATTTAGAATTGCCAGCACTTCTACAGTTGTGAAAATTTAATAGAAAACGATAAAAAATTCCTTGTAAAAGCTGGAAAATATGATCTGCTATCAAGTCAAGAAAGTAGTATGTCCTGCTTCTAAGAACCAAAATCCTCCTACTATAATGTGTTATCATACATGATTAGAAATGGCCCAACTAATGCATATGTTATTTCCTCCATGTCACATGGGAGGAAGAGGCAGGTAATGAACTAGACAGTATTTAGATCACACCAGATTTTGGGAAGTTTGAATACAAATCGAGGAAAAGCAAAGCATTTTATCCCTTATTATTGGTACTCATCCAATCTGTTTTGTATTCTATTAGGAAAGAGAAGGTATTCGTAATGCTCTTAAATGCTACTAAAATATTCAGCTGTCTTATCATGCTTTTGAGATCCCATCTCTTTACATGATTAATACCTGTTTACTACTTTTCTTCTCTTCTGTATTTTTCTTGTCATTTTTCTTGTATGCTTCGAATGTAGCTGGGTCAACACTGTACAAACACTCAGTCCACTTCCCATACAATGCACAGAGTTTCTTTTTGCTGTCAAAAAAAAAGCAGACTTTATAGCAGAATTCATAACCCTGCTATTGCAGGTTCGTGCCAGTGACAGCCTCTGTCGAAGGCATTCAGGTCTACTGCTCTCCTCAGAACCAAGGGCAGTTATTTGTTTCCCATTCAGAATTAAGCTGTTACCTTTTGTCCTGAATGTAGCCTTCAACTTTGTGCAGCTCCTTCCCAAAGAGGCCGCAGGGCTTGAAGCTTAGCACACATTTCTCACCAGTTCTAAAGGCAGAACAAGAGAACACTAATTACTTCCGAATGCTTTTCCTTTTCAAACTTGCAGGAGGTGAAAACGCTCGTACTGTTAACTTACTTATGGTTAGTTATTTCCACATTTCCATACTGCTCGATCCAAAGTTTGCCCACAATAATGTTATGCACACAGCACGTAGGATTTGTCCATGTGTAGGCTTCGTTGTGCCTACGGGAAGGGAATAAAAATTACAAAACTGTATCTTTGTACAGGACGTCAGTCCTTCAGTAAGCCATCATCATGCCAAGTCTTGAAACAGTCATGGCAAAAAGTCAGTAAACCCAAGAAATTTATTAACCTATTGCTACTGGTTTTATCAGTTCCTTTGGTACAGTCACCGTTAGCATGGAAGAGTATGAGGAAAGCCAACACACTCAGGCATGCTGGCTTTAGCAGAACTGATGTCCAGGCACTTAGAGAACATCCAGGCCCAGGTCCCCACTGCTGCTATTAGCATGCAGCATGTATGGATGGTAGTCCTTCCATCTTCCCATCTCCTCCTCCCCACAAAGTGATCTGCCCTCAGACTTTGGGATGTGGGTGTTGGACACCTCTGTTCCTAAGCCATGAGACTTTAATGCACTCTAATAATCAAGGATGAGGCACTTCAATTATTATATATATTAATATACCTCTTTAATTATTACTGATCCACTTACTCAAGAAGCTCCAAAGTCATCGTGCCTTTTGGTTCTGCTTCCACACTCTTGCCCCAGAATTTGAGTTTAGGGTAAATTGATCCATGAAACACAAAATCATTATTTAGGCCTTCAGCATAGAAAGCACTGATTGGTGGATGATGGCTGACTTGCTCTGAGAGAAGCCTAAATCCAAGATCATCTCTGCAAAATAAAGATAACCAAACCATGTACCTATGTATCAAGTGTAGCGAAGTTGCAGTTGTTTTCCCTGAGGTGAAAGGGATAGTTGGACCCATGCATAGTTGCTGTACTCAGTGCAAGAGTTAATTAAAAGCCTAGGCTAAACTGACAAGATCAACTTAAACACAGAACATCCTCATTTTAAATAACTAAGGACTTAATATAAAAAAGAAACAAGAACTACCAAATTTGATGAGTCAATATAGTTACTTTTGATATTGACCACTTTCTTAAATCTTCACCTACCAACACAGGTGAAAATATTAACAAAAAGAAAAATCTGCCTTAGATACAGCTACACATTAATAGACCCATCTTGCTTATTAGGTACTCTGAGCAGTCCTGTACACTCTCCTTATGTACCATGCACATTTTTCATTCAGAAGGTTTCAGGGAAAAAAAGAATTTTTGTAGCTAAAACTTGCTTTTAAACCTGGCAAGTTTCATTTGCCTGCTCTGAATTGAAAAGTTAAGTAGTTTCTCTTCACTGACAGGTGAATTGGTGAACATCAACACACATTGCATGCACCTGCAGCAGCTGCTAGGAAAATGGCTGGAAGCTTATGAGCTCAAGTGCAGTCTGCAAGCCAGCTAACAATCTAATGAATTATCTCTTCTGTGGAATACCACCTTCCAGTGAAGCTCTGTTCATTACCTGATCAGTTCATAGGTCTCTCCAAGCAATGGGTTGAACGGCTTCCCAGTACGTTCCCACTGCGAGGCTACAGCAGACACAGCAAATGCAGCAACACACTGCTCAGAAGAGTAAGATCACACAGTTAATCAACAGTAGCCATGGTGTTACAGAACATCAAAATATTTTCCTAGACAGGTGTTCTGGTTTCTGCTGGGATAGAGCTAATTTTCTCCCTAGTAGCTGGTACAGTGCTGTTTTGGATTTAGAATGAGAATAATACTGATAACTCACTGATGTTTTAGTTGTTGCTAAGCAATGTCTAGCAACAAAGGAAAGGACTTTTCAACTTTTTATACCACCCTACCCAGGCTCTGTTATTACCCCAACACTGTAGCAGGCTGGTGACAACAGGTTCACCTAGATGACAGCTGTAATCTTTCTGTGTACCTCAGCTCATTCAGGGACAGGGATTGAGTGAGTACTGCCTCATTTATGAATTCTTCATCTTCCTGCTCCCCAGCCAGCAGCTACCTCTCCTCTTCCTCCTGTTCTCTCATGACAGCCCTGCTTCAGAATAGTCTATATTGTCTACATCTTTCTCCTGCTCCCTCTTGGAAGAAACTCCTTCATCCCTTAGTAAATGAGCTGACTTTTGCTTCCAGTACTTCCTCCTGTGTATAGGGATGACTGACACCATCACAGGTTGGTTCTTTGGTTCAGCAGCAGCGCCAGACACAGGAGTTAAAGTAGCTCCAGGGCCTCTTGTTTTATTGTCAGATCCAGAGGCCTTCTCTTTCCCTTGAGGGTACTGAATAGTGTTAAACAGGGCTCATTAGGCCTGAGCCAGGCCCCAGCATACTTTTTTCAAACACTTGATTTATTTTTCAGGATTCTGCACTTGCTTAGGAGTGAAATTTCAAAACACTGGAGATGCCCACTATCCTAGTGGTTACCTATATTATCCCATACACCCTTCCACTCATAGCTTTCCAGCCTTGGGGCAGATCTCTGGGTGGTATCCACAAAGAGTTGTTTTACCATAAACAAGACCTAAAACACATTCAGCAGATGCAGTAAAGGAACAAGTGGATTTGACATCCTGATGATATTCTACATTCTCAAGAGCTAATTAGCCTGGAGGAGAAGGGGATGATGGAAGAAGGGATCTCCCGCATGGATTGGCTCTATGATGAGAAAAGGCAAAAGGTGTAACTATGAATGGTTTCCTATAGATGGCTCCCAAAGCGTGAAAATGCTGGCAATGCTGAGTAAAAATACCAGCTCAGACACACCACCAGGAATTCTATTATATCATAAGACAGCATCACAAAGTACAACAAAACGCTAACCTGAACCCAGCTCCCAGAGGTGATAAACAGCACAGCAGGGAACATACACAGCAAGTTAGATGTTGCGTAACACAACTCCAAGAACATTCACAGCAGCTCTCAGAGCAAATAAATCAACCAAGGGCTATCAAACTAGTATCATAAATGCTTATAATGAATTTGCTTTATTATGCTCTGGTCACATCCACTGTTATCTTAACCCTTCAAGCTCTGCTCCTTGTGGGGTGCCATAAAGGACTACTGTGGTTTAACCCAGCAGTGTTTGTTTAACAAACATCACACATTCGCTCACTCACTCCCCTCCCTAACCTAAATGGGACGGGAGATAGATTGGGGGGATAAAAAGGGTGAAATCAGTGGTTTGAGATAAAGGCAGCTTAATAGGGCAGAAAAGCAAGGGAAAATAATAATGGCAAAAGAATCACAATCATCAAAACAAGTAATGCACAGCACAATGCGTCACCACCCACCAACTGATGCCCCATCAGATCTTGAGCAGCAGCCCCCAGACAGCTTTCCCTTAGTTTATGTACTGAGCTTGACACCATATGGCATGGAATATCCCTCTGGACAGTTGGGGCCAGCTGTCCCAGCTCTGCCCCCATCCCAGCTTCTTGTGTCCCCTAGCCTCCTTGCTGGTGGAGTGGCACACGAGGAGTAGAAAGACTTTAACTTACTGTAAACATAGCTTAAGCACAACTAAAACATCAGTGTATTACTAACATTATTGTCATTCTAAATCCAAAATACAGCACCATGCCAGCTGCTAGGAAGAAACGCAATTCTATCCCCTGTGAAAACCAGGACAACAAACAAAACTAGTTATTGAATAAGAGAACCCAACATGCAGCAAGTTACAGGAGTTCCTCCTACAAAGAGACCATCTATAAGGAAGGGAGATCCCCCAACATTCCCCAAGAGCTGACATACCTGCATTCGCTCAGTTGTGCTGGAAAGTGAGCTGGCTTTGTGGATGAGGTATGTGTGCTCCATGTACTCCGTGAGTCGCTGGAGGAAGCTCAGTGGCTCGTTGAATATAACCGGCATTGTGATCTTTGACAACTCCTGATGCACAAATGAAATTTGTGTTAGAAGCTGAATGGTTAGATATGCTGACCTGCAGTAACCCAAGTGTAATTGGCTTATTACAAAAATAAATGATGCTCTTAGTGCTAATGCAATGTGCTTGACCTGGCTCTGCTAATACTGAAAGGACAAAAGCCTTATGAGCTCAATAAGCAGAGCTGTGCTGGCATTAAGGCTACTTTTAAAACAAAAAGAAACCAAACATCAAACTTCCTATCAATGAATGCATTAAGAAGGTGAAACAAAGGAAAGCAGCATAAAGGACCCTTTTAAAGACTAAGTTGTTTTTTATTCCATAAATAGATACAGACTATCTAATTACTTAAACATACTATCTTTTTTTGGAGGTAGGTAGGCAAATGAGGGGGAAGGGAATGAGAAAGGGCAGGGAAACGTGGTGGTACAAGAGTAAAAAGAGGGATTCTGTATTCTGAAGAAAAAAGGGGGTTTGTAACAGGAATAGGAATTTAAAGGAAGCCTTACAGTTTGGATGCTGTTTGTTCTCTCTCCCCATTTTTAAAAAGCATGCCCTCTGCGTAACACAGCAACAGTTTAAACTGCCTGCAGCAGCAAATTAAAAGGGTCTGACTGCGGGCTAAGGGTGTGGCAAACACGACCGTCCTTAACAGCAGCACCTGGCACCAGGAGCCTTGGCAGATGCTTTGGTACAAGCCACTACAAGTTCTGCTGCCCCCCACAACTACAATTTCTCTGCAGCAATTGCTGCAAAGCAGAATTAAGACCCTTTTTTCCTGCACACACCTTATATAAGACAGGCTTTCAACCTGTTCTTTGTATCTTGTAACACTTTTCCACTAAAATGTTACAAAATACAAGGGGCTTCTCCATACTAGGAGAAGCCTCAGAGGCTTCACATCAGCTCTGGAAACTCGGAACTGCTGATGCAGGCGTTCCCCAGCATTTCCACACCTCATTGCTTGGTGTTGCTCCTAACTACGCCAAGGGGAAGAGGAGAAAACGACCCGCAACTCAACCCACAAACCTTCCCTTCTGTAGACTACTGTTAGAGACTGACAGAGGTTTATCAGCAGCAAGTATTTTCAGCCTATTGCAGGATCTAATGGAGAGAAGAGCTCTTCTCAATTCACACCTAGCTGGAAGCAGATTAGGTGCCAACCAGCTAACTCTGATCTGGCCGTCTGGTCAGTAACACCATGGAAGGGGGAAGACTCAGATACTAAGGGGAATGGACAACAGCAAAATCAAAGTGGTTGTTTTCTGAGGTCGTTTTGTTTTTATCACAGTCAAAATAAAAAAAATAAAAAACAAAACCAAAAAAGCCACAAAGTACTTAAAGAGGTCAAGTCAGGAGAAGGTGTTTTTACTGAAAGAATATTGCTCTGACCAAGTCTTATCTTCCTAGGTTGTGAAAGCAAATAAAGCATATGCAGTAAATTAAAAACAAACAAACTAAAACAAACAAACCAACTCCATTAACAAACGAAAAAATGCATACAAAAGACCTCTTCTCCCAAACGAGTTTTCATTTGGGCCTCAAATAAAACAATCACTCCCTATTTTTATCATAACTTTCTGATTACCTACCATGCCAATACATTTTCTTAAGATACTCCAGATACTGAAGTCATTTCTGGAAAACATTGGAGATGGTAAGCTTGTTCTGTGGAAAGGAAGAGGGGAAAAAAAGCAGAAGTAAGAAAAGTGTTCCAATACTAACCATGACTAAGAAATGCAAATGCTCATTTACGAAAGTAACAGTTTCCCAATTTTTAAATTAAAAACCTAGTGGGAATGACAGCGCTACTTTGAAGCACTTAAACTGTTTTACCTGCATAGAAACATGAATTACTCCAAAATCAGGACCATTAACTTTGTATAACACCCGAGGAAGAGAATGTCTACAGCAGTCATCAGAACAGTTTTCAAAATGGCACCATTAAGATATTTAGTTGTGTCTTCGTGAAGAAAATGGAAGTTAACTGAATAGGTACATAAGTACATTCACTATGTCTGAACAGATCTGAGGGTTAAAGTGGGGTTGTTTTGGGGGTTTTCTGCTAGTCACCTTTATACTGACAATGAAGGGCCACAATTTATGGCCTATATTAAAACCAGCTCTCAGGAACAATAGGAAAAAGCAGCATCATTAAAGAAGAGCAAGCAGAGCCGCCTGTTCTACAGGAGACTGACAAATCCTGAAACAAGCCATAAGCACGCTTTCAAGGACCAGCATTTAAGCTGAGAACACACTGTTCACTTCTCAGCTGTATGGGAAATTCAAGCACAGGGTTTGTTCAGTTTTCTTACTGCTACTGACCAGCTCAACTGTTAGTCTAATTTACTTCTAGAAAGGCATAAATATTGGTCAAAGTCCTTTGTCCACAACACAAATCCATTTTTGGATCATGAAGCCATTGCCAATGAGCAAAATTCACAATTTTTCTGTTCTTATCAATAGATAAAAATTACCTAGAGCTCACTCACACTGCATGAACTATTCAAGTTTCAAAGTTTAGTTAACTCTAAATTATTCTGTTGCCCTCCTAATCAAGGTTGTCTTGTCTCTGCTCAAGGCAGCTAAAGCAATCTTTTTCAGAGTGTGAACAGGCTGTACCTTTTTTCTTCACCCCACCTTTCTGATAAACAGAAACACTGCCTAGAGAAAAAAAATACTCATGTTAAACTGTTTGTTTAACTAGCTCTACTTCCTGTGCTACCTCCCCTACTTATCTGCCCTAGAACACCTTCACCAGGGCTGATGCTTCAGTTTTCAGAAAGAACAAAACCAAAAAATCTTCCTTAAAAATCAAACAAGCCCCATCCCATCAAAAACCCAGTCATATGTCTGATCTCCTCACAGGAGCAAACTATTGTGTTACCAAGTAGATACAAGCCCAACACCGACTTGTTCTACTCAGCTCCCCTGCAGAGGATGAGTGGGTAGGAGGATTTATTTTAATTGACCAACATACCACCACTCACTCCCTATTCTGACTTTTCACTGAGACAAGAATGTTTTGTGAAACAGATCATCTTGAATAATATTAGGTATAAAATACTTCTGTGGATGCTTTGATACAAATGTCCAGGAGAGGACAGTGTCCACCAACTATTCAGTCTTATTTTCATTTGTAATGTTCACTTGTTTTTCCTGAGTGTCCTTTAATGCAGGCAGTCAGCAAAGTGGGTATTTGTGTTTAAGCCGTTCTGCATGTTAACCACATTAACCCTTAGTTTGCTGAAGTATACAAAGGAATTGCTTTCCTTACGTACTAAAACTTACATTTTCATTAAAGTTAACTGCCCTTCAGTTCAACTTATTTAATCACTTGAAAGCTGGCATTCAGTTTCAGCCACTCATCCATATTTGTTGCTTATATCAGTCAAACTGCTATGGGAGTCAGTTCTCTCCTCCCTCTAAAACACACACACACACTGAAAAAAACAAACAAAGCAGTTTTAAGCCACCAAGGAAGATCCCAGGGACAAGGAAGGACACGTGGACAAATGACAGGCAGCCAAGACTTGAGGCCTACTAACCTTGACATACTCCCTATGATCAAACAAATGGTTTTTGAATACAAAAATTTCCCTCCAGATGTCGATTCCAAAAACAACTCAGGAAGTTAATTTTAGCTTTAAGTGACAAAAACATCTGCTGGAATTTCTGTGCAGTAGAACAGATGAGATGTATTTAGGATCCTTCACTTCAACAAAAACACTTGTCCAAAGCATCAGCTATTACACATCAACTGCTACAGGAATCTTGTGGGGAAGGAAACACATGGACTGAAAAAGGCATGTTTACCTTGCTTTTCATGCCAACCTGAACAAACAATCTCCTGTTTCCCATGAAGTTGAACATGTTTGCATCCTGAAAGGCCCCCAGTGCAGGGACCAAAGGGAAAGCTGGCAACAAAATTCAGCAGTAAGAGGAAAACAGCAGTGACAAGTGGATGTAAAATGTTGGCACTTAATATAGAACATTTTTATGCACTGGAGTTTTTGGGGGTTTGCTTGGACTTTGAGGGGTGGGGGTTTTTTGCCTTTTTAATTTTTTAAGTTTGGCTCAGATGAAAAAATTCCCTCTTAAATAAAACAAGTGATTTGAATGCTTCCTGATTATTTACTGTACTATTTATCTCTCAAATCCTCTCCCAAGAAGTGCAACAAAAATTAAGTCTACTCGCAAGACACTCTGTGAACAATAAGCAGGATGCAAACTACATTTAAAAAGAAAACAAAAAAACCTGGAAAAATCCACAGAATAAACCTGCAGATTATATGTGGTACTGGCTTAATCTATCTGTATATGTACTTCCTAGCACTTTTAATTCCTTGGAACCAACAGATTTATTCCTACATTTCCAAACCCAAAGCATGTATGCTCCTCCCCGCCAAGCAAAAAAATCAACCTCCACTTCTGTGTGGAAAACTCTCAACCACTCAAATAATATCTGAGGTGCAGATTAGAGCTCAGGCTGTCTAGATGAAGACAGGAAATAATCCTATTTAAACTGTGGGCTGAACAGTGTTAGGTAATCTCATGTGCAGCCTAAAGGCACAGATCCTCTACTCATCTGAAGGTATCAAGATTTTAAGCAAAATTAATTAATCTGGTCTATTTTCTAAGTGACTTGTTTCCATGTGGTTAACACACATGGAAGTTAAAAAAGGAAAAGCTGTAAGCAAACTCGAGAGTGTAAGGATGGAATTAAGTGATGTGAAAACATTCTGAACCCCTCACTTTGCATAGCATCAAGAAGTTGCGGTTTTTGCTCTGAAAAGGACACAGGTGACATCACAGACAGTGCTATTTGACCACATGCACGTAGTTAGAACCAGTCCCCAAGAAAAAACAGGCACAAACTTTAGCCAGCAGCTCCAGGCATGTAACACAGTTCTTAAGTCACATGAAACTGATGCTGTACCAGGCCAAACGTGGCTACTACCAACAGCCTCAGAAAAGAGACTAAAAATACCACCTATCTCCCATCCCCTGAGAAGGTTCTCCTGGAGGTAAAGTTTAAATTGTCTGAGCTTCTGGGGAGAAACAGTTTGCATCAATGTATCTGGGGACAACTCCCAGTGTGACACCACAGTGCCAGGTAAAAAAGTCTAACATTAGAGCTCAACCTATAATGTTGTTATAGTCATTTAATGCCATAAAATACAGCCATATATTCTATAGCCATTTAGTCACAAAAAATATGGCCATACATTCTTATCTAAATGCAAAACAGATTCAAAAAAGGTTCCACTTCTCTTTAGCAGTAAATTATTAGCCGATTTATGCACCCATTTTACTCCAACATCCTATGCTTTCTTTACTACTAGAAGACAGGCAGCTCACAGAAGATGTACTCGTTTACTACTTTTCATTACTCTTTATAAAATCAGGAGCTTTGAAATGCTCCTCCAGTCACCTGCTCCCTGCAGTTCTCACAGCACTGTGCAGCATTACAAGAAGTTGCCAAGGAACTTCTTTTTTATAGTAAATGGAAGAGAAATTCCTGTCAAAGGTCCTCAATACAAAGCAAGTCAACATGCACCATCATTCTCATGTCGGTTATGTACTGCATCTCTCTCCTCACTGTTTCCAAAGCAGTGAAGGCAATTCAGATGTCCACCTTCACCTACTGCTTCCCCCCCACTCCTGAACTTCCTGCTCTAATTAGGGAAGGCACTTAGCCAAGGCCATAAATACCATCTTGCTAACAGCACAAGAGCAAAGCAACACTCAGTCAGCTGCTTTATTTTATCTCCCCCAAACACCCATTACTCCACCCAAGCCCTCATTTGATTCAGTCTTTGTCTAGTATGAGACATGCACAGGTTGACCCTTGAAACATCAGGTCTGATGCTACCAACTCACTTCAGCAGTTACTGCAATTTAACTATTTAAGATACCAAGTAATTAAAGCCTATCTAGCTTCCTTCTGTAAAATTAAATACTATTTTCCTGTTTTTACAGAAATATGGTGTCCCCATCATCATCCTGTATGTCCAAAACACTTCCAGAATAGTCTCTTTGAAACATGCTGAAGTCTGGGTTTATCTGTAGCACAAATGTTATATTGCCCTTTCACGGAAACTGGAGAACAGTGGTGTCTGTTACATCTCATTAACTCCAGACCTATTGTCCTCCTTTATTGACAAGGAAACAAACAAAAATGGATCATTTGACAACATAAAATAAGTACATAAAACATGGATGAGTCTTAGAATAAGACTCCCTTTGTTCACATTTGAGTTTCTGATGCCAGGTTAGCAATATTTTTCATTCATTCCTGATACCAACAGAAGGATCAAATAACTCGAAATTAAAGAGGCAATAGGAGGTATAGGTCATTAAAGATAAATGAAGGAATTAAAATCCACATAGATTTCAACAAGATCTAATAAAAACCAAGTGTGTCCATTTTTAAACAGTACATTATATTTTGTTTTTTTACTTATTTAGATTGGATCATCAAGATGCGAAGGAGCACACCAGCCTTGGAAAAACAGTCTTTATAAAATCATAGCATAACCAGTTACTTGTCAATCATCCCTAGCAAAGTTTTAGAAGTTTTCTTTTAGCTTTTCAGAGATTCCTGTGGTCTCTTACCATTAATGCATATTATAGAAATTTAAGAATGGACAACATCCTACCTGTGTTTTTTGATTCCGTTTGAAAGCGACTCCCCACTGCCACACACCTTTTCTTCAGACATGCCTGAAGTTATGGTATCTTTTGAATCCATGCTGTCCTCTAACGAGTAGGCTGCTGTTGTTTCAAACCCACTTAATGATTTTTCAGATTCTGAATCTGCAAAAGAGCAGGTGCATGTTAATGAATCTACCGCCTGTGCTAGACTTCAGTCACTAACAGATCTCCTCGCCTTGTACAAAACTGAAACCTAAGTAGCCTACTGTGTCCTGATGACAGCATCCATTTGGTAAGTAACTAGTACTGCCAGAGACCGCTGCAGCCCAGCATCTAGGTATAAAGAAATTGCACAGTAAGCAAGACCACAATATAATTTTGAGCCAAAATCTGGCCTATTTCTTAAATTAAAGCTACTAGACCTTGCTTAGGACAAGTGCCAGTGCCATACAGATGCCAGTACCCTACCGAACAAACAGGTACCTTGAGTAATGACTCCTTCTTCAGTTACGTCTAAGTTCTTAAGACTCTCAGTGCTGCTCACCAGCCTTCACTTCCCAACTCACTGAACAAGTATCAAAGAACAGGAGGATGTATCATATAGATAACATGAACTACGTAGGTCCCAGCAACATCTAAGTGATAAGCTCACCAATCAATAAGATAAACTTTGTACTGTGGAAGGCAGGTTAATAGTACAATCCACATCACCTCTCAAACTAAACCAAACATCAACAACAACACCTTCTTTCCAACCAGTGTTTTGGTCAGGTAGTGCTTGTCTAGCTCTGGAGGAGAGACAGTGCTACCCCAAATCAGAAGGTAAATTTCCTGGCAAAGGCTGCATTTTTGTGTTAGGTTTTCTTTCAAACCTGACAAGATTGACAAAGGATTATCCAATTGCAAGTTCCAGAAAGTGAGGGAGCAACTCAAAACATCAACTTCTATCTCATTTGAAAAATTCTTTAGCAGAAACCAGGTACCACAGTGACTGGTGAACAGTTAATGCAAGCCTCACTGCTTCTGAAAAACGTAGACCCAATCTACAGTAGACACTGTTCCTGCCATGTACTGCTTCCAGCATATGCTGTTGCTCTTGGCTGCAAAACCCCAGAGAAATAATTGCAAAATTAGTCATTCTCTCACACACTTGTTCTAATTCAAAACCAGTAATCAAAATCTGCTGAATTAGCAGCCCATCCAAAAGAATATCTCACTCACAGCTGTCTACTGCCAGGTGCTTTCATGTTTTGTCTTTAAAAAGCTATGCCAGTAGCTTCTCCAGAACACGTAAATTGTATATTGCTTTGTACATATATAGTGATAGGAGGACTTCCTACCACATCCAGATTACATAAGGGTCAGGAACATGACAGAATCCTGATAAATGGATGGGCTGTGTCACAATGTCTCCATACTTTCTAGAGAGAGAGAGATCTAGAAGCATAAAGGAGATCTTTCATTTAAAACATCCATGCCTATCCTCATCAAGACAGTACTGAAATTAAGCCAGTTGCTAGGGAATGAAAAGAACTGCCAGCTGGTGCTGAGGATATGTTAAAGAAGTGGACTGGCACTCCAGAGAATCTTCTCACAATTTTCCCCAAATTTGTCAGTCTAGTTCTGTGCCAAGTTATGATATAACATATCAAAGCATTAGTTTGGTGGGTACTATATTTAACAAGTAGGGTAAGGAAAAGCATTTTTACTTGGGAGAAGTTTGTTACATAAAATACAGATTTGTCTAGAGATCCTAAACCCAGGTAGTCAGGAAAACACAGTTTTCCTGCATATCCAAATATTGCAGAGGAAGAGACACTCTAGGAGTGTAACACAACTTGGGCCTCAGCTTCCTGACCACACAAGCAGCTATACAGTCCCTCGAGGTATGCATGCCACCTCTCTTTTGGAAGAGCTGCTCAATAGTACCAACATTTATCATGGCATGAAAAGCATGAAGCCAACCCAGTAACATAAAGGAAAGTCTGGCTCCTGTAGGGTCCTTTCTTCTCCTGTACCATCCAGGACAGTCTTGCTTTCAGACAAGAGTTATAGCGTGCAAATTCCTTCAATCTGACTTTCTGCAACAGACCCAAGACTCCAGAGCAGAAAGGCAAGAGCAGATAAGCTTCATAAAAACTGCCTGTCACTCTTGGATATGCTTCTTGGTATAACAAAGATTTTTAAATACCACACACATTCAGTTCTCCTCGTGCTGGCCTTATAGTGCCAAGAGACGATTCTGCTGGACTGGGCTCTGCACCTGCAAACCTCTCCAGAGCTGTAGACACAGACCAGACAGCATTCCCCAGGGAATGTGCCTCACCCAATGCAAGACTACCATGCCATACAAGAAGAAACAGTAGAAGAGTGAAACACAACTGTTGTAAGAAATTACTCCCTAGAGAAACCTCACACATTTTCCTGAGGATCAGAAAGTACATTTACAACAGCTCCTGCCATCAAAGACCTCAGTCTCCAAACACTTAACCTCAGCTACCTCCTTTAACCCAATGAACTTAGCAAGCCTTGAGAGTTTGTTAGGGTTGCAGAGTGAACAAGCCTAGTATTGTGAGCACAGATCAACGGGCAACTCAAACTGAGCTTTTCCCTGTGCACTTGCAGCGAACTCTTTTCTGAATTAAGATTTGCATACTCCCCCGTCACTGCAAAAAAAGATTTATATTCACAAGTTTCTACAGAGCAGCTGTCAAACAGATGACTAGGAGAAAATGAGGGTTTTTTTTTTAATTGAACTTAAGGGGCTGTGGGCTGAGGAGGGTGGAGAAGGAATAAGAGTTCCTGTTCAGAAGCCAAAATTTTAAAGTGATCTCTGAGACAAGACCAGGCTGACTAGGAAGCTCTCCAGCTCAAGAAACCTGAAAGAGTAACAGTACAAACACCAGCTACATTTTGCAAGAGTGGGAGAGCACTGGGAAACAGCAGAAGCAATGACAGAAACTTAACTCGAGACCTCATTTCCTATTGCTACAACTGGTAAGTCTTCAGATGCAGATAGAAAAGTTTGGCCAATGTTTTTGATTAATAAATAAACCTGAGAAATACAGTGTTTAACTACTGGCACTGTTGGGTGTCAACTCTGACCAGGTGTTTCCCATCCCTCTGAGACGCATGAATTCATTCTTTTAACTCTGTTCAAGGCAAGAAGTGACAGGCAGCAGTGTTCTCACAGAGGCTGTGAAGTATTTTCGGTACATGTTTAAAAAAAGCCACTTGACAAACTACTCTAAACATGGAAGGAAGGGCAAGAGGTTTCTATGCTTTTTGTACCATTTTTACTTTTAAGTGATCTGATTACTGGAGACAAACTAGGGAACAAGCAAAAGCAAGGGATGTAGTTGCTGCTTCTTGTACCATTTAGGAGAGTTATTTATATATAAAATATATATTTATATTTAAATATATATTATAAATATATTTATAAATTTTACAGCACCGAGAAGTGGTAGATACCAGCAGAAGCTGGTACTATGACAGGTTAGCTTCAGTGCACTTATATATTCCTGTAGCTAAGTAACTGTTTTTATTGCAAGATTGCATCTATGCAAAGCCATCAATAACCCTCTCAACGCACACAAAAATCCTGCTTGCAGAAAAACCCCCACCTCTCATATAAAACCTGTTTAAAAGAGAAAAACAAAGGCAGATCTAAACTCTTCCCAAACTGGGCGCACAATTTGCATATGAGAAGGGAATCTTATCTGAAGGGCAAAAATCAAGTACCTTTACCCTTTAATTCTTGACCTGCTTAGCCGTTTTTCAGCAATGTGGATGTTCTCTGCATTCCTATTCCATTTTCATATGCTCCTCAGGTCTGTATTAATCAAAGCTAATAACTTCTCCAGCTCTCTAGGAGATGGCATTGGTCTTTTAGAATTTTGCTACTTGTTCAGTGCTTCTTCCCTTCCCCAGAGCCCACCCGTTCCGCCCCACCCTGCTTTAAACATAGAAGACTTTGACACATGTTAAGCATGCAATCCTGAAAGCGAGAGCTGCAGCACTCCGTGTGGTATCGAGTTTAATTACACATTTCCACTACTCCCATGATGAGCAGATCAGTGCACCGTGAAGCGTTGTTAACTGACCTACGGCTATCAGAGCTCAGATTAATAACACCCTTAACTTTGCTCTTAACACTGGATACCATGCTTTGGTAAGACAAAGAACTTGCATTTTCTGTAGGTTCTTCCTTTAATTTCTCACTCATTGCAGGGATTTAGGAATTACTGCAACAGTCAAAAAGGACTGACAACAGCATATCACTTAAAGATAAAAAGAAAGGAGACTTCTGAAAATAAACTCCAACTTCAGTAAGTAATCTCACCACGTTGCAAACATTTTCCTCACTCCAGTATTGGAAAAGGAAGAGCATACTTCTGTAACTCTGGCCACAATTTCTACAAACAGAACAACACACTACAGACACAAACAGTGAACAATTCAGTCTATGCCAACACTAGCAGGTAGCATGGCTGAGGCTGGAGCAGATTTGCGAGAGGAATAGATGGTGCTGAGAACTTGACAATTGAACCAGATACATTTCTAGTGCTGCTCTCTTCAGATCTGCTTACTCTGCTGCCATGGACTGAGTGCCCAATAGGAACTTAGATGTATCTTCTGATTCATCTTCATTCAGGAGCAATTGGATTGTTCTACAACGTGAAGCAGAACATGGCAAATGAGGACAAGTAGTTGCAGCAGAGTGAATACATCCTTTTTGATACACCTCTTCCTCGAAAACCTACTTGAAAATTGCTCTGAATTTTCCCATTAGTGATACTTCGGTTGAGATTAAACAAAAAATGTCTTGTATACAGACAAAATTCTTAAAAAACCCAAAACAAAACAAAAAGCAGCAGTGGCATCTTCTTTCAACCTGTCAAGTCAAAACTAACAATTCCTCAGCTCAAAGAGCAAGCCTACTTATGCAACACTCTCACTTCTAAACTCACTCCTACAGCAGGGATTTAAAAATTCATAGAACTGCAAGCAGAAAAAGATGGCATCTTGATAGAAAAAATACTCTAAGTAGTGGCATTTTTCCACTGACAGACATTATAACTTGTTATATCACCCTGTTAAAATACACTGGTGTTTGCTCAATCTCCTATACAACCTAGAAAGATAATTCATGAATATGGCTATTGGTCCAAAATCCATATAATTTAACACTATCGGTTTGCAAATCAGGTTAAGCAAAAGCTTTGCAGACAGTTGTAGCAATTTAGACTTCCAGAAACAAAATAACCCTCTCCTAAAACCATACCAACAAAAAACTAATTCCTTCTATGCTTAAAGTGAAAGTGGTAACATGAATTCAGTAGTCAGGAAAATACATCACATTTCCCTTTTTCTAGCCACCTCCCCATCCCTGCCCCTTCAGAGACAGGAAGGACCTTAATCTCTGCAAAGCACTAAATGTGAACAACCTAGAGAAGAGAATCTAACACCAGTCTGATTAAATTGATGGACAGCCAAGAAAGTAAGTCTGTCCCAGAAAATTATTTAAAATGCAATTAAGACGAACTATGTCAAGTAACTTCTCCCAAAGGAGAAAGAAATCACATTTGGGTTTTTTAAAGTATGTTTCTGTGCATATGCACTCAGCAAGTTGCACAATTTTACAAATCCACTTGATACAATTTGCTTGTATCTTGCAAGGACAAAACTACCACCTCTGACAAGAGGAGAGGTGGATTCAGACACTTTCATTCAACAGTATTTAGAGATCAGGTCAGTTATGAGATGTATTAACTAGCAGCTCTTTAAAGCTTAATATTCTCTCATATGCACAAAGCAAGCCCAGCTGGAGAGACTACATTCCAACAGCATCGGATAAAGAACTATTCTCTGCTTTGTTGACAATCAAAAGAGCCTGAGGCCTTTCAGCAGAGTTGTTCCTTTGGTTCCTGAGGAAGAACCTGTTTTAGTGTTCCTCAGTCTCTTCTCCTACTTGAAGACTTGAGAAATTTGCTGCTGTGCCAAACAGCAAAGCCTGCTTCATGAAGTTGATTCACTGTGTTCCTATGCATAATAGACTTCCTTTGCCTGCCTTTTCATGGCTTAAGTTTCTCACTGCAGAACACCGATCAAGGAGTCTGGGAACACTGCTTTTCTCATCTGTCAGAAGCATCAGACAGTTCAGCTCACAAAAAAAGTAACCCCATACTTGCTAGTGAAGTTTGCCATCACAACCCAATTGTCTGCTGCAGTTAGATTATGTTCCCCCTCAAGCTTTTCCAGACCCCTCATTGTTGTATGCAGGTGTGTGCTGCCAGATCACCCAGAGCTACTACAGAGCCGCACTATGTACAGACTCTCTATACAAATGCGTGTTGTAATCATCTCAGGCAGCTCAGAATCTTCCAAAAATCACTATTGGCATGTTCTGCATCTGAAATTATGAAAGATACTAAACTAAAGAACAGATAGGGAAAGAAAAGACATTTAAAAAGTGCATGCAGGATTTTGATCCATCATTTTCTTTCATGTTTAACACTTCAGGTATACAAAAAGAACAAGCCTTTCTTAACACCATTATCCCCCAAAACTAGGGATTTTTATAGTCTGATTGCAACAACAGAACAAAGCAAAAAGCACACACCACCATGGACAAAGCAAGTCAGAAGGCTACAAGATACAGTTACCTCTCCCAAAATAGGAGCCTTATGTTTTGCTATTTAAAAAAAGGGCGTAGACTCCCAAGCAATGAGACCTTTCATTTCTGTCCTGTGGTTTTCTAACCTTTGGTCATGCTAAGGTGAAGCAATACAATTCTGCAGGTGAACTCTGGCAAATTTTTAGAGCCCTGCTCATAAAACGCATCAAGCATACTCCTAAAATTAGGTCTATGTTAGAAAGTCAGAGATTTCACTTGAAGTGAGACTGCTCCCACCTTCTTCCCCCACCCCACCCACTCCCAAGGCATTCACTACACACATGCTGTCTGCACACTCACATTCTGGACATCAGCACTTACCTGAAACAGCATCATAGAACTGCTCTTCACTGAGGATGCTAAGAGGTGGAGATCCCTTAACCAGAGACTGCTCTAGTTCATGGTGCTCGGTAGCAAGTGTCTCTAATGCTTCTGACAAGATCTTGTTTTTCTCCTGCTCATGCTCCAGTTTCAAATTCCTCACCTATAAGTAGATACATGCATGAATAAAATCTCATCTCTCTGAAGAATGTGTAGCTGGAAGCTGTTCAGAAAATAGACTCTAATGAATAAATAACTAGCAAACAGCTGGAACTGAAACCACATGGATTAATGAGAATATTACAGTACTTGTGTGATGACAATAAGGTTGTTAGTCAGCATTTTTAGTAGCTGAAAAATCTGACAAGTAAGATCTGACAGTATCAATCACAATTCCATAAGTGAATTCTAGCCAGATAACTGAAAAACCTTAAAACTGAGCAGAAGCATTTACAGCTCTACTTGGATGATCCTAACTAGAGTCAGTGATCAGTTTCTACAAGCACCAAGCTCCTTCTACTGGTCTGCTCCAATTTAGGCCAAGCAGCATCATCTAAATTGAATTACAGAGCAAATGTGAATGCCAGCTACAAATAACTGCAACTGAACTATGAGCTGAAAAAATTTAACCCTGAAGATTACAGGAGGAGGTTAAAAAAGATATTCCTCTGGTAACCGACTTTAACATTGATATAAACAGCCCTCCTGCTGAACTCCCCAAACAGTTTACTGAGGAGCCAGAAGTTAACAAAAAGAGAAGCCCAGCCACCAGAGGGTGAACCTTTTTTAAAACCCACACATGCAATGGGCTTCAGAGCAGATGATGTTATCCATGTTTTGAGTTCAGTACTAGTAATGGGAAAGCAGCATATCCTACCTATTTCCTCTTTTTTTTTTTTTTTTGCTGATGCTTCCCTGCCTCCTCTGTCTGCCAGCAGAGGGGAGAGGGGGAGAGGGTTGTAACTGAAGGCTCAGAAATGGCCACTTCTCCCAGCCCAGCAAGGCTTCAGTGTGCTATCTCTCCTTCAGTCCCCAAACAATCAAATCTTTCCCTTTCTCTCTTCCAGTCCCTTTTCAAAAGCATCCCCAACCCCTGCCTTGTCCTCTAGCTTACTCTCAAAGGTCAGTTTACAACACTAATTCCCCCTCCACTAAGAACATGCAAGGACATGACAATTAATCTCTTGGAACAGTTACAGGGACAACTTACACATATACCAACATTACCTTTTTGAATCTAATTTAAGAACTGTTCGTATGTCCTCTCTGGTTACAGTTTACATTAAAGCTTTACTGTGGAGGCTTCAGCCCCCTCAGTTATAACCACTTCTCAAACAGTGGATTCAGAGCTGGGCACAAAAGAGGCTAGTAAGGAGATATTAAAAGAGATTTGCCACTTCCAGAAAAGAGCTTCTATGCTGGTGGAAACATACCCTCTAGAGAAAGATTTATAGAAGAAATTTTCAGCCCCTCAATTGTGCCAAATACTAAATCAGATGTTTTGGCTGCCAGGCTCTGAGTGTAAGGGGGAATCCAATTAAATGATAATTAAAAGAGTATAAAATTGGGTTGCTAATTGAAAGCAGAAAAACCAGTAAGTCACTTACTGTCTAATAGTTTTACTCTGAACAAAATGAAAAAGTCTGGACTAGTTACTGTCACTTTCATTTAAAGTTCACTCTGACAGTACCAATGAAGCCAATTACTGCAATGTTTCATACAAATCAGACATGCCACTGCAAAAGATCTGTTATTAGGCCGTTTCTGCTAAATACATTTGGTATGCTGACAAATAGTTATGGAACCATCTACTTAGAGAAACAGCATCAGTATTTTACTCTCCCGATACATGAAAGATAGAGGACTGAAAATAAAATGGTACTTCTTATTCTTATTAAACAGCAAAGTACAATGAGTTACGAAAATGCTATTTGCAAAAACATTGTTTTTGCAGGATTGAATTAGATGCCATTATGCTCTAATGCTTTTGTTGGGTAAGTGATTTGAGCGATTTAAATCTTTATCTAAAACTTAAAGCAAATTGCAGGGAAATCAAAATAACCTAAAAACCAGGATAGACCTTTTCAGCATCCTTTAGTCACAGTTGTGTCACTAAAGAAGCAACAACATATACAGGCCTATAACCACGCCTGCCCCAAAAAAGTATTTTCTTGACTTTAAGGTTCCACTGTCCTATCATAACGTAGAGCTATTCAGAATAGCAGAAGGTATACTACAAAGAAATTCCCTTCTTGTAAAAACAAATTCCAGCTTTATAGTAAGGTTCACTTTCCTGTGTACTCCCAGGCCTCCTGGTTGCCAGACACTTACTAATACAGCAATTATACACCAGTAGGTAACAAAACCCCAAAACTTTTCATCTGCTCCATAAGCAACGTAATGCTAGCCAGAAGCTAAGGAATGAAGAAAACCCACTTAAGCTTGTTGCTTGAAATTGTTGGGATGTTCATTAATAACTGATAAAGTGGTTTTAAAGCAACCTTAATTGATATTTGGGGACTTGAGATGAAAAATTATAATATAACATTTCTGTCAACAGTATGGAGCTTATGGGAGGGACACATTGCCCTACAATCTCTACAGTCTACCTCTACACTAGTCATTTCTTGAGGGCTGTAGTCAGGAAACACTGCAACAACACCATATCCTTAAGCACCAAAACAGTTTCACTGTGACAACATGAGAATGACAAACGATTTTTAAAATGGTTCTACTACCTTTATTTGACTGATTTTGCCTGTAGAGAAGCAATGCTGGAAGAGAGAAAGCTGGAATAAGCCTGACGTACTCAACAACATAGTAGAAATAACCTTGCTTGAAATAAGCAGGGTTTTTTCTAACCACAAAGCAGCTTTAAGGGATACCTCCATTATGTCAGTAATAAAAGTCAAGGTGATGAGGTACACCTCCTAAAACCTACTTGCAGTAAACTGAATGTAAAGGGAGGATGTTGTTGTTTTGTTTTCTCAGAATCACACACTCTCTTCCCAGTTTAACGTGAAACACTGTAGGCAGATTGGTGCTGCTTTCAGAGCGTAAGTTTATTGAACAATGTAATTGACCAACTGTGATAGGTTTTCCCAAAATGTAAGCAGCATATTATGCATAATTTTGCCATGCTCTATTTCTCATTCACAAGACATGGTTCTGTTCATTCATGGTCAATGAACAGGATTCTGAGGTGAATTAGTCCATCTACCTTGCTACTTCATTACCATTTTTGGAGATGGCATTTCAGCTTTATCCCTTTTGCAAAAAGTCTTTCTTTCCCATTGTGTCTTTCTTCAGTGTCCCACCACAGAAACATCTGCAAGATTACAGAAGGAACTTCCAGACTGCTTTTAAAATCCTACACAAAAAGTGTAGGATTTATGTAATAAGCAGAAAGAAGAGCATGAAACAACAAAGTTGAGAAGCATTTCAATCTATTAAACTGGATGCAGAGAGACCAGTATTTTTCAGCGAAGTATCACCTGATTTTGTGAAGTTGCATCAGCTGAATACTAAATAATTTTATGAACTGACACAAATATGTATGTAATGTAGTAAATACCACACTGAAATGATGCAGATACTTGGGTACACACAGGTCTGGAAATCCAGTCTGAGCATGAGGAATTATTGGAAGAATCATTTCATTGACAGCTGGAGTAAGGCACAGCTTGTAATATAGCCAGGGTTTCTGTACCTTTCATGGTGGTGCCTGAGCTGAGAAAGAGACAGATGGCAAATTGTAGTGGGTTCAGCTCCTCATCTTCCAGCTATGGAATGCTGCCACCTATTTGAACCTTGTCACTGGTGCCCACAACGCCAGTGCCACCAGCAGCATTATGAGCTTTCCTCTGAGCTTTACGAAGAAAGTGGCACTGAGTGCTCAAGTGAACCCAGCATGAGGCCAGTTGACTTCCCAATGCCCAACTGGCCAGGCCTCCTACCTCATCCTTGTCAGGAGCTGTTCTGCACAACAGCAAATAGCTATCAATAAAGCTGGGCTTGCGCTCACACTGTTAGACAATGACACTTTAGATTGGTCTTGCTTCCATCTCTAAAGAGAATGGTATTACAGTCAAACTTCAGATTAACTATTTCTGATGGAAAGTATCTACCCTTGTCTCATGGTAGTAAACAATCACTCCATCATTATCCTTACAGCTATAGACACAGCTATAACCTCAGACGGAAGTCTTGGTGGTTTTCTGTCAGTGTATCTAGGTCAGTGCAACAATCCACTTGTAAAAGCATACTTCTCCAGCTGAAGATGTTTGATATCCACGGTCTGGTAACTAGTTTCACTTTTGCTTTAACTGAATAGAAATCTGCTTCCAACAGCTTCCTATAACATTCCTGTAAATGCTACCACATTCTGAGTTTAAATAGTAGAAGTAAGTTATTTTAGCAATCAGACTTCTCTTTCTTTTGTTAAAGGAAAGTAACAAACTATTTGCAGATACTCTTATTGCCTTTCCATGTTATCTGAAATCCTGGTAAGCACAAAAGCATGGTTTAAAAGTTAACTTCTTCACTGTGTACTACTGGCAGAAACTTCACATGTCTATTACAAAATATCAAAAAGCTTATCTGTGTGTAACAAACACCAGTCCCACTCCATTCTCTACCCTCAGTATTCCTTAGGTAGGTGAGAGACCAGTAACAAACACCAAACCACTCATTTTTCTCTTTTTTATCCCCTTTTTCCTTTTTTAAAGGCTGAAGTCTTGAACTGTATCAGCACAGCCTATAACCAAGGCCTCTCTGTCCATCCTGAAGACATCTTAGTACAATACACAAAATACTTGCTTTGTTTGGTGCTGGATGCCTTTAATTTAAATTAAGGCACAACAACAGTGGCACTTCTGTAGGGTAGGAAAGGATCACACCACTCTATGCCCAGCTTATAAATGACCATCTCAGCAACATGCTATTGCAGCTGCAAATAAGCACTAAACCCAACATATAGTGAGCAAGGCATAGAATACAGAGACCTCAATAATATGCAGTGCTACATGCTTTCAACATTAGAACAGTAAATTAAAAGACAGCATACCTTAGATCCTACTTCTCCTGGACTAAAAGAGAAAGGACAGACTTCACAACACTGCAGTGTGATTTAGCTGAATTTTATTTTCAAGCTCTCAACTTCAGTGTAAGGAACAACTGCCCAAAACAGAGACTTCAGAGTTGTGCTGAAAGGAAGTACCTCCTCTTTCACAGAGAAACCACGAGGAGATCTGAAGGCAGACTCTGCTGGAATGTCAGAACACTGCGTACCAACCCTGCTCTGCAGTAAGCTGAGCACGAGAGAGCTGCCTGTGACACTGCCTCACCAACGACTCTGACAACTCAGAAAGGAGGGTTTGGTTTCCAAAACTAATGGCTTTGTCCAACAGCCACAGAAATTCCATCCTCTCAAATATGTCATTTCTTATAGGATATTTGCCACAAAACACAGAAATGAGATGCAAATTTTCAGTAGGAAGGTAGAGGATAGTCTAACATCTGGATGGAAATTAACACATAACCAAGGAATTAGAAAAACACTGCTATAGTAGAACTAGCATTTTTATGTGAACATCTCCTGATGCTTTCTGTAATAAAATAAAGTAAATCAAACCTGCCATTTGTTTCACACTACATCTATTCATATGAAGCTGATAGTTTCCAGGGTCAGCTACTCCAACAGGACATACCATCCTGAATTCAGAACTTAAAAAGCACCGCACTGTAATACATTACACAACAGAAAACCCATCACAGAAAGCACTGGGAATTCAAAGTGAGATCTCTGTCCCTTCTTCTGTGATTTTCATACCAAATGAAAACTCCTAAAAAAAATCTGAAAAAACTTCTAAAAAAACCCAAAAAATCTGAGGCAAAGAGTGGAAACCACAACCTTGATGCAGAGTTTGATATGTATGCAGTTTGTCTATTCTAACAAGCTCGTACAGTTGCAATTTTGCTGTTAGTACAATACAGTCCCTATTGCTCGTGCCTTCTTGCATAAGCCAGTCCTTTGTGATGTGCAGTTTGAACTAGCGCTGAGTAGATCTGTTAATGCAGAATGAGAACTAAAAAGTTTTATAAAGAGTCAGGCCTGTCTCTGTGTCTTGAACAAAGGAAGAAATGTAAAGACTGAGTATTTTCCTCGAGGTGTATCTGTTTAGAAACAGAACAGTTCTATGTATTTTGCTAATAATATCCAACTTCAAAGCATGCTACTGCAGCACTAGTTCTACAGGATAAACTTCTATGAAAAGTACTGTTAAGACTTTCTGCTACCTGAAATAGTACCAAATTGCTGCTTAAGCTGCTACTAAAGTGGAAACTGAAACCAGTTGCTCTCAAAGAGAACTCACTCTGAAAGCTCTCATAGTTTTAACCATACCTGAACTTCAATACAGGATGCTTCCCAGAAAGAAAACAAATTTTAGAAAAGGATTGATTTTTACCTCTACTCTTGGGACTTAACTCCCACTAAGCATACATTAGTATATCATATGAATATGTATAATCCTGCTTTTCTCTTAACCTTCTGCCCTCAAAAAGCAGGAACAGTTCTAGTTTCAGAATGTTTCTTTGCAAGTATGCCTCAGGTATTTGAGACACTAGATAAAAGAATGAATGATTTACAAATACTCCTATGGCACATCAAAAAACTGCAAGTGTGACAGCTCACATTAAAGCAACAACAAATTGTTCCCAAATGGATGCAATCAATTTCATGAACATATCCCCAGATTCCTAAGGCACGTAACTATTTTACACAAAACTTTCGGAGTTCTGATCTGTTTACACACACACCCTTCTACAAAGAACCTCCTGCTGACTCACTACTCCCCAGCACCATCAAGCACAGGGGACTTGTGACAAACGTCTGCTATGTAAACATATGTCAGCGTCTTGCATCCTAACTCTTCATTTACCCAAGTAAACTAGGTCCTGTAAACATCATCACAGCCCTGGCTTATCCCAGGGAACAGAGGACTGATCCAAAATAGGTCATTGTTTACTTCAGCCATTGCTTCTTGCTCAGGTTTTCCCCTCTCTGTGCCATAAGCCTGTCAGTTACCGGGCTCCAGAGATCTATCAGACCTAAACCCAGCATAGTTAGAAAGCGAAAGTGACTTGAACTACTGCTACTGCAACTACTGAAAAGCAAAACAAGATGTGATCACTTAATCAAGGAGGTAAGCTGAGCTCACTGGTGATAGGCAAAGACTTATTTACTGTATCACAAGACAGCATCAGTCTTCATCTCCACAGTCCAGCCAGTTGACTCTACAGCATCAGAGTACCACATCTTACTGAAATCGTTATATTCAAAAGAGAAAACACACTTGGAAGGCAAACATAACAGCTGGCTTGCTTTCAGACCCATCTACAGAAAACAACACCAATACAGTTTCTTTTAGCACAAAAGCTGAAAGACCCACATACAAACAACCAAACCCCACACATTAAAGTCCTGGTAATCTGTTCTTTTACATCCCAACCCCAAAGCCTACAGAAGAAAGCAAAGACTTTGTAGAACAAGTCATACGACTGCCTCAGTCATTCCCCAGATTAACACAAGAGCTCATTGTTAGTCAGCTACGAATAGTCACATCAAAGTTCAAGAGGACAAGTTTAGCAGGGCTGATTTGGAACAGCTACATTTCATTCTTCTGAGCACAAAGTTGTAGTATTTCCCTATATTTGATCTATTAATATAATTAAATTCTGCTTATGAAGGAAAGGATCAGGTATGATTATAAAACTTAGAAAAATACAGCAGAAACACTAGTAGAAGCAACAGCCAAGCTATCATCCACACAGAAGGAACTCACTTTGGCAGGATCATGTCAACTCAGGCAGACATTTAGGCTGTAAGAGAACTGTTATTCAAAAGAAAAGCTGGAGATGCTGAGAGCACACGGCACTCTTCTCCCAATGTGCATGTCTAATATAAAAATTCACCATTCAAGACTGCTGGGAATAACAGTTTCTGAACTAGCCACATGCTAGGGACAAGGACTTTTTGCCTCCCACCTTTCCTTCCTAAGACACTAACACTTCCTCCTCAACACGGACCTTGCTGCCTTCCTTCCCCTCTCCTGTTTCCACATTTGGCTATGTCAAAGTCTGTTTATTCAGAGGCTGCTGAAGCACTGCAATTTTAACCAGTGGAGAATGTTGCAGTTCCCAGCCAGGAACCTGTCTAAGAGCACATGAGCAAACTGCAAAGATTAATCGCTGATTGCAGATTAGAAGGCTGGTTTTGGCTTAAAATCTTGTATTTAAGCTTTTCTATCAGAGAAACTGCTTTCTTCAAAGTGTTCCGGCACAGTCAAGACTTAAAAAAGCTCTTACTGGTTTGGTTCTAAAGTGAGACTCAATAGCAATTCCAAGTTTTCCTCTCAAATGTATTTGTTTTTCACATTTAACTTAAACCACTAAACTGTAATCTGATAAATGTCATGAGGTCTACTTAGGTTTGAGAGCTGCAGAAGCTGCCAGTCTCCTGAGCCCATTCTGTCCCTACTTGTGCTCCAGTACTATAATGCTGATTAGTCAAATATCAGGACTTCAAAGAAAAAGCCTTCTGATTTTGTGATTTTCTGTGAAGCACTGTTTCTATTCTGAGTAATGATGAAATTAAATATGGCTGCTATTCACTTTTGCCAATACGAATGCCGAAACAAGCTGGACTCAATGACATCTGACGTGGTGCACACTTTTGGGAAGCACATTTTGAGTTGCAGAGCTACAAGATTATCAGAGAAAAACTACACTCCAAGGATATTTTGCTGCCCCAGTGAGATTAAGCATTTATGTTCTCAGAGGCATACTCCACAAGTAACTTTCCTGAAACTAAAGGCCTCATTGAAGCTGATCCAGTATACTGATGCCAACAGAACCAGAACAGCATACTGCTTCATGCTTTCAGATATGGTAGGGACAATTTTTTGTCTTCTCCCTTTGAGGAACTGGACATCTTTGAAGTTTGCTAGTCTCACAGAGAGACCAGATTTTAAGATGTAAGGGTTCTTAAGAATGTATACAGGAAGCATTTTCTTTTTATTCTTGAGGACTGTTTTGCAAATAGATCTTAAGGCAGTTTTGATCTACTTCCCTTAAGTATTCTTCTGTATACACCACTGATTACTTTGATCAAGCCCTTTGTAATCTCTCCCCCACACTTCTTCCCGACTGGATTATGGCAAATGCATGTAATGTTTTCTGTTTTGAAGCAAATTTAATGTTTTTGCCATGTTTTTGTTGGCTCTTACTGGCTTACTTGTGCTGCTGGACTCAGTTGTTGACTCAGAATGAAAACAGCTTCCTATTAAAAAAAATTAACACTTCTGAAGCTGGCTGTCTGCTCTACAAGTTCTGCATTGAGAATCTTGTTAAGTATTCATTATTCATGAAGTCTAACTGACAGGTTATTTCAAAAAGAAATTCCAAAACAAACGTTCATGCTTGTACAGTTGTTCTGCATTTCTGAAAAACTCAGATGTCTCACTTTCTAGTTATTTAATTTTGGACACTAACCAAATAGAAGTGAAAAAAGTTACATAGGTCAGAAAGCAACAGGGAGTTTTACAACGCAATGCTGGAGTTCTTATCTCCAAATAAAATCCACCTTGGAAAGCATTCTTTGCTGTTTCTGCTATAGCCTGGATGTTCTTCCCACATTTGCAATATTAAAGAATCAGAAGACCGATTCTTCAAAGACCAATACAGATGCAAAAATCCCACTTCTACCTCAGATTTTAGAAGGACTTGGAGCATTTAGAAGATTGCCCCTTCTTAGGGATGATTTTCCTCTGAGACACTGTTTTTGTCCTTACTCCTAAGCAGGGAACAGCCAGCAGACTTCAGCCAGGCCCTGGGTAAGACACTTCCTGAAATTAGAGTATGTCACACAGACATTTGTCCAGCAGTTAGAGCAGACAGATAAATATGCTCTAGAGTACGGAAATTTAGTGCAGAACTAAATAATCCAAATGTTCTCATTTAGTGGAACAGGTCTTTTCTCCTTATGAATGATCTCAAATACTTTTGCCCTTATGTGATAGGGACTTTCTATTGTTGTGTTTGTTTGCGTTTTTAGAATTTTTTTCAAGAACATTGCAGCAAAGCTGTTTACTGTTAAGTTGTGTATTTACTACTGCCCTATAAGCAATCCAGTAGCAACTACTGTTCAGAGGAAGAAGAGATCCCAGATTAAACTTCTAAGAAGCTCTTTTACAAACTTCTCCAATAAAACTCACTGGCTGCTAGAAGAGAACTTGATTTGATGAAAGTTCTAAGTTCTCCCCACCCCAAGCTGAAACAGAATCTGACAGTCTAGAACGACACATCATTTTTTAGATTCAATAAATTGCATGTGTGAACAAAGACAATAGTAGGAAAGCACTGATCCTATATTATCAGCTGATCTTTGACACATGGTTCCTTGAAATTTTCTAATACTACTGTACTGGACTGCCCCTTAAGTATTTGTACATCTAAGGATGGTTCAAACTAGAGAAGAGAGGGCTGAGGGCAAATCTCATCTATATCAATACCTGAAGGGAGGATGCAGAGACAACTGGAGCCTGGCTCTTCTCAATAGCACCCAGTGGTATGACAGGAAGGAATGGGCACAAGCTGAAAGGCAGGAAATCCCCCCTGATTGTCACAAAACATTTTTTTCACTGTGGTGGTGACAGAGCACTGACACAGGCTGCCCACAGAAGTTAGGGAGCCTTTATCCCTGGAGATACTCAAAAGCCATCTGAACATGGTCCTGAGCAACCAGCTCCAGGTGGCCTTGACTGAGTGGGGGAGGTGGACCAAAGGACCTCCAGAGGTCCCTTCCAACCTCAACCATTTCCATTTTGTTCTTCTGTGAAATTAGGGTTTAGGCCTTAGCCCAAAATGTCAATTCAGAGGTGGAGGAGACACAGGTCAAACAAAACTAGATTTCTGCTATCCATAAGCACAGATGCCTGCTGTCTAAGGTTTCCTTCTGAGTCTGAAAGACTCAGCCAGCTCATTTTAACCTCAATTTGATTTGTCTGACCTTGCAGCAAAGTGTTTCACTGGAAAAACACACAATCCAATTTGGATGCATGGCACAGGATACATCCTCAATTAATAATCTTGGCATTTCCAGAAAGGTATAAACTACTGACATATATGGATTAGCACATTACCTAGAGGAGGTATACTATGATTTTGACAACTCAAGATTTTTCCTCACCACAATAAAAGCCTTGTTTATGTGTGTCCCATTAGTTTAAGTCTATCAGGTCAAACCCACCAAGTTCCTGCAGATGCTTTTCTGCTACTATAGCACTGCACAAGGCCTGGAGGCTGATACTCTGACCAATTACACTGAATATTTCCAGGCAAGATAAGAGTAGTTTTGTTGTCTCTATCCTTTCTCTCACCATGGTTCTTGACTCAAAAAAAAGGGATGTGCAATAGCAACACTATTATATTTCAAGATTAACAAGAAGCCGTATTCCTATTTAAAGGTCATATGGATTTGAACAAGATTTTGTTGTGGAAGCAGTGCAGCTCTGGCAACACAAAACTCCCTGAAGCAGATGAAAAAGTTTGCAATCTACTTCTATGTTAAAAAGTAACCCTACATTGTGAAGGTACACTGTAGACCCCCTTCAAACAGGCATGTTCTAAAGCCATTCTCAAAGTCTCTCAGCAAACCTATGGATCCAAGAGTTACTGCATTGATGTCCCCATTTTAACATTACTAATGTAGCCCTGACAAGCATGAGAGGATGGAAAACATTCCTATTCAAAAACACGGAGTCCACATTTACCTTACAAATGGCTTATCATGAAGCTTTGCAAGCAAAGTAAGCACATCACAGGTGTCACTCTCAAAGACAAGATGTTCAGATGAGGGCTATGCTTAGAAAGCCAGGCATCCTTCTTATACTGAACTCATCAGGATGTACACAACAAATGGATACACTCTGTTTGTAAGAGGGGCTCTACCTTACCATTTATTTGCAGTAACATTCAGTTCACTCAGTTCATTCAGTAAATGGAACATAATTTGTTTTGTGTGTGCTAATCAACCAACCTGGATAGCAAAGGCCTGTATTTCCCATTCGTACATAACAACGAAAGCATTTATTATTAAAGTGTATTATTGCAGCATTTCAAGGAGAGTGACATTAAGAACAATACAAGCAATATAGAGAAAGAGTTTACTAACATTCCTTTATGAACAGGCATGGCATGTACCTTCAAGGAAAACTACAACACCAGGGATTAATTCTCAGTGTATAAATACTTTCTGAGCACACTCCATTTACCAATTCCAGTGATATCGTCAGTGACTCAGCAGCTAGCATTATACTAAGGCATTTCATCACTGGACAGCAGAGCAAGCACTTCTGTGTAATATTAAAAGAAATACACTTCTGTATACTAATATTAAAACAAATAAAGCTTTTAAAGCTGCCAGCTTTATAGGGGGGTGGAGAGAGGGAGCCCAACAAGTACACATTTGGTCATAAGATTAAAAAAAACAGACAAGAGGTCAAATTCCACAATTGCTTACCTTTATAAAAATGGTATCAGCTCTAATAAGTCAGACTTTTTTAAAAGTGCAAAAAGCAGTTCTGGTTGAAATAGCATGACTGTGACCTGGTGAAGTTTAGGTTAAAAACAAAAAACACAATGGACAACACACCCTCCCATAAGCACTGTCTAAATAGAAGTTATCCATTTTTTCTTCATAGCTAGAAGACCCCTGTATTTCATGGAATCAGAAGTGGCTAAAATAAGCCAACTAACAAAAAACCCCGGAAAGAACAGCAGAAAAGTAAGTTTAGACTCAGTGGATCTCCTTTATTCAAGGAAAGGCTACACATGGACAGCTTACTAGCCCATAAGGCAAGAGATCTGGTATCGCTAAAGTTTAAGGAAGCCAATAAAACTAAAATATACTAAAATCCCACCACAAGACAAATTTAAGATGATTGAACAACTTTTAAGCAACACAAAGCCTTAAGTTACTTATGCTTCGCAGAAACACTGCCTTTAAAACAGCTTCACACAAAATACATGCCTAATAAAGAGTTAAATATTCTGTCCCCACCAAAAGCATGTGTTAGTATCCAGTGCTGGATAGGTTACATGAAATTTATTATTCATAAGTGTAGAAATGATTTAAAAAAATATTACTCTCATAAAATAGCTTATCAGACTTACATAGAACAAGAAGCCTTATTTTCTTATATATTAATTTTTAATAAATTAAGTTTCAAGAAAGAGAGGTCAAGAAGAACAATACATCTTCAGAGAATTAGTATATGTGTGTGACCACAGTTAACCAGTTTGGTGTTCTGATGTTTTACACAGCTGAGACACAAAACCAGACCACTCAGCCAGACTGTGACTGCAGTCAATTATCTCACACACTTGCATGCAAAACCCCAGCAAACAAAGTTAACAGGTATAGTGCTACGCATAGAGGAATAGACTTATATCCTGGTTTTTAGCCGCTTCATTTTTTCCTGAAATGTTACTAGTCCTTAGCTGACAATACACTAGCTGGCTGGGAACAAACAAGTTTTAGAACTCTGCTGTTCAATCAGTCTTCCAAAACACATCAGGTACAAATTAAGCCAGAACATGGAAAACAAGCTGATCAGTTTTACATTCCGTGATGACATCACAATGACATCAGAAGAATAAAAGTGCACACCCTTCTCACGCCAGTTTGTTTTCCAAGCATGAGAGGAAAACAAACAATATTCTCATAGAACTAAGTAGTGAAAACTCTTAGAGAAAATATCCATCCTACACATTCCTTTTTCTGCTTGTCTCCATCAGCTTGGAGACAAGAGCATAATTTTCCAAATACATTCACAGAAAACAGAATTCCTAATTGATATTTGAGAAGCTTACTCTATCAAGAATTATTCCATTAAACTTGATTGCTGCTTGGTTTTTTCCCCCTGCAGCCTTGGCTAAGACTGTTTTCTCAACATTAAAAATTAAGTATTTAAACAAGTGGTAGACAAGACCTTAGAAGAAAACCTCAGAGCAGGAGCTGCAGAAGCACATTAAGGAGGAGTGTCATTTCAAACCAGTTTGTTTTTACACTGTGTTTCCCCAGAGGCCCATGAATGGATTCCAAGTTAGTTTGCACAAGGCTGCTTAACAACAACTGCCAACAAAAAACACATCTACAGGCCAAACTTTGAATAAGCATTAACCCACCGTGGAAAGTGCAAGAACAGGTTAGCAGTGGGCTTCCAGGTGGGCTACACAGTGAGGAGCAGGAAATGCCTTCAGACAAGCTGTCTGACCAGCTTCCATGCAGGCTCTTTGAGCTACAGGCCAGGAAGAGTTTCCCTGTCGTTAGAAGTCAGTATGTCACTTTATACACTTCAAAGTTAACCTCTTTCCTTGTAGCTGGTGATATGTTGTATCAGCAACCTTGAAGAAAACAAACAAACAAGAAAACAACCCCCCCCCAAAATCACAAAAAAAAAAAAAATCTCCAGAACTGGAACCCTGCTAGAAAGACCAGAAGCACTTGCCTTTTATCCTATAGTAACATCTGAGCATCCTTCTGTGAGCCAGAACCATCTTTCACCCAGAAGTCTTTCCAATACAGCACTTGACCAAGGATCTTATCAACTGCTTCAAAACCTATCACATGCTTCAAAAAAAAACCACTCTGTCAACAGACATAATACCCTTTCATAAAAGAACAGCAGTAATATTTACTTATCTTTCTCCTGAACGGAGACTCAGTATTTCTTATTTTAAAAAGCTTCTGTCTGGGCTGCTGCTTAGCTTCACTTCCCACTCTGGTGACCTATTGAATCTTGGCTGCTCTAGGGAAATCTCAGAAAAAAGAAGTTATGCTCTTTAACTCCCCTACCTCAGATACTTTGGACTTGCTAAACTCCTGCCTCTACAGGAAAGGACATTGTCTCCACAGATCTGTAGCTAGCTTTATACCTGCAAGGCTGCAGCACGCTGGTAGAAAAAAATGCTTTCAGAGGAAGAACACTACTCATCCACAAACATCTCACTAAGAAGTTACTCCAACTTTAATATCTTCACTATAGAGCTTTAGTCCAGATGAAAGACATGTGCATATACAGAACACAAAAATTAGTACAGCAATAATCATCAAGGCACGAGTAGAACTGTCAACATTCTAGCAGGAGAAAAAACCAAATGACTTTCCTATCAGTAGCTTTGTTCCCTTATATACCTGCCTATACAACATACCACAACACTTTATATCCTATGCTCCTCTGCATAAAAGAAAAATACCAGTCTTTACTAGGGAGCCCATCTGAGCATAGAGAACCTTCCAATGAACATGTCACATTCAAAAAAGATTCAAGCTGCATTAGGTATTTCTAGTACATTCCCACTCATTTGGAGGAGAAGGGAAGAAACAGGATCAAGTCAGCTACTGACCAAGAGCCAATAAAGGTTTTCTTGATGTTGATACACCTCAATTCTCTCAACATCAAACAGCTCTTGCTCTGTTCAGGCCAATCATCAACCATCTGAAAATTGGCCACTTCCTTTCCACAAGCATAAAACCTGAACAGCATTCCAGTTGTTCAGGGCATTGCCTACAGGCCTTGATGCACTGAGGTTTTCCCTCTATCTCCACTACTTACAGCAAGAGCTGAATACAATGGACAACATTAATTCCTCTGTGCTCCAGTGACTGAAACGAATAAAAATAAAAATTTTTAAAATTGGGCTGTAACTTGTTTCTAAACACAAAGAGAAAAGACCAGAAAAACAAAGGCACTGGTTTTATCACCTGAGGGACTACGGACTCTATTGTTCTATGTCTAGTTCAGTAGCCAGCCTATACATGATCCCCTTACTAGACCTAACTTATCATTAACCTCTTTCTTAGCTTCTCTGATTTTGAGTCCCTCACTCTTCTTCATCTCACTTTCCTACACACCAGAGGTTCCCAAGACCTTAGCTGCTGCCGATATTGCCAGGTGGAAGAAAAGGACTGCTGATGGATGCCAGGACTTCCCTAGCAGATTTGCACAGGGTGCCTTTATCAGCATTTCTCCCTTGACTGCAGATTCTCATCACTGCTCTCCTCACCTGCATCCCCACAAAGAAACAAATAATAAAATTTCTCATTAAGGAGTCATCTGGAGATAGCCTACAGGCACCTTCTTCATTCACAATACAGTAAGGTAGGAAGCAGGGTTAAGTGGTAACAGCCGTGCTCATACCTGTCTCCCAGAAAACAAATCAGAAATATATCAAAGA
The DNA here is from genome assembly GCA_013397075.1 of Rhabdornis inornatus. Taxonomy (NCBI): domain Eukaryota; kingdom Metazoa; phylum Chordata; class Aves; order Passeriformes; family Rhabdornithidae; genus Rhabdornis; species Rhabdornis inornatus. Next base: position 2,226,784 of record VWZS01002632.1, on the reverse strand, counting down.
CAACTATTTGTATGCCAAAGAGCATGCAAACATTCACTCACAAGAACACACACAGGCACATTTAACCTTCAGACATTCAATTACGTTTCCAAGAAATCTGAAATAAACTAAGGCAGTGCACTGAACTTCCAGAGATTGGTATTTACCAGTTGAACCATGTGCACATTTTTATTTACAGGATGTACATACAAGAGATAGCACATTACGCCATGGTAAAGATAACTACGTTCAAGGACTATGACCCAGAGTATTTTGATATTAAAAAAGTTTCTGTAGAAGTGACAAGCTTAATTTGTTATGACAAATTCTTCATAGCTGAAATATACAACTCATTTAATGCAAAAAGCGAAGAAACCTTTCCTGAACTCCTCATCTCATCAGCTAAGGCTTTTCACCAGCTTGTAAACAAGTCCCCTTTTTAAGACAAAAACAAACTAGAAAGAATGACAATATCTGCAAAGGCTGAAGATCAAAGCCACAAATAGACTACAAATGAAACCAGCTTTCAACTGCCATCCGTTCTACACTCGTGCAGTACAAGCTCTTAATTTACTGTTACATATAACCCTTGATGGTAAAAGTGAAACTTAAGGGTCAAGATACTCATCTACACACTTTACCTAAGCACTGGTTAGTGAAGAAGCAAGGTAAAAAAAAGGAAAAAGTTAATTTCTTTAAATAAATAATTTTTTTTCTATCAATTTCACACAGCTTCGGCACAGATAGTTCAAGTACTAGAGATGAATTTTAAACTCATTCAGAAAATCTAGCACAGGCGAGAATAGCGTGAAAAGAACCTTAAGTTCAACTCCTACAACTACATAAAATAACTTAGGACACAAAAACTACTGGACTCAAACTGCTTTAGGAATGTAGGTTCTGATATTTGCTAGGAATAGCCCAAGGCAAATCTTGCTTTGAAACGCTACTTACTAACCTTGTGCCAAAGTCACTGCAGAAAACGTTTCAAGTTGTGCTGGCTGGCTCCGACACCAATGCCCGAGTAAACACTCAGATGAAAGCAACCAAGTTACATTCCCTTCTTGCCCTCGCATGTTTTAACTATTTGGCAAAAAGTATCTGTGCTCGCATCTGCTTGACACTGAAGGGTTCATCGCAATGTCAAGAAGGAAGCAAAGCCATACAACAGCAGCCCCCAGCCCATCACGAACGCTACATACCGCGGGACGATTCCGGGCAGCACCGTTCCAAGGGAAGCCGCCCCGGCTGAGGCAGCTGCAGCAGCAGCACCTGACGGGCGGGCACACGCCGCGGGCGGCCCCTTCACCTTGCNCGCCGGCCGGGCCGGCTCAGGAGCGTCCCCGCCGCCGCTCGGAGCGTCCCCGCCCCAGCGCGCACCCCGAGCACCGCACGGCCGCACCGGCGGACAGACGGAGCCATCGGAGATCACGCTCCTGCACCATTCCTAGCGCAAGTGGAACAGACGGCTGAAGCTGTCTGTTTTAGCGCTGCGTTAGCAGTTTCATCTGCGGACTGCGCGATTATGCTACAGTAGCCAATGCACGGCGATAAGTAACACTAAATGAAGTTTTCTCTCGAGAGCCAAAAGTGCGTTCACTGCGGTTATCCTTAATGAAGTGAGGAGCTTCTCCTCATTAGTTAAGCAGTAGCTTCTGGTATGCTGACAATTTAAATCAGAGGGAAAAAGAACTCGTTAAAGAGGCAGGATAAAAAAGCACCAATCTTGAGAAAACGTTAATTCTAGAGATAACCAGATTTCACGGCACATGCACAATACAGTTGCAAGGTTTTATATATTGTTTTTCAAATGCCAACAAAACGACGGTCTAGAAATCAACACTGAACAGCAAAGAACAGAGCCCTGACTTACCAAGGACAACAAAGCCAAATGCTGTGGGTTTAAGAACAGTAATGATCAAGGAATGTAGCTTCTTGGAAAGCTGAAAGTCTTAGAAAGAGATTATGGCGTTTTTAAAAGCCTGCACTATACTCCTGAACTCAATAGTTTGAAGTTTAAAACTACCAAGACAAAAAACTCTCCAGGATCACACCTTCTCCCTGTCATGACCAACTGATTTCACTAGCTAGGGTGGAAAATCAAGTTCACATCTCAGCCTATCCCTCTGCGCCCAAATCTATGTGCTTCCAGATTAAAATAAGGCCTCTATTACACCTACTGAGACTATTCAAGTTCAAGTAAGGTGAAATTACAATTCCACCATATGTTCTGCCATACTCCACTCTGGAAAGCTATTTTAGTCTGGCTTGAAGCAAGATGCCAACACAATTAAGGAATACTAACTAACACTATACACCCACTGTTGTAACAATTTCCCCCTCATCCACAAATGAAGCTGGCAACTTTAATATCAGACTTTCTTAAGGAAAAAACTCAATGTAAAAAAAAAAAAGCAATGCTTGCTCCACTGTGCTAGAACTCAAGTAAGTCTAAAAGACTCGTGACTAGACACAAAGGACTTGGAAAGGAATGAAAAAAACACAAACCTAGACAATGGAGCCAGTGTTTGTAGCTCACTGTTAAATAACTGGAAGACTAACAGCATCAACACAAACCTCATTTTGAAATACGGCTTACTGATGACAGTGGAGCAAGAGCCTAACCCAGGGATTATAGTTACCACAGTATAGGAAGACAAGTTTATTCTATGGTACGAGGGCATCTTCAAGAAGGAAGAAAAATACCAGCTCTCCTACTATAGGAGCTAGTGAATTTGACATATATTCCCAAATTGAAGTGTTTGCATTATGTTTAACACTATACAAGATATTTGTTACTGGGAAAGCGAGAAGTTCAACAAATAGCATTTGCACACCCACTAAGCACATGGTCTGAAAAACAAATTCAGAAGCAATATTGTTCAACATTTCAGTTAGCTAGCAAAAATAAAAAAAAAATCTGAAAAATAATTTTCTCAATATTTTGACCTTCAAATCAGCAAAGCAACAGCTTTATCTAATTCAAGCATTCAGTTTTAGCATTGCAAGCAGTAGCTTGTAACCAAAATGTCTCTTTTCAGAACACCCAAATACTAAGACATCCTTTTGCCAAGGCATATACCTACTCTTTCTCTAGAAGAATGAATTTTCATCCCACTCAGTATGCAAAAGGACAGCTTACCAGCAACATGAAGTTGTATGGGTTTGTGTATCTATTTTTGTAACAGGTAAGCAGGGAACTAGCCAGATATGCTAAACTGTTCAACCCTTTATAGACCCACACAGCATACATACCCCTTCTTGCTTTGTGAATAGGTTGAGGCACTCAGCCAGAGCCTCACATGTTTCCTGGGATACTTCAGAAACCACATCAACTTTCTGCAGGAGGGGAGAAGATATTCCTGAAAGCACAAAAATACTACTAATGTTAGAAGGACGTTGTAAACTACAGGATTCTTTTAATTATTCTTTCCTCTAAGTAATACAGGCATAACATTCACATGCTACAGGAAGGCTGGTGCATTGCAAGATCTGTGGGAGGGGTTTTTTTTTGCCTCCTTTCCCAAGTACTGGTATAAGAAGCACATTAATAGATAGAGTTTCTCTTTCAGCAAGGTTTAGAAAGCAGAGGCAGTAAGCCATGGCAGCAGGACACTGGAAAAGGGACTAGCAACAATCTTATTTTAACCACTTCCTAGATTTTAAAGCTTCAGGTGACAGAACTTAAATAAAAAGTATTCTGTAGTGGTTTAATATAAATAAAAGTGTAAAATGTAGATATTTTTTGCCTTTTGTCATGTATTATACAGAAGACAAAGAGCTTACCACAGTGCTCAGTGCAGCTGTAAATGTAGGTTTGAAGAAAAACAGAGTTGTGACTACAAGCACACTGAACAATTAAAGGGGAAGATCTTATTTTCATGGACTCATCTTATGTGTAAGTAGTACAGCTTGTCACCTCATATCCTGACTTCTGTCACCATTTACAGAAGGGACTGCATGTCTAGAACCAGCAGGAAATGATGATAACTCAATCAGCTGGTAGAAATTATTTGAGTCAGTCTGTGAAGTTTTGTGATGCGCAGCAATTCCTCAGAAATCAAGTAAGCCATTTGCTCAGGAAGCAAAGTTGTTGCAATTAAAATAATTGCAACATTTAGTGCCTGCAGACTCCAGCATCAGTTGACACCATTTAGTAACACAGGTGCTTCAAGCTGATGTCACACCACTGAAGATTAAGAGGTCCATCAGTGACAGTACCTGAATTTATTTTTTAACTTTTACAGCTTATGAAGGACAAGATACAGTACACATCCACACACTAATTGTGGTCTCTGATACCAGAGCTCACCAGTGATTCAAATTGACTCTTACAGCAGCTACTAAAAACAGCCTCTGGAAGGAGGGGCAGTGCTCTGAGTGCAGGAGACATCTTTATTTGTAATATACAAGATGTATAAGTCTCAAAGATAACTGGACTCAGAATAGCCTGTTGGAACAGTTAGAGAGAGAATTTTAAATAGCAGGTGCCAACATAGCCATTTTTATATTACTCAAATGTTTTTAGGGAAGACTCCACACAGAAGAGCTTCTAACTCAGAAATTTATATTCTTCTGGAGCCAGAGGATTCAAATACTTTAAAAACACTGCGGCAATGGGAGAACTAGAGCAGTTGTCTGTTATGACCTATAGAAGTTAAACATGAACCCAGAAAGAGTTCACTGACCTTGCAAGTTATAAACATTTATTGGAAGGAAAACAGGAACTTATTACTGCTATTGGCCAAGACTAGCAGTTTCTAGGAATGACATAGTATCTGCTTTTGCTTTACTATGGGCATCGGTTGTTTAAGTTGTGCATTTCCTTTTAAAAAATGGGTCTTTTTGTCTAAAAAACAACCTCACTGGTTCTTCAGGTCAGTGCTTTGGAGTCAGGAAAACTGCCTCTATAGCTACCAAAGGGAATTTATCCACCTTATACTAATTTTCAAACTGAGGTTTTTTGTGAAAAATTCAGTTTCACTGCAATAGTAATTACAAAAGCTTCACAAAAAGACACTCATATACATTATGAAATGTCCCTCTGCCTTATGAAATAAAAATTTGGTAATAATTCAGGTTATGAAAAAGACAGGGTAACATTACAGAGTAACTCACCCCAGTAGCACGTGGAGAAAAAGCTGTATTTTAGCCTACTTTTGGAAAGGCACAGGGATGAAAGAAGAATTTTTTCTTCTCAAAACTAGTATTCTACTACAGACTAGGGATCTGTATAGACAAACAACTTGTTCTCTAATCTGAGCTTCATAATTTTAGCCACAATATATGTAACTAGGATTCAGGCCCAAAGGACCAACAGTTAGATGCTCTTACAGAACTCCTTTGTGTGTATAATACATGAACAACTTCTGTTCATGTTTAAGGCATTTAATAAAACAAGTACAAATCTCTAGCATCTTGATGCCTGTGATGTATTTTAGCAGTTATGCTGCAAAAATCCAGGTACATGTTAAGAATTATAACTTGAAATGGAACCTGAGAAGTTCAAATCTGGCATAAAAGTCATGGCAAAATCTGTGGAATATGTCCCATTGTACCATGCCTCCAGTCCTCTGTATAGTTTTGTGATTTCACTGCTCTTTGTACCTGTGAAGAGACACTTATGCACTACAATAAGCTACCAACTAGAGATTTTTTTAAAAAAACCTTGGAAGTGGACCCCTGTGTTATATTTTTATGATACTCAATAAGCACTATAGCTAGAGGCAGATTCACTGCATTTACAGCTGCTAATAAAATTTCTTTCAATCAGCATACTTCTTAGTTGTTTCTCCAAATCTGAAATCTTAATTGCTAGCAATTACTATAATGCTACTTTATTTGAATCTTTTTTCATGGGGAAAATTGTCCTCTATTTTCAAGCTCCTGAAAATTTGATTTCAGGGAAATAAAAGTATCCTGTTAAAAAGAAAAAATTAGTTGCTTGGTAAAAAACTACATTTTAAATTAATAAGCTTTACCTTTTGCAGCATCCAAAGATTTAACCATTGCAAGGAAGTCTGACACCTCTTTACTGAGTCTTTGCTGGCACGCTTGTGCTTTCTGAAAGACAACAAAGATAGCTAGTTCAGAAGTGCCTTGTTCTAAGGAAAGTGTATGTTTACTTTTTTTGCCATAGTAAAATTAAAAAACTTGGACAACATTAAATCTTAACAAAGATTCCTACCCAGAGACTGATATATTAAAACTAAAACAAATTACTTAAACTACCTTTAAAGACACACAAGCAAACAATATTATGAACATTTTATCACTGGCCAGATTTTGTTTAATTTAACATAGCAAATTAACCCCCAAAGCTTTGTCATAGGTATCATTTTCCCTCTTTCCCTCATTCTATATTGAGCAGCTTAAAAATCCAGGAAGAACAAGTGCTTGGTCTTTGAGAAACTTAAAGACAAAATAAGAACATTCATAGGTTAATTGATAACTGACAAGTATAGTGGCATGAAGAAACCAACCCCAAGATCATACATTTCAAGCCCGCATTCAAACATGGAATTATCATAAAACCATAGAATGGCTTGGGTTGGAAGGGACCTTAAAGATCATCTAGTTGCAGGCCCTGGCCAACCACACCTTCCACTAGCCCAGGTTGCTCAGAGCCCCATCCAACATGGCCTTGAACCCTTCCAGGAATACGGCATCCACAACGTTTCTGGGCAAGCTGTTTCAGTGCCTCACCACCCTAAAGAACTTCTTTCCAATATCTAAACAAAACCTCTCCTCTTCCCACTTATCCTATCACAACTACACCTAGTGTGCAATCACTATTACACAGCTAGCCTGTGTAAAAAGCCACTCCCTCTCTGTTTTATAAGCCACCTTTAAGAATTGGAAGGCCACAGTGAGGTCTCCCTGAAGCCTTTGCTTCTCCAGCTCTCTCAGCCTGTCTTCAAAGGAGAGGTATTCATTCATTCCCAGTGACCACCTTTGTAGCCCGCCTCTGGACCTGCTCCAACACATTCACATCTTTCTTGTGCTGAAGACCCAGAGCTGGATGCAGCACTCCAGGTGAGGTCTCATGAAGGCAGAAGAGGGGGACAGAATCACATCCCTTGCCCTGCTCCCTTGTACATCTGCTTTTGATGTGGCCCAGGATGTGGTTGGTCTTCTGGGCTTCAAGTGCAGCGTTATCTATTAAATAATATCACCTTCTGTTGGTTGCTGGGGACTGCCAGTACCAGTTATCCTCCCACCTCTGCTGTGCCATGAGCTACTTTAAATTCTTGTACTAAAAGGAATGGTACAAGCTGCTTGGAGTTTAGCCACATGAAGATTTTTGCACTGCAACATCAACTTTCCCTTAAAATAGAAGGTTTTAGCAAGAATCACAGGCTGAATGCTAGAATTACCAAAGACTACTCATTTCCACTGAGGGTACTGTACAATGCATCTGATGTGATCTGAGGTGATAAATGATCATTTCTATAACACCTCATTGCCTGTTCTGTAGAGGCAGAGCCCGATGTAGGTTAGCTTTAGTGACACCGAGACTGGAGGATAACAAGTACAGTACACAAGGCTCCCTCTCCTGGCTGAAACTCTCAAGCAGCTTTCTATCTTATAGTAGTGCTGACAAAAGTGAAATTACAGCCTTGTAGCTAGGATAAATGTAATTTTAGCCACACAGTCTGAGCAGGAATACATGACAGCAAGCAATGCAAACACAGGCAGCATTTATGCATCCATGGGATGAATTATTACTTTTAGTCAAAGGCATATTGAAGTATTTCAACACAAAACAATATTAATCTGCAACTGCCCAGACAAATGAGCCAAGTAAGTATTCAGCACATACTTTCAGAGTGTCTTGTAGGTCTGTAACAGATACTGCATCATCTTCATCATCACTACTCAGCTGTTCCTGCGTGCAGTAATGAGTGCTATATGCAGAGTGGTCTTCTATTGCTTCCAGCCAACTCTGGAAAGGAAGAAAAAAGAGTAAATAAACATTTCAGAGGTCATCCCCAAAACTAAGTATCATGTAAGCAGAAAACAAAATTTACTCTTCATATAAACAGTCATTAGTAAAACGAGAAATCTCAATAGGCAAGAAATAGATTACTAGAAAACGTAGCGTGTATTGCAGATGAAATACTCTGTGGGCAGAGTACCATAGGCTTATTTAACCCTTAAGCACAAATGCAACCCACCCCTTAATCCATCCAAGGTCACATAAAAAAATCTTATTAATTCAAAGACTGTAGGGAATATATTTTGCAACTTTGGGTTTCTATTCAGACAGCAAGGTCCCTGTGACAAAGCCTGCCTTCTTACACATGACAAACTCTGTGCACAAAACCTCAAGCACTGTCATAATTAAGAGGCAGATTCTTTTCCTGTTCATTGGATCACAGGGTGGCTGAGGCTGGCAGCGACCTCTGAAGGTCATCTAGTCCAACCCCTCTGCCCAAGAAGGCCCACCTACAGCTGGTGGCCAGGACATCTAGATGGTTTTTGAAAATCTTCAAGGATGGAGATTCCACAACCGCTCTGGGCCCCCTCTGCCAGTGCATGGTCACCCTCACACTTTTTTCTCATGTCCAGAGAGAAATCCCCGTGCTTCAGTTTGTGCCCACTGCCTCTGGTCCTGTTACCAGGCACCTGGTCCTGTCATCAGAGCCTGGCTCTGTTCCTCTTTGCCCCCCTCCTCAGGCACTTACACACTTAGACAAGCTTCCCTGAGCCTCCCCTTTCTCCAGACTGAGCAGTCCCAGCTCTCTCAGCTTTTCCTAGTAAAAGTGATGCTCTGATCCCTTCAATCACCTTAATGGACATTTGTTAGGTTCTCTTTAGTATGTTTGTATCTCTCTTGTTGTGAGAAGCCAAAAACTGCACACAGCACTCCAGCTGCTCCACCCCAACACCATCTCTAGTTTGTACACCTGTAGAAGTACAACATTGAATATACTACAAATAGCCCTAAAAAAAATTTCTCTTGTTTCAGAGACACCTTTTCAGAAAATACAACTTATTATGTCATCTGGGAGTACAGTTAAGAGTAGAATGTACCATTAAACATACTTCTGTTTGGGATATCAAACAATGAAAGTGCAACAGAAGGAGGGTGCAATAGAAATTTACCACATGGAGAAGTGAATGAAAAACAGGAAGTTAGATAACAGAACATAATACAGGCACAGAACTGGAAAACAAGGAAGCACTTATTTTAAAGAAGAGGCAATTACAGTGGGTCAATTTTTTGCTGTTTAATCCATAAACATGCTAGAAGATGTAATATCTGGACTTCAGCTTCCAAAGCCTGATGATCAAAATGCGAAACATGCTGCTACTAATGCATCCATGGCAAGTAGTATGCAAATTATTCATTGCAGAAGTTATGGTATTTTAATGCCTTTGATAAAGAGTCATTATTACCTCTCTAGTTTGAGAAGGAAGGCTATTTTTAGGAATCTTGAAACGATGAACAGTGTCATCAAAACATCTGACAGAAAAGAAGCAACTGTCTGTAGATTTTACCTAGAGCAAGGTGGAGAAAACACAAAATCAGTATAACGAATCAGTCAGAAAAAAAATGAAGCATAAGCAAAGTAAAAAATTATGCTTAACTCAGGAGTTTTTGCCTCAGTTTTGATCCAAGTAATTGGATCTTATAAAAACCTCAGAACAGTTTTTCAAAGTGTGCCATTATGTTATGGATAGTAATATAGAGGTTCTTATGTCTAAATATTATATTTGCATTTATTTGCACCACTTGATTCAGACAAAATTTCAACAACAGTTCAAGATCACCAAGGAATTTGTAGATACTGAAAAGCAAGTCACTTTTCCACACAATATGAGTGTATATGTAAGTGCAGTTTAACAGAATTTGTGGTGCCAAACTAGGATAGGGCAGTTATAGCAATATGGAAATTATCTTAAATGCATTTTTCTTAAACACTTAATCTTCCAGAGCATTATAAATTACACCTGGCCTTTGTTTTATCTGTTCACCTCTTCCAGAAGTCCCACAAGCATAACGGAAGTCAGGGGAGTTTTCCAAACACCAACTTCAAAACTGAGTCTCTCAACCGAGATCAGCTTAAATTATGCAATCAGTCACAAGCAGCCAGGGACAGCTAAGGAGGAACTGGAGCTTTGGCTATTCCAGATCACATGCTTCAAACCAACTCGATCTGCTTCCAGGATGCCTTGTGTGTCTAAATCTTCAGGACTTTAAAAAGCAAGTGAGGGAGCTTTATGGCCACTTTACATAAAAGAATACTTTGCTGGACACAGGAACAAATGTTTCTTTCAACAGCACAAGCTTTCTCCCCATTTTGTAACAAAGATCAGGTTACCAATCCAGCGGAAGTTTTCATTAACCAGGAATGGAATACAATGCAACATAAAAAACCAGCTCAGTAGTTACAACACATTCCTACCGTGCAGATGGCTTGTGTTAGATGCTTGCATCCCTGACGGTGATCATTATTCACTGCATCAGCTCTTTGAAAGAAGAAGAGATTTAGTGAAGACAGGAATTATTTAAATGGCTTTTCAGAAATTTAAACACAGAACTTACTGTCTCCGATACCAGGAAAGCACTCCATGTTCTAGAACTACCCAGCAGAGTTTCCAACCAAAAAATCGTGAGTTCTAAAAGGGGGAAAAAAAATGGCCTGGTAAGCTTAACAGAATATTTTTAGTACACATCGTTCAGTGTGAGCTGCAGAATTGAGCTCTTGGTGGTAGGAGCCTGAGGCAAGAGACCATGAAATGGCAATAACCCTTTGCTTAGCCTAGGGCACAGGGACTTGTGGTATCAGGAGCTGAGGACTCAGCAGGAAGACCCCAAACTTTTACACACTTAGATTGCAAGGGCAGAAAAACCCAGGGGTTCCTTCTTTTGGGTACCTCCTCAGAGGCACCAGCTCAACCTGCTATCTTGTTATTGCACAGTGATTAAAGTAAGGATCCAGACATCTAAGACTCAGCTGTGGGAAACCAAGGGTCGAGCTGGTAAGGAAACCTTGTCTTACTGAGTGTGGTGAGTTTAGGGAGCAAAGTTGGGCACCCAACGACTCACTGGAGCCACCAACTGCAAAGGAGCTTTGCTCCCAGCAGTTAAAAGTCTCTGGTCACTCTGGAAGAAGTGTGATGGCCAGAGTGACTCCTGCATGGTCAGGCAGAGAAGCTTCCTTAACACTTAAACTAGTAAACATTACAAAAACCTTTTAGGTTCTGCATATCGCGACAATCACAGCAACCTGAGAGTATTTTACAATTGCAGCACTACTTTTGTTTTTGGAATTACCTAAAGATAAAAGTTGACCCTGCTACTCAGTAAGAACTGAAATATTAAAATGCTGCATTTTTTAATATTACAGGAATTGTTGGTCACCACACAATTCTATGAGAAACAGAACACATTGAGATATCCAACTACAACATTTTATCACTGCCAAGCTTTAGTACACAGTTCTTGTTTAAGAACAGTTCCTTATATTACAATTGCGTTATAGGAAAATTCACACTGAAGAAAACTTTAAAGATTTCATTAAGCAACATAATTAAGCATTCATGTAGACCTTAGACTCACTTGAGTAACACAGCAAAACAAGCTCTGAACTTTTTGAATACCATCTTCCCACTAAGTTTCAAAATTTTCCAAAGATGCTGGCAAAATATTAGTCACAGTCTCTTAAAGACAATGTATCAGGCACAGATTATCAAACTAATCTATTAAGGAAAAATAAAACACATTTTGCCCACCACACAGACAAGGGGAAAAGTCTTATCACAGTGAATTTTTGCCACAAAAATTACCAAGAAATAGAGATTTTAGTGACTGAGGTTAAGATCAGAGTGCCATGAATCTAGTAGCCGCTCCACTCAGCCAGCCCATCTAGGCATATTAGACTAAATTACTATTAACTACTATTTTAAAATTCCTTCATTCATCAGTTATCACTGAAATACAGAAAAAAGGACATACTGACATACTTTGAAATCTTACAAGCTATTTTAGAAAAGGAAATAAGCCATACCTTCCATAGGAGACCTTCATATCGTCTCAGGGGTTTGTTGATAACCTGCACAGAAATTAAAGCTCATATAGGAATAGCTTCAACTAGACAGCCTTGGCATTTAAAATTGATACAAAAGGTCCTACCTTTCCAGTTTTACCTGCCAGTATCAGTTTCATTTCTGCACCTTGGGCTAGATCAAGGGGTGTCTGATCTGTTTAGTAACAAGACAAGGCATGAGAATTTGATGCAAATAATGACGTATTTTAAAATAATTTGACACTCTTTACCTATCAGTTTGGCCTCCAAGCATCTACACTTACTTGGAATTGGAGAACATCAACTCCTCAGGGGCAGAAGACTAAAAAGGTATTGAACTTTAAGGCACTGCACTGCTCATCAGAGTTCTACTAACTGCAAAGAGCCTGAGCCCTTTGCCCTTACTGATTTAAATTTGTTTTTAGCTTCCAGCTATAAAAACCAGTTTAGGACACTCATAAAAACCAAGACAGAGGCATCTTTAAACAGAGGACAAGAACACAGTTTGCCTAAATAACATCTGCATCAAGTTTTCTCCTTTTTGGTTTCATTAGAAGCCTTCTTCTGAGGAGTCACTTTGTGTCAGCCACATTTTCAATCTTGCTTTTTTTTGTTACCTATGTTCACTGTTTAGCATCAAGTAAACGAAAGCCAGGCACATTTCACTGTTAAGACAGTCAGTAAATTTTCCAGAAATGGGTAAGCTTGAAAAATAAAAGCACATACAATAAGTATTTTGCTACAGTTCCTCAGTCTCTTGCAATTTAGTCACTGTTGGCCTCCCATTATTAGGGACATAAAGCTTGTAAAGCACCGTAGGATTTTCCCTGAACACTGGGTAATAAAGTAATACAGCCTACAGAAGATGTTGAATTTGTGTCTCCACTTAACATTTACCATACTTTTCATCTGGTACTCACCATTTTTGTTTTTTATTTTAGGATCTGCTCCATTTTTCAGAAGTTTCAATGCACAGTGCTTATGAGCACGGTATGCTGCACAGTGCAAGGGTGTGTTCCCCATCTGATCTGTGCAGTTGATATCAGGTGGCTTGCGCTTGTTTAACTGGGAAAAAAAAAAGTTCCGCTTACTTATGAGTTTTCCCCACTTCTCCAGATGCCATATTCTCTCATTTGAAAATTAGTTGTTCCTAACTAGGATCCTTCAGCGTAGATCTGGTAACAAAGTGCATTTAGCAAGTGTTATGACAAGGGCATGGACTGCAACAATCAAACAAGACATTCAGCTAGAGTAAGGAACTTCAGTGTTTTGCTACACCCCTTTCACCCGTGCTGCACAATATGGACACCTTTTTCTGCTCAACTGCACAGTGCCAGGGGAAGTTGCCCAGTATTGCAGTTCAGTCATTTATATGCTAGAATGGCCCTGCCCAGTTCTTCTATCAAAAATCTGCTGTTCTTCATAGAAGACTCCCAGGCACAGTGCAGAAGTTAGCATAGGCCAGTGCTAAATCCAAAAAAATTGTGCAGCTACCCTTTTTCAGAGAGTAAGAACTTGGTACTGAAGGGTGGCAGACCTGCCAGTCTCAATGTCAGATATCCTAGGCCACTTAGAGCTCCTAGTATAGGTAATCCGTTATACAAACAGTTTTGCTGCATTCTTAAGTCTATTGAGATAAAAGTAGCTAAGTAACCAGGAAAACAAACAAACAAACAAACAACACAAACTAAGTGCTACTTGCACACAATATAGATATTTTGAGAAACTGATCCCTTCAAAGAGAAGAGTCATTAAGCATGACACTACTAACTACCCTAAAACACCACTACACTTCCACTCAAATACATGGCTACTGGATGCGTTCATGGGGGTTGGACTGAATGATATGTAGAGGTCCCCTCCAGCCCAAACTATTTCATGCACTATCAGCCACTTAAGCTCACAAGCCACAAGATGGGAGTGCCTTCATAGAAAGGCTAAGGTACTGATAAGCAGCCTTAGGAAACCAGAGTTACAAGGGCATGACAACAATTTTTGAGCAACTCAGTTTAAGTGCTCACATTAGGCATATGTTATCTCAGAAAAATTACTCCATAATAACAGAATTCCCATGGCCACAATTTAACATCACTTGTATGTACTTCAGAAATAGTCCTATAAGAGATAAACTATTATAGCTGTTGTTTACAGATCAACTGGTAAGAGAGCAAAAGTCAAAAAGAGGGAGTTTGTGGAAGTATACCCTCATTAACACTGTTGTCAAATACTCACCTTCCTGAGGACTCCTAAACTTTAGCTCTTTCCAGCCAGCTGTTTTACATTTACTTTCTCTTCTGACTTCTTGCCTCCATACCTTTCAAGCCACCTGCCTGTCCTTTCAGCACCTTATGCCATGTTACAAAGAAATATTTGGAAGAAAGCTTCATGCACCAAGTCATTGAGATAAAAATCTCTCTAGTCACTTCAGGAAATGTACAGTACATTTTTGAGAACTCACAGGAAGAACACACTGGCTTTGCCTCAAGTAGACAAAAGAGCCTGAGTTAAGATTCAGCTGCTGAAAATCTAACTTCTAGTAAATAGCGTGTTCTAATGTTAGGTGTCACAGTAAAAGTAGATGTAAGCAGCTAAAGTTTCATGAGCCTAATAGTCTGCTAATAAAAAAATTTAAGTAGCAGCAGAAAGGCCTGAACAATCAGTAGGCAAAGTACAGGGAATTCTGGAGCTAAAGGGCAGTTCTGAAGAGCTACACAAATTCTGCACAGAGGTATGAACCTAACGGTAGGAAAGTCAAAGGGATTTATGCCATAGAGTTCTAAGTGTATGCCATGGAACACCTGTTAAGAATTGACTTAAAACTGACTCCAGATCAAAAACGTGACAATATTTTTAAGTTTTAGAAGTCAATATACAGGTGTCTTCAAATATATAGCACTCAAAGATAGCAAATATAAAAAGAAAAGAAAATCACGTAGAAATTAAGATGTTCACAGTGAGAATTACATGCTCATGCATAGTTACATGCCACATTAGAGAAAGCAGAGTTCTTTAATGACAAATTTCTGTAAGGAGCCACGTTTTTCTGATTCTTTTCTTCACATCAGCCTGAAGACTAGTCAGCAGACATTTAACAAGTATTAAAATTATCAGAATCAAGAACAGATCACTTATGTCAGTGTATTAATTTCAATCAGTACAATAGTTCAGTGTGTTAATGCACTATTTTTCCACACCTTAGGTGCTGTGTACAGCTCTGCTTCTCTGTCCCTTTCAAAGAGGACAGCACAAAAACTCCAAGTAAGAATTACAAGGATGACCAAAGATTTAACAAGAGTTTCCATGCAAGGAGTTAGAAAGACAAATGCTCTTCAGGCTGTAAGAAAAAAAGTTAGAAGGGGGAAGTAAATTGTGAACAGGTGTTCACTTCTGGCTTCTGGGCAGAAAAATAAAGAACATCAAATATCTCAATATACAAATCTCTCATTTGTGAATTTTGATGCCTGAAAAGGCATTATTAAAGGTGCTAAGTCCTGTTCCATACTGCATGTCTTACTTCCAAGGACACTCTTCAGGACTCTCAAAAACTTGAGTTCAAGCACCGGGACTCTGCTCCAAAACCCAGCCGGATTTGGTCCTGAACAATCTGCTTTAGTTCATTCTTCTCTGCAAACAGGACCTGGACTAGATCACCAGAGGTCCAGAGGCACCCTCCAGTCTTTCTGTAATCTGCTTCTGCCACAGCCTTACCATGCCACCACCCTGCTCATCTGGGATTACTTTAAGTGTGTGCACACACACATGCACAGTTATCAATTTCTACTCAGCATGAAACTGTGCTGTGCAGAAAACTGTTCATTAAAAACTACAATGGATGCTAAATGACAAAGAGCTTGCTTTCAAGACTAGACAGGCAACACTGTGGTGAAAATCTAGGCATCCATGACACTAAGGTATCCACAATAAAATAATAAGCTTATCTTAGCAGACTATGAACCATTACACTGCTGTTTACAACTAACTAGTTAATTCCTTCTAAAGGATTTAAAAACATGAAAGAAGTTTCAAACTGTTGGTTTTGCAACCTCCAACAAAGACGAAAAATCCTTGAGAGATCAGCACCTTACCAATATAACATGGGGCACAGCACTAATATTCCAAAGTAACAGCCTTTGAAATGCAAAGCAGAGTTGTATTTTGTTATATTAGCATTACGGATTGAATCACTTGACTTGAATTCTTACCAAGGCAGTCAGTTTCCCTGTTTCTCCCTCTCTTGCTGCTCCTAAGAGGAGTTCTTCTAGTTTCCTTTCTTGTGTCCTTTCCACTGCTATTAAAAAATATAAATAAAAGTAAGGTCAATTTCAGTAAAGTACATATGAAGTATAGCATTCAAAAAACTATAGCAAAACAAGCCTAGAGGAGCAAGAGTTTCCAGTATTATTTATTTGGGACAGGTATAAATAGAATATTTACTCAGGAAAGTCTGTGTCAGCACAAAAATATGTTCAAAGCACATAAAATGTGACAAGATGTACTAGTTTGTATACACATATACACATATATTAGTTTTTCAAGACTTGAAACCAAGCTCACTCCCTGCAGAAGGAAAAATGGGAACTATGCAACACCCTCATCTCAGATCTTCCCTTTGTTCTTTTCAGCTTCTCTTCTTATCATCCTACCAAAATATTTTTCTTCTCTAATGATTGAGCAGATGAGCAGTGGAAATGAGTTATTTGTGGATTTGCATGTAGAATTTGCATATAAGAAGAGAGATCACTTCTTATATGCAGTCTGTGGTAGTGGACACAGAATCCCTCAGTATTTAAGAGTATTACCTAGTAATACCAGGAAACAACAGTTTCTGAACTCTCCAGAACTATAATCAGTGAACTAGATTAGTATTTGGATACCATCTGCCTCATCTCTGACACCTGTGAGGCCATGGAAGAAACAAGGGGAAAGGTCTGTATTTTTTATAACTTTTGACACAATGTCTAAGACCGCAATAGCAGCTCTAAATCTGATCCATAACTGGGTCACCTTTGCAAACTGTTCCGAATTTTGCTCTCTAATGATTTGGTTGACTCAAAGCCACTTACTGTTCTTGACTTGAGTTTTGTCTCTTCCAGGGAGCCAAGGCTTTGACTGCCCATGTACCATTCAAAGCTGTAGCAAGGACTGAATTAGGACTGAAATAGTTACCTGAATAATGCTATTTGTATTAATAATACTTAACTCTCAAGTCACAAAAACCCCACTTGTCAGTACTGCTGACAAGAACAAAAAACTATGACTATTTTCTTTCTAATAACCAAATCTAAAAAGAAAATTCAACTGAGCTTCTATAGCTTGCAGGGGGAAAAAAGCAGTTTTTAGAATGCATACATGTTAAAAAACCCCCAAAACAAACTTTGACCTATTAAAGTTACCTTCCAACATATTCCTTATGTCTTTGTCATGAGTAACTTCTTTTGCAGTCTCTCCACTGCCATTAACAATAGAAGGATCAGCATTATGCTGCAAGAGTAACATCACCACCTCCTGAAAAACAATTTGGAAAACATTGCTTATCTGTCTGTAGAACTGCAAGGCCACAACCAAGCTTTCCAGCTATTGACATCCTGTAAGATGAGCTTTGTAACCAACGGCTTCTCACCACTGCTGGTTTCTTATGAAAACAGGAAGGGATGTTTTAGAGAGATTGAAGAGTGAGACTGATTGCAACCTTTTCTCTCCCATCAGTCGAGCTGAAGAAACCAACAGGAGGTACAGCTGAACAGACT
This sequence comes from Rhabdornis inornatus, assembly GCA_013397075.1. Lineage (NCBI taxonomy): Eukaryota > Metazoa > Chordata > Aves > Passeriformes > Rhabdornithidae > Rhabdornis > Rhabdornis inornatus. The sequence goes on along the minus strand of VWZS01002632.1, from coordinate 2,209,023 downwards.
GACCCTGAAAAGCTGGTGTACCTCATTTGAATGCTGAATTTGACAGATAAAAATTGTACAAGTGGCTCTTTTGACAAGACAGTAAGTAGTCACTCCTTCTGAAGGGCCAAGATGTTACCCACACAGGTAGTAATAGTTTTGGAATGATGGTGGCGTGAGAAAAAAAAAAATCAAACTAGTGTTGCATTACACAGGCCTATAAAAAGCTCTTTAGTTGTAACTGACTATGAAGAAACAGCACTTCCAGATACCAAATGGGCCTGTGTCCCCTAATTTAAGAGATTTCTTTCCCCTCCAGAAGCTACTAAGATTAAAACAATGTTGTTTCTCTCTGCGGTTTTTTTTTTTAGACAGAGTTATACAAGCTAGGCAATGTGCCTAATCCTTCTGAACACACTGTGCCAAAACAGACAATAAGTCATTTTTAGACACTGTAGAAACATCTCTTTGAAGTGATCTTATTGCTAGCACTTTCTTAATAATTCTACCAGTTAGGCTTAAAAAAGCCACCATACTTTACCTTACGCCCTGTGAAAGCTGCACGATGGAGTGGAGTGTCCCCCATGTCATTCAGCACATTCACATCTGCACCAGCCTAAACAGCAAGACCAAAAGACATCTGAATGTCCTTCCAACAAGAATTACATAGCTATTCCCTCTGACTGGGGGGAAGAGGAGACAGGACACTTATGCAGACTGTGTGGCAGATCAGAACTGTAACACAGTTATCCTGGAAACAAGGATAAAGTATGTATCTAAGATTCACAGCCAATGTTCTCTCAATTGCTTCAAAAAAGAAAAGCCCCCTGCATTCTTCCAGGCACACTTTTAAGAAGAGGGTATATGAAAAGTATATTTAATACAAGGGATGGGGGCTGTTGTCTTGACTTTTGTTTGGCTTGGGTTCTTTGGGGTTTTGTAGATCTTCCCATTGAATCTCTCTTCCTATTGTCACACACTTTCTCCATCTCATACCTTTTTTCTGAAAGGAGGAGTGCTTGTCACACTGCCCAGGCACTCTTCCAAGAAACCAAGAAATCCTATCCTTCTTTCATTAAGTATTTCTTCTACACCACTCTACCTAACCTCTCAAAGGGTCAAAGAGAGGGCAGGGCATACTTAACGTCATCACATATGTTTAGATCACATGATTTAGCCAGGTCATTGCTGCCTGCCTAAAGTTAACTGATGAACCTGACTAGTTCCAGAGCTCTGTTTCTGATAATGCCTCCTTTGCTTGCTCTTTGCACAAGTACATGGACACACTTATACATGCCTAGCTTACAGAAGTGCACAGACTCACTTATTTCTCACTGTGTTCTTTAAATAATACCCTTTCAAGAGACCTATCAAAGGAACTAAAAGTACGAAGTCGCATACACTCTTCCAACTCTTGAAGATGGGTGCTTGATAAATGCATTAACTGATAAAACTTTACCTTTTGCTTTAAGTAGCCCACTTGAATTGAAAATGGCATTATTTACTGAGCAAGTGTGTAGGCTAGAGAAGAATTTCTCAAAGAAATCTCAAATTTCTTTCCTCTTTTAAAGTCTGGATTATGCTGGCAGCTTTTATTCTTAATGAAATTCGAGTTTAGATTAGCTTAGCCCTTGAGCCTGTTTATCACACTCCTGCCATGCAGCAAAATCTTTCAAATATGAAAGAGGGTCTTACATAGCTAAGGTTGAAGCTACCCTGAGAGCAAAAGAAAAAAAAAAAATCAGTCAGAAACCACATAGTCGCTGCATTTGCAGTTGTTATGCAAATACAAACACACCAGTTTTGACAACAGAAGTCCATAGTTTCAAAATTCATCACACAGTTCATTATTTCAAAGATGTTCAAAAGAAATAATGAGTCAAATTGTATTAGCCTGAAAGAAACACATACAAGCTACTTCACACAAGATTCTGTGCATATTTCTATGCACAATATAGAATTAGCTAATGCAGCTTTTTTTGCATTTGAGACACCTTAGCCTTTGCTACAGCTCAATAACTGAAGTTGCCTAAACTTAAGTACTTTATGTACTACAGTAAATGAGTCAAATTGTTGAAGTAATTGCATTGCTATTATGACATGCTTATTATACACAGATACCCACTAAACTTCAAAAAACCTGAGCTTTCAAGAGTGCAGACCTATATATTGGATGTCTTTAATTCCTACATGCAGATAGTTACACTCCAAGAGAAAACCAACTAACTACCAATAATTATAAAAACTGCTCAGAGTAAGGGCTGTATGCTACTGCATAGACTTACACTGTTACTATTTTGGATCCTTCTAAACCAGGCCTATCTTAATGTCACAACAATCAGTTATGTCTGTTATATGTAGACAAACTGTAGGAGTGCCTCTGCCTCTCTGCAAAGCCTCCTTTCTTCTATCACAAAACCTGAACAAATGCTGACTGCTTCTAGCCTTATATAGAGAGGAAAATAGATATATACCTTCAGCAAATCCTCTACCACAATAGCATGTCCAAAGTAGCAAGCAAGGTGAAGAGGTGTCCAACCCATATTAGACTTACTTCTGCCTAAAAGACAAAACAGGTAAATTAAGTTCTGATCACACAGTACAAAAGAGATATTGTTGTATGCTTGAAGGTTGCCATGGATGACCATTCTTCACAGTAGCAGAGGAACAAAGAGGCTGCTGGAAGCACCAATACTATATATTATTTAAACTACTAAATCAGGAGGCAGTTTGAGAAAGGTGGATTCCAAGCTAAAAAAACCAAAACAAAACAAAACAAAACACCAAAACAAACTAACAAACCCAACAAAATCAACTACAAAAAACCCAAACAAAAAACCCCCACAACCTTCTGAAAGGGAAAAGTCATGTTGCCTGACCGAGAATAAAACTTTTCTTTGCATGTAACACCTTTCAATATTAGCAAGAAACTGCAGTTAGTTTCATTCTTCATTCACCATGAAAATGGCATATGCAAGCACATTTTTCTCTTATTTATCAAAAAACTCTTTGGTTTACACAATTTCATTTTCTTCACACAAATGAGAGGCAAGACAACCCATCATTCAAACAAAGGATTCAAAATAAAATAGGTGGAATTGACCTAATGCTGAGGCTTTTTGTCATCAGTTGTTTCGTTGCCTTGTGCTTTACTCAGTTTCAATGCTTTAGTGCTTTGAAATCTTTATGCACAGAAGAACTCATATCATCTACACCTCTAAGTTGCAGAATGATAAAGCACAGAGAAGAAGCAGGCACAGAAATGGCCATGCAAAGGAAAATATGATTTAAGCTTCAAAGAGCATTTAAAACATGACCTGGAGGACTGGCCGTATGAATTCAACAACTCTCCTACAATCATTTCTTTAAAAGCAATATATTAAAGCATTAAAGATTACTAAAGTTAACAACTTTCTTTACTTTCCAACTGTAACACAAAGGCAACCTGTGCTTTGTTTTTACTAAAAAAACACTCACAGCATTATGGTGTCACCTAAAACCTATTGTTTTTTACTTGGAAGAAAAACAAAAATAAGGCAGTAGAAATTGTTTTGAAATCACTGCCACCATTAAGTTTTTCCTGTCATATAAGCTCAAGTACTGAGGCATAGAACATGTAAAACATAAGTTTGCCCTGAGGAAACAAGCCACAAGCAGAAGGAAAATAAACTGTTCATCTTGAAAGTTCATCATCTTTTCTGCTCTCATATTAAAAATTAACATTAGAATGTGGTTCAGAGCTGAAATATTTTCCCATTTCTTATAACTGTTTCCAGCTATTATTGACAATTTCTTTTGTAATTTGACTCTCTTTCTCCTTAACTCCTGTTGTTCCCAACCCCAGATTTAGATCCTTCCCTCATTACAGTCTGCCTTACAACAGAGCTCTTACCTATGTCATTGATGGGCCAAAGTATCACAGAAGATAAACACTGTGTGGATCACTAACTCTGGGGCTATTTAGGCTGGATAACATACTAAAGGGATTACACTCATCCCTCAGTCCAGTAGGGAAAAAGGTTCATTCAAAGAATACAAAAGAGATCTGAGCTGCACTGAATTCATACAATTAGGGCAGAACAGTCATTAGCTAACAGCACTGACAAGACAGTGTTGCTGCCAAGGAATTCAGTCATGAAAAAAAAATAACCAGGAACCCGTCCAGATTTGTAGTCCTTAGTGTATAAAGTAAGAATAGGCCCTTGCTCTGATCCACTCCGAATGTTTGCATTTCTGATGTTAGCTGACCATTTATTCCTCAAGCTTTTGACGTGTTACTTCTCTTGAAAGTGACCACAAGTGTTTGTACTCTTTTATTATTATTTTAAACCATGACACCATTACACTAGGGAGAATGCAAGGATAGGAAAGGAGAAATAATGTAATTGCAACAAAAAACATAATTCCTCTCCCTCTTACACACAGCTCTTTGCTTGAATGCCAGTTAACTCCAAGTCTCAAGTGTTACCATTTGTTTAGAGAACGGAGACAAGGTATGCAGTCATTTTCCAGCTGTGGGCTGCTAGGCCACTGTGCAGTCATTCAGGTGTGTATTTTGCCACAACACACTACCGACCATTAACCTTACCTTTCAGAGTTTTTACTTTGCAAATTCCTAGATATGCTATTTTCTTGCATTTAAGAAGAATGGGCCAACAAGAGATGGCCTTAGAAAGCATTACTATTTTGGACGAAATCTGAGTTTGGTACTGTTTTAATGCAGATTCCTTCTTTCCAAACCAGTGAACTGAGGAACCCAAAAAGAGAAATTCAGATCATTTGGCTGGATTTCCCTCAAGCAAATCCTGCTTATCTGCAAGCACTGACTGCGTAGAATATAGTCACAACACAGCAAGTAGAGGAAGCCTGAAGTTATTTTCTCTTCCTTCACTTTGGTTGAAATTGTGATGTTTTAGGATCACTGTTGTCAGACTTGACACTAAAGAATATATAGCACACAGTCTCAGATGTAGCTCCCCTCTGAAAAGACAAGGAGATGTGAAAGATAGGCTTTGACACCCAGGCACATCAACTTGCCAGACTTATGTCTACCAAGGTACACCCTGCACGAAGTCTACACCACCTCCAGTACAGCCTCCCACCTGCTCCAGAAGCACTTTATTGCAAGCCAAGTGGCACTGCTGTATGAGAGGCAAATCGTGAAGGAACTGCTACAGCACTGAAGACATTCCCCATACCCTGACTTTCTAGGGACATCTATTATCCAAGTTAATGACAGAAGCACAAGAGGCTGTCAGGAAGAGAAGGAAGATTAAGGGTTGCAAAAAGACTGTTGCAGTCTACAGTATGTACTTTAGTTAATCATTAGGTTGTTATGCAATTACTATCTAGTGGTACCCAACAGATCAGAACTTGTAGCAAGACATAGTGGTTTGGCCAGTGAGGAGGCAGAATGGCAGGGCCAGTTATACACCAGAGTCTGTTTGGCCTGAATTTGTCTTAGACTGTTTCCAATTGAACACTCTATGGGAGCAAAGTGAAACAAGTTAGTCTCTGAAAAGTGACAGCAGAAGAACAGTAGATTTAACTCAGAAGTTTCACACAACTAGAGCAGTTCCCCCAGATAACACTAATTACACTTCTGTGTCCTCTGACATTTAGAAGAATTGAAACTTCAAAAGCAGAGATTTCACAGCGAACAAAATCCATGTTTGGAACTAGTTTAGGTTAAATCTAATATCACAGGCACATGCCCTCTTAGCTTCCTAGATCTCCCATTAGCAAGCCAGTATTAACTAGCTGGCACGTACTGCTAAACTGGAAAAACAGCTAAACACCATCTTTCATTTCCTTATCTGAGTCTCTTCTATGCTGCAGACTTTCTGACCAGAGACCCATTTGTTTGATACAATAGATGGCAGATTATGCTATTTCATTATGCTTTCTTGACTTCAGATGATGTGTAAGAACACGTCACAGATACTCTGAAATCTCTTCTAAGCACAGGAGACTTCAGGAACTTATTTATGGGCACTGTTGCATGAATCTTAAGGTACTTTTATTCCAATTGTTTAGGCACCACGAGTCTTGAATATTTACCAAGGTTATACTTCTGAGGGTGGAGGACTTTAGCTTCATCAGGGTATGTTTGGTTCCCCTTTAAATTATGAACTAGCTCCCCAAAGATGAAGCAGCAAGGCCTTGGGTTTCACAACTTCTTTTTCTGAGCTGAGTACATTAACCATTGAGAAAACACAAACATGGCTGAGTAGTCAAACAAAACGATAACCAAGCTGATGATTAAGAATGAGACTTGGGAAAGGGATAGAGTTTGTTCAGGTAACAGGAATCCCCGCCCTCTAGGGCAAGGTGGTCCCTTCTATTATGGTTGAGAGGAAGCACAGTTGATCCCTCTCCTCTCTCTCTGTAGCACTTTCTTTTCAGTGCTGCTAAACAGTTAAATGCTGAACAATAGAATATCAGCCTGGGTAGAAAGAGTGGGATTCACAGCCACATCTTGGAAGCAACAGAAACACACTCATGTAAATAAAGAGAAATATAAAGACACTAAAATAACAAAGAAGTAAGGTAGTCTGCAATCACTAGCAGGCTTGCAAATCTAGTCCCAGTTTGAAGTTCTATGCACAGCAAGCAAGTTGCTGAGCCACACCTGTGTTAGCCACACACAAGCAAAACTTCAGTGATGGCCAAAGACCCAGACACAGATGAAGAGCAGTCTTAGTTTCTTTTCCTAAGTAACCTAGCATTCTTCTAGGAGTAAGAAGTATACAGTTGTCCTAAACCTTTTTGCAAGTGGCAAGAAATGTAACACTTATACTGCATGATAACAAAATACGGGCCTAAAGATACCTCAAAAATAAAAAACCCTTATGCTGAGCAGAGCACAAATGACTGACCTGATCTAATCTTCTCTGCAGCTCTGATCAAAGTTATTTACCTCCCTGAACAATCCCTGGGCATGACAATCTGTTTTGTTCAGTATTCTAAAGCTTCAAAGTTGGCAAAAGCATGAACACAGGCAAAAAGAGGTATTGATTCTTTGTCTCCTTGACACTTCTAGTGCCTGTGAATTACACTGTTTTTCTGTACACTGCAACTATCAATATTCTTTTATTATCTCTCCCGTATGCAAATATGCCCTTAAGTCCCAGTGTAAAAGCTGTTTAAGTGGGTTTTTTATTACTTTACTGAGCACTCCAAAGAAAGCAAGATTATACTATCACTATCAGTTTCACTACATGTGACTTCAACAAGATTACGAACATTTGAGGAAGGCTACTAACCTTTACAGTTGATATCAAAGCTTATCTCTCCTTTGTCCAAGGTATCCAACAGCTGTTTAACTTCTTCAGCATTTCCATTTCTAGCATCATGGAGAAGCTGCTGCTCTGCTTCTGTAGTCATCTCTAACAAAGGATACAAAAGAAGAGACTTTTGTAATAGGTCATGATGCTGTAAGTTATGGCTTACAATTACGTCACTTTTCGCTGTTATTTAATACTAAGCCTGGTATGAGAAAGATAACTATTCTCTCTGTGGAACACACTTAATGCACAAGCTGCTGAGGCAGTCCAGCACTCAGGCTACTAAGAAGCATTAAAATTCCTCATACAAAGCAGTTAAATAACCAAATACCCATGTTTTCTTGCTTCTCTGTTTTCTAGGTTTTAAGGGTGGCTTGGGAGTTGAAACTCTACGCCACAAACAAGGCAAGCTTTGCCACATGCATAACCAGTAAGCATTTACTTTTTCCTCACAAGGCTTTCACCCTTATCCCTCAAGGTTTCCAAAGGCAATAGGAATGAAAAAAAAGAAAGTAACTATGTACATCCATTAACTCAAGTATTACCCGAGAATTAACTGACATTTATTTTGGCTGCCAACCCTGGGGAACAGAATGTCTTTGCATGGTGATGTCAGATACCCATCAGTGATTAGTACTATCATCTCTCGAGCTCTCAGGTATCTGAAGCCCTGCAACCTCAACTTGAAGGGGAATCAGGGACTCAAACAACTTTGTAGATTTGACTTTATCTTTAAGAAACACAATAGTACAATATAAGGAAGTTAACACACCTGTAAAAGATCACTAATTAATTCTAATCCTACCATTATTCTTGAACTGCAAAGGGAAAAAAAAGGTTTTTACATTTTTCAGAGAAGGGAGAAAATAAAACCTTTTAACACAACTATTTTACAGCTCTCTACTAGATGGAGAGCCTTAGACCTTTGGGCAAGCAACACTGCTACTTACCAGGTCCGCTGAAGAATATAGTTAATAAGTGATGCCTTAACCAATCTTTTTCCACACTGAAATCACAATCTGAAGTTGGTTTGCCTTTTTTTTTTTTTTAATGCTATTACAACAACTACCAACTGTATGAAGTTTAACAAGCACAAGTGCTGGACTCTGCATTGGGACAGGGCAACCCTGGATGTGTATATGGACCAGGTAGTGAGATGATGGAGAGTAGCATTGCAGAAAGAGACCTGGGGGCGGGTCCTGGCCGATGGCAAGTTGAACACGAGTCAGAAGTGCCCTGGCAGCCAGGAGAACCAGCCACGTCCTGGGGGCATTGCCAGCTGGGCAAGGGAAGGGATTGTCCCACTCTGCTCTGCACTGGAGTGGCCCCACCTTGAGTCCTGGGTGCAGCTTTGGGCACCACAATATGAAAAAGGCATTAAGCTATTAGAGTGTCCAAAGCAGAGCAATGAAGATGCTGAAATATCTGTAAGGGAAGCTTTATGAAGGGAGGCTGAGGTCAATTGGTTTGTTCAGCCTGGAAGAGACCGAAGGGAGACATTGCAGTCTTCCATATTCCTATGGGGGAAAGCAGAGGGGCAGGTACCAATCTCTTCACTCCTGTGACCAATGACAGGACTAAAGGAAAAAGCATGAAGCTGAGTCAGGGGAGATTTAGGTTGGGTATCAAGAGGAAATTTTTCACCCAGAGGGTGGCTGAACATTGGAAAAGGGTCTCCAGAAAAGTAGACACAGCACCAAACCTGACAGAGTTCAAGAAGTGCTTGGACAATGCTCTCAGGGACATGGCGTGAGGCATCCTGCATAGCACCAACACCTGGACTTGATGATCCTGAAGCTTATTCTATGATTCAACTAGACCTAGATACAGCATTGCCCTATTTAAATACACTGCTTTCAAGCGGTGTCAAGAAACAATGCTAAAAACAGCTTCAAAAGACTGTGCTGCTATAGACAATTTATTGCCGTTGATACAACCGGAAAACAAGAGACTCTGTCCAAATTTGGTGTCTCCAGTTCAGTATGTTCACCTGACACACTAGGTTTACCAGGTCCTGCAGTCAGTTTATGATTACTGGCCTCAGAGAGTTAGCTTTCCTGTACTAGCAGAGGTTTTGATTGGTCCCACAAACTGTTCACACTCTGCTGTTCTGGACAGGCAGCTTGATTGCACCACACACAGTCAGAGCTTAAATAGACGCAGGGAGCTCTTCAACTACGGTAAGACAAGAAGCGAGACAGTGAGAACACTGGGTAAGGAACAAAAAGCCTGTAACAGTGGCAGATCCTGCAATATTCAAGACTGAGGCAGAAATTAGAACAGGACAGACTGCCAAAGAGCTAACAATACAGCAGAGAGAAGTTTCCCTACCTTTTCCTCAATCAGCAAAGGCAGAATCTGTTTTCAAATAATTTGACAAAGACTAAGCAAGCTCTTTCTAGCATATTTCAGAAGAACAGATTGGATCAGTCACCTGCAATCTACCACAGACACAGGATACAAATGCCTTCTCCAGAAGAAGTTAGTCAGCACTTTTGCTCATGCATGCTTTTCAGTTCTACCAGAAAACAAAACAGTACTAGTTCTTCTAGCGGTCTTTCAAGCTCTGAAGCGACTTTCTCCTTTAAACAGGGGTCTACCCACTTCTGGAGGCAACACAGCACAGTTTATTTTTACTGGGGCAGGTATAATTTTCCTCAGTGAATCAGTTCTAGCAGTGTCTAGAGAAAGATCAAAACCATGCATGTTAATGTATTAGCCTGTAATACTATCTCTGAAGCTGAGTGATACAGTTTCAGTGGGACACAGAATGTAGCACTGAGAATCATGCAGACCAAAGATAACAGGACAGTCAAGACTCATTTTGCTGGCTCAGCCATGACTGGAGGGGAAGAGGGGAAGACAAAAAGCTCATCGTTCATTTTCACCCTCTCCCACACAGTGTTGCTTTAGCCATGTCTCAGATGAGAAACACACTCCTATCATTACCCTGTATCATTTGTCAACATCCCACATATTTAGCAGGTACGAACAGCAATGCACTTTCAACGCATTAAGAATGGCTGTTTCCATTTGATATCGACGAGAAGGAAGAAAAGACTTTGGGAAAGAAACCAAGACGCTGATTCAAATAAACAACTCTTGTATGCAGCAAGGCCTGCTATGTGCATGAGCAGAATCTTAAACAGCTCAAGACACACAGAAAGTTCAATCACTATATAAAATTACATAGTTTTTCTACCACTGAATAGCTGTAAGGTTAAAATCACTGATTTGTTTGTACTCTTACAGCATACATTAGCAATAGAGTAACATGCATAGTAACATGTCCCCAAAGACCTTGCTGCTCAGGCCAAGCCTCCAATTTCAAATTCACTGTGTAAGCCTGAAGCATGCAATGATGCAGAAGAATTACTGTCTGGCTACTAATCATAGAAGGATAACTCATGTAAAAGTGTTTCTACAGTTCGGGCTGATAAGTGAATCTGCATGCAGTTACCCATTAGACAAATGATAAAGAACATATAGTTTCAGCTAATGAGCTAAATGACATGCCTAAACAAAGCTGGCAGCAAAAAGGTTCTTAACAGAACCTTTTATACCCTTGTAAATACTGTTTTAAGCAATAGGATTTGCTCTATAATGGAGATTAGAAACCACCAACAGAAGATTGAGTGACGAGTTTAGAGTATGGAAACAAATCAATACACAGGCACTCAAGTGGTGGGCACTTGCAGCTGTACTTTGTACACCTATACTCCTGTGCAGACTGGAGTTTATTTGGTCCCATGACCCACCATGAAGAGCTCCAAAATCCTGATCCACCAGTTTTGAGGCACCAAGCCAGGCCATTAGCAATGAGGGAGAAACGTAACAGTTTAGTTTGGAGTTATTAGCCTTAAGATACTACTAGCAGGTTCATCTATATGGATTGTGCTGCTTCTATGCAAATCTACTAGCCATTTAAAAGAGAACAAACACATCTTTCAGTCAGCCATGCTGCTAATCAGCTGATGCAGGTAAATTGCCACACCACAGAATATTATTTAGCATCTCCTCTGCAGCTGAGATGTGACTGCAAGGCACTTCTGTTGAACTCATTAGGACTACCACACCAGTACTTGACGGCTAATTGAATCTTATCCTTTAAGAAGGTATAAAAAATAGCATTGAGATGCTCTGCTTCTATCTTCTTCTATGAGACCTATGCCAGAGTGATCCGGTCACGCTACTACAGGGTCTGTCTTCACACAGGGGTTGTTTCCAACATAGAGAACACGGGTTACTATTCCGCCTGCACGCCTGCTCAAGGGAGTTTTGCAGAACACAACACAAACGGCCACGTAACTACCAAGTCTACCCAACTGCTAGGATAAAGTACAACTAAAAAAAAATCTGCTTTCCTCAAAGTGATCTATGAAGATCCAAAGTGCCACTCCTGACTATGAGGCAGCACTATTTCTAAGACTCACTTGCTTTTGCTTTGATTTCTTCTCCTGCTGAATCCTCTAGCCATGTACACAGCCCAGAACAATGACAACATACACTAAGCAGAATATGAGTGGGTCTCCCTCATATACAGCTAGAAAAGCAGGAGAAGCAGTACTAGCAATATTAAGGCTCTGACGCAGCGGCCACGGGTTACATAGGAAGTTTTCTTCTCATGAAAAACAGTAAGGCTGGCAAAAAGCACAACACTGTCTAGTATTTCAACAGATCTTCCTCTAGCAATGAAAATTAGATTCCCGTAGGAAGGGCTGATACTCGCTCAGGAAGACTTCTTACATGTCCCAGCACGCACACATTACGACGTGATACTTGCAAAGAAGGAGGACAAAATGCACCAAACCGCACAAACAGACAGAACCTGTCCACAAACCCACACAACACACTGTACCGACAGCAGCTATGCCAAGAAGAAAGAGTGCCTGTACTAGAAGCATGAGTGATGTTATCTAAAAGTAGTTGTTTCACTCTTCGGGTAAAGGGTTGTAGAAGTTAGAAGCTGGTCATGCTCCTATGACACAGTCTTCCTGTGAAAGCAGCACCTCTCGAAAATCAAGATACTGTTTGTTTAATAGCAATTAACACATCTGCAATAACACATCTATTCAGCACCACTCCCAAGGCAACAGTACTTAAACTAATCCTCGTTCTTGGGCATCTCCTGGCTGTTTTCCGCACGTATTTCTATTACATCAAAGACTTTCTTTCATCTCATGCGCTCCGAATAAGCTTACCCACAGCTCGTGCGAGATCTCAACCGGATCAGCAGGCAGGCACAGCCCCGAGCAGCCAGAACTCCAGCAGAACCGCCGGAGCTCCCTACGCCCGCCTGGAATCGAGCGGCTCGTCCCGGTCCCGGTAATTAAACACTTTTTAACGCGAGTCAGGCTCACGCGTCGCAGCAGCTACGCTCCTTGCCTGCGGGGAAAGGTGAGCTCAGACCGGCGGGCACCAGCCAGCGCCGCGCCTGTTCCAGGGAGGGGAACAGGGCGAAAAGGAGGAGGAAAGGACACCCACGCACAGCAGCAAGCGAGGATGCCGCTTTCCAAGGGCCAGAGATCACCCCGGCCCCCGCCTCCAAGGCCGCCTCTGCTCCGCGCCTCGAGCCGAGCCCGGCTTGGGGCCGTCCCCTCAGCCCGCACAACGGATTCCTGAGGGGGGAACCAGCCACACCCCCACCCCCGAACACACTCCCGGCGGCTGCAGGGCAGAGGCGGCCACGGCAGCAACAAAGCCAACGCCACCCCGGGAGGGCGGCGCATCCCCCGCCGACCCCGCGTCCCCGCCGCGGAAGGAAACGCGCNCCCGGCCGGCCCACTGCGGGGCTGGCCCACTGCCGGCCTGGCCTGGCCTGGCCTCGCCCCGCGAGCAGCCGCCGCCGTCCCGCGCCGTGCTGCGCGCACCGGGCGCGGTTACATGTGACCGGCAGCGGCGTCCCGGCAGCTCCCCCCGCCGCGCAGGGCGGGCGGCGCGGGCCCCGGCGGGGCGGGACGGGACGGGACAGGCTCCGCCCGCCTGGCCGTCGCACCGCCCCCGTGACCGACACCGGCACCACCATGGGGGCTGGCCACGGGGGTCCGGATCTGGCCGCAGCCCGCCCGGAAAGCCGGGAGGGGTGAGGCAAGGTGCCGCCGAGGGCGCTTCGCCCACGTTTTAGAGAAACGGGCCCGCAGCCGGTGGCAGCCGCTCTTCCCGGAGAGGGACAGTGATCCCCTGCGACTCCGGGGCTGCCCCGCAGGTTTGTGCAGCCGTGTGCCCGCTGCAGTTTGGTGTCACACTCTTTTCAGTAGTGCCCAGCGACCGGACGAGGAGCAATGGCCATAAACTAAAACACATGAAGTTCCACCTCAACATGAGGAAGAACTTTACGTTGAGCGCGTCAGAGCACTGAACAGGTGCCCAGGGAAAGTCACGGAGTCTCCCTCTCTGGAGACATTCCAAACTCACCTGGACGCGTTCCTGAGTCACCTGCTCTGGGTGACCTAGACTTGGCAGGGGGTTGGACCAAGTGATCTCCAGAGGTCCTTTCCAACCCTAACTATCCTGGGAGTGCCACTATCCCGGAGTGCCTGTCGCCGCCGCGGGTGCGCGGCCTTGGCTCCGCTCTGCCCGGGGAGCGCGCCCGGCAGGGACGGGACGCAGACACCGACCGGCGTTGGGAGAGATGGGGCGGCAAACCGGACCGTAACACTACGAGAATGGTGCACCGACAGAGGGAATGTCAAAATCTACAACGTAATATTGTCTTTCGCATTTATGCGTTAGCTTTTGCATGCTGGTATTGACATACCAGCATATACTATATATATAAATATTCGGATATAGTACAATGTATAATTCTGTTTAGCTGTTCGTTAGTCTAACGTAATCTATTAGTTTAAGTATGCGCCGTATAGTTTATAGAAATAGTGGTGTGATGAATATATTATATCATAGGCCTTAGCAAAAATACTAAATGTTTAAAACGCTTCTACGAGACTGAAAGAATGGTGGGAAACAATTATGTTGATTCCCACATCTGCTGACTGACCTCTCCAAGAGATAACAGTGACAAAAGCAGAACATTGGACAAGAATCGTAGAAGAAATTGTCAACCCCTTATCGGAGGATGTGGAACAACAGGATGGAGACACAAGAAGAAATAAAACATATTTCACAGGATGTCGTGCAGAAAAGTTAGTGTAAAGAAAAAAAAGAGTTCCTCAAACATCAAAAATTCACAAGAATGTCTGAATAATGTATGAAGCACATGAATATGTATGTACCTTAGTAATGCAACAGTATAAAGATCATACTCTCCGACTTTAGGTGCATTTTGGCCAAACACCAAGGGCACCCCAGCGCTGGTTAATTTTTTTAATCCCTCAGTAAATTTAGAAAAAAAAATTCCAATTGCAAATCTCGTTTTTCACAGGAAAACAGGGTCTTTTTGGAAATTGCTTTGGTAGTTTGTATAACCATGGTGCAGGTGAAAGAAAATTGTCAATACACACACTGTTTCTAAGACCAGCACAGCCAAAAGGAACCTAAAAAGAGAAATTGGGTGCTACCAGGGACAAAAAGTGAAGTACTCGCTTTTTTCAAGGCCCTTTGGTCCACCGCTCCTTCTCCTCTGTTTGCTCTGCCCTTATTTATTCTCCACTACACCTCTCACCTGAGAGCTGGCACCTCGTTTCTCTGCCTTTAGCACATGAGAGGCGTTTTGCATTTTGAAAACTCACACAGTGCCTCTAAAATCCTGCAAGAATTTATTAAAGGAGCAGAGAAGCTTTGCAGTGTTGTGGGATGACCAAGTCTGTGTCATATGCAGAAGGAGCACTGAAAAGGCAGGGCAGGAGCCGCAGGTGTCATGACAAACTATCACAAAAGATGAGGATGAAACTTCTCTTCCAAAAATGGGCAAATTTAAACCCGGGTAATTCTTGTGAAATTCATCAGGCATAAATAATGAGGAAAGCTTTGTTTTTCTCTATTGTCTATAGCTACATGTGTTTTTTATCTTTAAAGAATGACATAGCAAAAAGAAGAAAACAGCTCCACACCTGCAGATAACACAAATGTATCATGTTTGAACTTCTGTTGCCTTTTGTTACTTTTAATAAGTTTATGTTACTTAAGAGATCTGATTCCAGGGATGCTTTAGTAATAATTATATAACATCTGGGAGGCTTCAGGGAAGGATCACATTGGCTTTCTTTTCTTAGGAGCAGGGCTTCAAGTTGCTGCTCTTACTTTCAAAGCAGTAGCTGCGTCATCCCCACGTACCTTTTCCTTTATTTCTTCCTCTTGCTTCTGACTTTGAGCTGTCTTTCACAATGCCATAAATGCTTTAAGCAACCTCACAATAAAACCTTTTCATATTTTGCATTTATTTTGCATAGATGAATACAAAATTAAAATATGTATATTATCACTTCATATTTCTTACAAGTTTTATAATTAAATAGAGGTATTGTCACTCACCTACTCTACAACCCATTGCAATACAACACAGAGTTTACAGTTCAGTTTCACCCAGTCAGTGCAGGGGTTTTCTCTGAATCTGAGTAAGAAAGGCCTGAAAACAAATAACCTAATAAAGTTAATGTTTTAAAAAGACAGAGTAAAGCCCAACAGAAATAGCAAGTAAATCAGAAGCCATGATGTCCATGTTTCTGCAGCTGTGGATTGACCCTGGATGGACTTCTCCCTTGCACAGATCCCATCTCTGGAGAAAGGCTCCTCTTTGGTTGCAGTATTTTAGTTTCCTTACAAGCTATTTATAAAGGATGTTCACAAGAGAGATTTACTCCTCCTTGTATGCTTCTAGATAAGAGCAAGACCACGTGAGTGCTGTAATTGCCTACACTCTGTGCCAAGGAGCCAGTGAAGTTTATCCTGCTTCCAAAAAAACAAAGGCTTTTGTGCAACACAACCCAGGCCTGGAGGAAGCACAGCACAGTCCTGGGCCTGCTCCACTTAACTGTACTGTGAACCACCGATTCCTGGATGTACAGGCCTCTCTGGGCCAGGATCACTACACTTCCCTTGCTTCCATCGTCTTCAAAGAGTGTCTACTCTTCACCCGTGTTTTGCCTCCTTGCACATCCCAGAGCAATAATGACCCAGTGCATTTTGGACTTTGAAGTGTGGAAAAGAAAAAGAGAGTGTTGCTGATATCGAGGTTAGGTTCTCTTTTCTGTGTTTTGTTTTGTTGGTTTGTTTTTTTCTTTTCATGTCATTCTTTTTCAGATAACCTGCTGAAATTAGTGATTCAGAAAGCCTGAAACACGTCCTGTCTTAGGGCTGAGCACACTGGCAAACAGCCTTGCACAGAACTTACTGAACTGTTTTATCTGTGATTTTCACAGTATAGTATTTTTTATATCCTCTCTGTGATGGGGCAACCTTTATTACACTGACACTTTTTGTTCTTCCTCTTCAGACTAGAGCATACTGGTCAAATTTGAGATATATGACTGGGCAATACAGAGTGCACACAGAGAAATGAGAAGTGGAAATAATAAATGATATATGATGGGTTGTATGTTTGTCTTCACACAGTAACACGTTAGATGATTGTGTTTGTTTGCTCACCAGCAGTCCTAAAAAATTGTTCCTTAGCAGCTTTCTTTCAGCCCTGGTGCACCTCTTGAGGAAACTGCTCCTCAACTCTGAAAAGCAGTGCAGCAAGCACAGGTCCTTGCCCTATTTCCATACAGATTTTATTTACTAGGCTGGCAAAACACAGACACAGGAGAATTCATTAATGTGCTGACACTCTCAGATGTGATTATTGTGGATCTCTCTGGATTACCATGAGCAACTGCCAGTGAGTGATCAGAGCAAATGTTCATGTTGTTCTGAACTGCTTGAAATAGGAATTCTTGCAGATGCTAGTCTGTTGCTGAAATCTCTTCCATACTTTGCAATAACCATATAATGTAGTGAATTTGTGGATGGTGTGAGTTGGATTGCCTCCTGAGCTGAGAAATGCTTTTTGCTGCTCAAAGCAGCACTGAAGCAAGCTCAGGTGGTTTCTTGAGTACCTGTAGCAGGGAAAAAAATCTGATAACATAGAAAAGTTCCTTTTAACAGGCCCATTTTTATCTGAATGGAGGTATGGCAGGAGAAAATGTGAGAACTGGTCCTCTTCTATACTGCTGGTCCTCTTCTCTTAGGAGACTCCTAAAACCTGCTAGTAGTTGCTTCATGGAAAAGCTTTTGGATTTCTATGGCTCTACAGAAGGCAATTGTACCCTGCTATAGCCAGCACAAAAACTGGGTTGTGGCTAAATGAGAAGAAACATTGCTAACAAGGTATTAAGTCACCTGTACATATGCTTCTCCTTAGTCTTACCAGACATGTAGTTTTAGACCAAGAACTAGGCTTGTTTAATGCACTTTCTTGTTTTTGTGACTGAATCAGTTTGGTTTGGTTTTAGTTCCAAAATGATAAATTAGCTGCAGGTGGAGAGTTTATAGCTATGAACTATTTATGTCAGTTCTAGCAAAATGCATCACTATGGAACTGAAATAATCTGAACTACTTTGTCCTCAAATGGAAAAATGCCCATTATTGAATGGCCCAATTAATATTTCTATTACAGAATGAGATTGCTATTGAATGTAGAGTGGAATTTGAGCATTAGAGAAAATTCAGTGGTTTTTGGTATGCAACTATAGCAAAATGCTCTTGTTGAGCTATTCTTAAGGCACTACTGGAAGAGTCTCAGTAGAAGAAAATCCTGCCCAAAACCAGAGTCCAGAACTGAGGGGGTTAATCATTAGGACATGACATGACATGACATGACATGAAATGACATTGTCCTTATTTCTTCTCAACCTTCCTTTTTTATTATTGTAAAAGAGGAGTTGAAAATGCATCATGTAGCTTGAACTGTTGTATACAAAATAAAGCAGGGTTATGCACATTTTACTCCAACTTTAATTCTTCTGTATTTCTTAGTTCTATGTTTTTCACTTACTTGTGATTCAGTCCTGATTGAATGAATATTATTTGTATCTCGTTTAAGCTTTTCATGCTCTAAATTTTCATGCTCTAGTATTAAATTCCAGATTCTAGAGCTTTTCATGCTCTAGTATTAGATTCCAGTTGCAGAATGGAAAGAGTAATTACCCAGTGTATTATCTTGCCCTGGCAAGACAGAACAAAGAATTTGAATTCAAGGTAGCAATTTGGGCTGCTCCCTGACCTCGGGGTTTTATTTGGCTTAATTGATTTGATTTGAACTTTAAATGTTTTTCTTTGCTATCTATGGTTCAAAAAGACTGAACAGATGGACCAAGGGCTAGACTTTGTAACAATTTTAAATATCAAAGTTAATGCACTGCTGTGAAGAGTATCATTTTGGGAGATGCCTCACCATAAAGAACAGTGAGGCTCAGTTATATACTAAAAGAATACCTCAAATAGTTTAGTAAACTCCACTGTGCTATTATCCTTTGTTTGAAAGCTGTGGATACGGATTTCATATCTGCTTTAGTAGAATGTTTCAGACAGACAAAGACGTTAATTATCTGGTAAATACTCCTGTACACCATATCAGTTCAGCTACTCTGTTATTAACTTAGTATCAATTAACATGCTGGAGAGTCATTAGCCACATTTATCTCCATTTCTATTTACTAAGACTTGTCACAAATATAAATGACAATGAAAGGAAACTAGCGAGTTCTCTGAAATCTGTCAGAGATATCTACCGTCCAAACAGCTTTTGTGATTTATTGTCTGTGCCTCCTTATCTGGTTCAGTTTCTTCCTGGCCTGATAGCAGATAGCTGAAGTCTTTCATGTCAATGCTTTTATATGACCTAGAGACAACAGTCACAAAAAATGACAATAACATTTTTGAGTTATTTAATAACAAAAAATGTGCACTAATGTAAAGTCACTTATTCAGCTAAGTCAAAACTAGCAACTTATAAAACACAAGCAACAGAGATTGTTGTCAGAAACTTTAAGTCTTGTTATAGTTCTGTCTTTAGATTTATAAGGCAATTTAGCATTAGGATGAACAGATGGAGTACCATCTTTTCTAGGTCCTCATGGATTAAAGCTTTCAGTTATGTTTTGGTCAGAAGGCAATTGTTTAAACAATAAGCTTACTGTCTATGTTTCTTTCTCACTTTCAAAATTAAGTGACTTTGTCTGATAAAATATGCATTTTTGTCATGTTCTGACACTGGGCATATCCTTTTTATTATCTTTTCAAAAACAATTAAACCAACTCTGTTTGTGACATTGAAGACAAAGATGGTCTTGGATGCACTCTAACTCTGAAATAATTTCTGCAGAACTGCTGTGCAACCAGTAGTTCTTCATCCAGAACATATGCAGTTGAAAATACAGCCCTAGTTTTGTCCCTGCTCAGTTGCATCCCGTTTTTTTTGTTTGTTTGGTTGGTTTTGTTTGTTTTTCCTGTGAGTAGTTAGTTTGTTTAGTTTTTGTTTTGTCTGTTTTGCCTGTCCTGATTGTCAACACCATTCTGAACTCTAATCCTGTTCTCTAGAACGAGTGCAAATTCCCTAAGCTTTCGAGAAAGGCAAAGCGAAGTTTACCTTGAATTCTTCCCAACTGTGTCAGTATAAAATCACCCTGGAAGAAAACATAAACCACAAAAACTGCAAAAACTGTGAAACCCATGCTTTGCACGCAAGGACATCTTTACTGATCAGTGCTGTCTCTTAAAAGAGATGCCTTAAACTTCCCGAGGTTAAACAGAAAACATGGATTTCTAGACCTGTAATGAAAACTGCTTGAAACACCTGTCTCACTCTTCTAAATAATTTTAAAGGAAATTTTGTAGTTATGTCAATCGTTCATTCCGAGCGCCAGAAGCTTAAGGTGAAAACGGCTGCATCAGTAAAATCCTCAGTGAAACAGAACTGCTTACACATCTTACTTTAAGAACAGGATGGGAATAAGGGAAAAGCTGACGGGAAAAGCAGACAAGAAAAGCAGGATACAATGTAGGCTGTGTGTCAATTCGGGACAGCAGAACACACGCGGTCCCCCCGCTGCCCCCGTCCCTCCGGCGGAAGGAAGGGCCTGCAGCGTCACCGCCACGGCTGCGCACAGGGCCCGGCTCCGCGCTGCTCCTGTGCTTCTCTCTTTTTCTCCTTCTCTTTCTCCTGCTCCTTCCCTTCCTCCTCCTCCTCCTCCCCTCCGGTCCGATGGCGGCGAGTGACACGGAGGGGGCCCAGCAGCAGGTGAGCGGCGGAGGAAAGCGGTGACTTCAGGGGGCTCCTGGTGAGCCCCGGCCCCCTGAGCGGCTCCGTGCCCGCTGTGGCACGGCCGCACCGCCGGCCCATTCAGGTGTTTAATTTCTAGGTGCAAGGCACTCGCCCGGTTTTCCTTATGGGAAAGGAATTTGCCGAGTGTCCGCTGTTCCTCAGGAAGAGCTTAGTGCCGAGCCCTCGGGGTCTTTCACCTGCCGGGGTCCCACCTGGACAGGAGCAGCCCCAGACTGACACCTGCTCCCTGTCACTTTGCTCGCCTTGTCACTGCTGAGACGACAGGATTGCCCTCAGAAATTCAAAAGCTGGTGTGTGTGTGTGAGAGCTGAGCAAAGGTTATTTACAAAATCACAATTAGGTTGGAAAAGACCTCTGATATCAGCGAGTCCAACCTGTGACCGAACACCACCGTGTCAACCAGAGCAGGGCACCGATGGCCTCATCCAGTCTTTCCTTAAACACCTCCGGGCACAGTGACTACACCACCTCCCTGGGCAGCCCATTCTAATGTTTAATCTCCCTTTTTGTGAAGAAATTCTTCCTATGTCCAGCTTAAACCTCCCCTGGGTGCCTGAAGTCCTGTGAATCAGATTTGGATCCCCAATACTTAGGGCCTTCCAGTGCAGTGAATCTTGTCACAACTGTTAATGAGTTGTAGAAGAGCAAGACCTAAAAAAGATGAAAAGATGATTGGCACACAAAGTTTTGTGGTTTTTTGGGGGGGGGGTATTTACTCTTTTTTTCTTTTTTTTTAGATCGATGAAATTGAAGCCCTTTCATCAATCTATGGGGATGATTGGTGTGTTGTTGATGAAGATGAAAAAATCTATTGCATTAAGATTAGTGACTGTCTGGATCAACCAAAATGGACCCTCTGTTTGCAGGTATAGTGCTGGTAAGAAGTTTAGCACAAATTTTGCAGTTGGACTGATGCAGGTGAAACCCTTTAAATATGGTTTATTATCAACTCAGATGATTAAGAAGCTTTTGGATTGAGGTCTGTGATTGTTCCTGTAACACTTGGTGTGCTTGTGATATGTTCAGTAGTTGCATATCCTAATTCCACACCTGACCAATGCATTTCAGTGTATTTCACTAAGGTCTAATTTCTGAAATACTTTTACATCAGTTTTGTGCCTCAGTGAATCTACTGCAGTTGCATCTAAATTTGCTTTCTGGAAAATGTTGTGACAAAATGAAATTTGGATCAACTTAATTGGTCCAACTCCTTACTTTATGTTTTCAGAACCGAAAGCAGTAAGTTTTCTTAGTGTAAGAAACATGAAAGAGTCTACTTAGGGAAGTGTGGTACCACTTATTTAAGTCCAGTAACCATGTGTGCTGCTTTTTTCAGGCTTTTTCTGTGCTTTACTTTGCATCCTTATAAATTGCCTCATAAAATGTAATTGTATGCATTACCGTTATTGGAATTTTAAATGCAGATATTCCGTTGTTATTGTAATTCTGTAACAACATACGCAACTGTTTTCTTCATTTGTAACACTAATTGTAGTCCTGGTGCTTGACATCAGAGTCCTTCAGTAAAGCTCATCTAGCTGAGGGTAGTCCAATGAATACATATCCTGAATTTCTTTCAGGTGATTTTGCCGCCAGGATATCCAACTGCAGAGCCACCTATTTATCAACTAAAGTAGGTGAAGTTTTCTTGCAAACATTTGTGTTTTATGAATTGCCACTATTAATTGTTTACCTGTAAGTGGAAGTTTAGTTAAAATACGCCTTGAATTAAAGTACACCAGTGATGGGGAATGTTTCCTCCAAGAATATTCTATTCTTTATTCTGCTTTTTACAAGATGTTTGCAGCTGGAATCTTGATGGATGGCAAAGTTACATATTCAAGGTGTCCATCACGTATATTTGGGAATGTTGGAAGCAGCATATAGCACAATTTTCATTGCATTTATTTTCATTCTAGTGCCCCTTGGCTTCGAGGACAAGATTATATGAAACTAGCAAATAGCTTGGAAGAAATATATATGTAAGTTTGAGTCTGTGGAATACAGTAAAAGGAGACAATGTATTTTCAGTTTCTATCTCTTCTGCACTTCAGTGTTAAAACACAGGATATGAAAACATCTGGTTGTCTTGGAGCATAAGTGGCATACCATTTTTTCTTAAAAGCTAAGGGATAAGTTGGTTTTAAAATAAACACATGTAGAATCTCTCAACTGGAATGTGGAACATCGTGGACTGTTTATTATCACAGTGGGCAGCTAACTACAAGGCATAATGGATGCATGAGAATCAACAGCATTTAGAAATGCTCAAATTACATGATTTTAAATTGCCGCGAAAGTGGGGTAGAAAATGTAGTAATTTTATATGGCTTATTTATTTCTTTTAGATCCCAAGGATTATATAAAATAAATGAAATAAAAACATAAGGAAGCATAATCATGCCCCAGACAGTGAAATCTGAGCATCTTGCATAAGACATGTTTTTTTAATGCCGTAAGGAACGGAGCACTTAGCTTGCATAAGGGTTTTTTACTTTGATTAACTGGATTTCTTAGCTAATTAAGCAATAGATAATTTAAGCAAGTAAAATTTAATTTGAAGTGTTAAAAATGCGCAAGGATTTTAAGTGAAAAGTTCTGTATTATCATATTCACCACAAATGTTCAGTGAAGCAAAAAGAACAGAGGTTGTCCTTAATGCTGTCCAGATTCAAAGGATTTGATGGAGTCTCTACCACAGGTAGAGCTGTTGGTTCTTTTTTGTTCCCTCCTGTGCAGTCTGGTAGGCTGTCAAATTGTGCTGGTTCAGCTCCCTTCAGTCTGTATCAGCTGTTGGTCGGATCCCTCACTGATCTTCTCAAACTTCTGTTTGTTCAGCAGGAAGTGAAAGTATTTGTGCTTTAGGCCATAGATGTACTTTAGGTAGTTTTAAACAGTTTAAAAACATGGAGTAATCACTGTTGTGCACAGTATTTGTGAAGTAATTTTATCTATTCAATATCTAAGTGATTGTCAGATGAACAGAGATACTCTGCATCATTTACATTGTGTTTGACCAGGTTTCTAGTCCCTAGGTATCTAAGTTGTGTAGTTCTGCAGTCTAAACCAACATGAACTATACTGTCAATGACTATGGAAAAAATGGATAATTATAGATCACAAGTTTGTTTTGGGAGACACAAAGTAATTGACAACTATTCAGAAACTGTAATTCGGTGATAGTTGGACAAATTGCTGTTTGCTTTTGCAAAACAGGGAAATTTTACTCCTTTTCTAATCTCTCTTATTCCATCACAAAAAAATTGTCTTCAGGTGTTGAAGCAGTGCTTCTGTACAATAAGCAGTGTGAAATCCGGGTGTTGAATTGTTCTGGAGTCTGTCTGGATTTTGAAGTCAGAGCTACAAGTTCATAAAATCCTTATTTTTGCTTGAATGTTTTTCTTAAAATATGTATGTTTATTTGAATTTGATTGTTTCCAGCAGTAGTGCTGTATACATTAAGCAAAGTTTAAATCTGTAGTTTTGTTACTTATCTGGTGCCCAGATGGTGGCAGTAAGAATAAAATTAATGAGAAACCACGAGATATCTACAGCCCTAAATCTTTGGTTTTATTTCTTAAACAAACATGCACAGTTCATAACCATTTTAACCATTTGAGATGTGTTTTGAGTTGTTTGGGTCCTGCTTCACATAAAGGAACCATTTCTTAACTCCTGACACATGTATATAAAACGTGTTCATGCCATCCTCCCTCAGTACCTTAATACACACTTGTGCCCTCTGCGTAAAGGCTCCTAGGCCTAAATCTTTATCTGCCTGTCCTATAGCACTATTACCCAAACTGTAGTGTTTCATTCCAATGCTCCACTGACCTACTATCACAGTCCACCGATAAGTTTTTCACTCAGTGAGCTACTGAGACAGAACTTTACACAAGCCTGCCTAAGCTCTTTATCTCATCAGCTTATATTCAATTTCTTCGTGTCTGAAATCTGTATGTTATTTTGTGTACTTTCCAAGTGAAATTTGCAGAGGTGTTTGTTCGTTTACCATGACCTTTTACTTCCAGACAGAACCTTGGTGAAAGTATACTGTATTTATGGGTGGAAAAGATACGAGAAGTTCTGGTAGAAAAGGCACAGTCTTCAGATCCAGGTACTTCAGAAAATACATTTATTTTCATTCTTTTTCCACTGCAAAGTAAGATTTCAGTACAAATTAGTTTATGCCCAGTTTTGAATTGGATCTAAATATCAGGAAACAGTCTCCTGTGTCAGGGCTTATTGTTTTACAGTGGCATTGTCCCTCTTTAAAAAGCAATAGGGAAAAGAAGGTGAGGGTGGCCTCTGAACTGGAACAAGGTCTGCAGTTCTCTCAGGAATGAAATAACAGCGAAGGATGGTGCTGCCCACAGGTGCATTATGCATTGCCCTCCATTCTGCAAAGGAATTGTTCCTACCAGTAATTAATTTCTGGTGTTGAGTGCACTGTTGGAGGATTGGGATTCAAGAGAAGATAAACTTCAGTGGACTATGCAGACAAATGACCAAGTATTCCATCATTTTACTTTTCTGTCCTTCCATTCATTTTACTGTATTGGGATGATAAGTAGATCAGTAGAGGTGCAGTGATTCTTCTGCTGTTATTTTTACAGAGTGTGTGTAAATTCACAGTTGTTCTTTCAAAAAATGGTGAGGTGTTTTGTGCATCAAAATGCTAAACTGCTATGAAATATGTGAGTGATGTGTGCAACAGTGTGGCAAAAGGAAACAGAACTACTTTTCTCTGTCAGGGGTGTTATCTTTGTCCTGTGAGAAATAAAAGTCTGAAGAAAAAAAATTAGTTTTCAGTGTTGTTTCGTGGTAAGGTCTAGTGTTAGTCTTTCAATAAACTGTGCATTTTGTCGCTACATCACAGACATTGGAGAAGTCATTTTTCACTGATGTGACTAAAAGAGTGGACACTGAGAAGTGAAAATCTTACTGACAATATTGGAAGTTTGGGTATTTTGACCACAACCTCATGGCTTCCATTTTTGAACATGCTTTATCACCCCTCTGAAAATACATATATTATAAAACCTGCATCATAAACACATCATAGGGCCTCTAAATAGGAATGAAACTGTGATATATTATTTGGCTCTAAATCCAGATATCAGAACCTTGCATATTTCCTCCTTTGTTATTGACTATTAGTTTTTGGACTTTCTGTGCATGAGGGAAAACAGGATTTTTGGAATCCCAGAATAGTTGAAGCATGTTGAGAGAGATGTTTCAAATCTAATAATTTTATACCCTCATGAGGTAGCGTTGGGCAACAGCTCTACATTTTCCCTCAAATGACCAGTAAATGATTGGAGTTTTTGTGAAACATCAGCTTAATTTGATCTCTAAATTCAGATTAAAGGTAGTGTATTGAATGTTTAGTGGAAATAGTAAACATTGTCATTCTTTTTTTCTTAGAAATACTGTTACTTAGTGTTGAAATGGAAGATCTTACGGAAGGATCCCATAGTATGAGTATTTTATTCTTAATTCTCAGGAAGTTTTAAGTTAATGCTGGGCTGAGTACTTTAGGGTTTTAGTGTAATTAATGTTACTGTTCTGCATTTAATAATTTTTAATGTCAAACTGTTTTGAACTGAGAAGCCAGAGGCTTTTGAGAAAAAGAGTTAGAAATTTTGTTTTACTTGTCTTGCAAAAAATGTGTAATAAATTCTACTATTTGTATCTTAATAGAACCAGATATTAAGAAAACCACTGAAGAAGTTGATGAAGGTGATGAAGATGATTTTCTCCTAGACTATCAGCCCATTCAGGAAGATCAAATTAAAATGTTAAATTACATGACATCTGAAAGTCAGGAAGGTAAAAAACTACACGTTTTGTAATTCTGTTGAAATAATTTAAAAGAGGTCTGAAGATTCTACTTTTCTACTCAGCTTTAGAATAAAATTAGTTACAATAGAATTATAATAAAATTTAATAACGATCATTAAAAAATGAAATATATTTTTGTTGGGTTTGTATGTTATTTTCTGTTCTTCACTTTAACAAGTCCCTTTTGTTAAAGTTGAGACATTCTTTACTTTTGTAGCCACATGCATTGTTTCTGTGCTCTTAAAGAAAAGAAACACTCCCTTGTTTGTGACCCATAGATGAAGAACTGCCCCCCATACATCATGGAAACCCAATCACAGATCGAAGGAGCACTTTCCAGGCACATTTGGCTCCAGTGGTGACAACCAGACAAGTTAGTAGAGATCAGTTGTTCTCCTTTTGCCTGTACTTTGAGCTTGACAGAGTATTGCTGGGATACTTGGGATTTGCCAGATATGTTGGTCTATCTGTGCATCTTTCTGGGCTAATACTGTCTGAATAGTCATTGGTTTCTTGCTTTCACTATCAACTGAAGAGTGAAGTAACAGCTCTTCTTCCTGCTATTCTTTACCACTATGTGCATTAGATGTAAGAGAATAAGAGCACTGTAATTTGACTTCTGGATGTTGGCAAGTTTATCACAATATGTTTGGAAGTTATTGAGTCTATCATGTGTTAGCTGGAAAAGGAATTAAAATGGGTTTATAAATTATTTCCCTCCTTCAGAAAGGAATTCAGTTGAAAAACACACTTGGATCATGCATAAGTGAATCTTTAGCATGACCTAATTGAGAGGGGTTTGGAGCTTCTTTTGTACATCACTTTCCATCTGTTAGCATCAGCTTCCTTTTATCATGTTTTTTTTGTGGGGAAACTACTGTTCCTTTCTTTTATTAACTCAGAGTTAAACCTTGAGAGGATTTTTCTCTTTTAATGCAATTTTAGGGTTTTTTAAAGAATTTTTGGTAAGGGATATTGTCAAGTGATTCTTGAAGTTCCAGGTAAGCTAGGTGTACTGCATATTCAGTGGCTAAGAGAAAATGGACAGGTTGATGGTGTTTTTAGGCTGATTTCTATATACAAAAGCTGTAATGATTGGAGCTGTGTTTTTTTGTTTTGTTTTTTCTTCCCCCTCAATAATTTGCTTCGTATGGACATAAGAATTGGTCTCTAAATCCCAGCATCCCTTCCGGACCACTTTGACCTTTCAAGTTCACACTGTACATTCATGTGGGATTTTGTGTCTGTAGTGTATGTAGGAACAATCTTACTCACAAATCATGATAAAAGGGTGAGAGTATTTTAAAATGAAAATGGTTCATTAAGCCAATGATTCCCATTTCTTCCCTTTCTAAAGTAACAGAGTTCGTTTATTATAAGTTCGTTTATTTTATATATATATATATATATATATATAAAAGAATCACTTAAAGAAGATACAGCTGTAGCACAAAAATTAATCTTTAAAGTAAATTTTCAGGAACCTAGTAGCTGAGGAATAAGTAATGTCAAAGGTGATGATTGTTTCATATTATTTGTGCTTTAAGTCCCTGTATTGAAACTTATTTTCATAAGTCATTGTCCATGTTTAATTAAGTAATGCAAGTTGTCTTCCTTCAGTGTTCAAAGTAAGGAGAAGATAGATGTCTGAAGCAATATTCTCCATTAATAAAAGGATTTTTAAAATTGAGATATCTTTTATTTGAGGTGATTTTTGTCGGTTGAATTTCTTCAAGAAGATTTGGAAATAGCACAGTATAGCTAGGGCAGATATTAAATATGTCTATTGATTACTCCTCTGAGACATTTGTTTTTGAATGGAAGGCAATTTACTTGCCAGGCATGTTTTCCCAAGCTTTCTCAGCTTCAGTAATGTTTTGTATTATGTACTAAAATTATGTCTTAATCAAAAGCTCTTCTTTTTGCTAGACCATTGGAAAGGGTTCAACAATTGCTAGCTTGTTTACTTAGAAACCTGTGATGAACCGATATTATTTAATGTTTTGAATTTGGTACTTTATAAATGCAAAGAGATAGACATGATGAGAATATCTGTTTTCTGGGAAATACTGACACTTTCAGACCCCAAATATTATTTTTTTTTGTTTTTACTGTTCGTTCTGTAAAGTGGAAACTGTGAAAAAAAGCATATTTGAGGGAAGAGGAGAAACTTGAAATGTAGTAGGGCTTTCTAAACATCGTGTTTTTGTGAAATAAGTAAAAGCAGTGTGTAGTGGGAATATGTATGTTGTGTTCTATTCCAGCTTAACTTCATTGTTAAAAAAGTAAGCAGGTGCAGTTGATTCTTAATACTGACTAAAAGTGTTTTCTGGATCTTACTGTCTTTTGTTTAATAGAGCAATTTGACACTTCTGCATCTTCAGCAATAATATGAATGTACACAATGTAGAAATTCAAGGGACAAGCTGTTTTCAGTATACCAGGAAAATTGTTATAAACAAGTATGAGAATACTGAGAAGCTGCTTCTTGAGTTATCACGCTGAACATTTAATGTCAAAGCATAAAATTGTTTCATTGTAGTACTAGGGAGATTTTTGTTTAGCAGTGATACTGAGAGGGATGTATGAAACCCCTGTTATAAAAGGAAGTTTTTTCTGTTGTTTTTTATAGGTTAGAAGAGTTCTTGAAAAATTATATGAGAACAAGAAAATTGCAAGTGCTACCCACAACATATATGCATACAGGTGAGGCACAAATAGTGATTTTTTTTTTTTTTTTAGTGTTCTTTGACAAATGAGTCCAGGACATGAGAAAGAAGTTCCTTCCTATTAAATTCCTTGCTATTAATGTAAATTCCTTGCTTTCGGGAGTAAGTTTCATATTTGTATGGTTGGTGTTGCAGGTGTTATTTTGAATTTGAGGTCAAGAAAGTAGAGCATACAGTAGGAAATAAGACAGTGATGCAGCATTAGGAATAGAAAAAAAAGTGGATTTGAACATGTGTTGGTATACTTTTGTAGTATGTCTGAGCATGGAAATGCTGCATCATCCTGAACTAAATGTGTTTTTATTTGGGTGAAGTAACTTCTTTTTCCCCCCCCAACCTTATATTTAGAAATAGCTGAAAATGTTCAGTTGAAATAAGAGTCGAATCAGAAAGCCTGATGCAGACATCTGGCATATGAAGTTTCAGCTGAAATACAAGAAACCTCAGGGATTATAAGAAAAAGGTAAAAATGAGTTTGGCAGTCATTTGCCTCTGGCAACTTTTGTGAACATAGCTTATGTGAAATGAATTGGTCTCAGTCCAGATAGTGGTGTAGGTTTTCTGAGGAATGTAAGTGAGAGTAAAAGGGAGGAATTTAGGAACCAGTCATCTAAAAAAGCATGTACAGATGCTTATCCATTCATGCCCATTCTGGTGTGATCCTAATGAAACATGGAATGAGAGCAAGTGAAAGCTTATTTTACCAAAAAGTAAAAGCTTCCACCTAAATAAAAAGTTTCTGTAAAGAGGGCATTTCTGTTCTCACAGATGATGATCTGGCTTCTTTCACTCATATTATCCAAATCCACTTAAAAAAAGAAACAAAAGGAACAGGCACATACTGTTTCCTCTTTGTCATCTAGTACTAGAAGCCTCTTTCTCATTGTGCCACCTGTAGCTAAGTTCAGAAGTTAGGAAATAAGTTGTTAACAAATCGACTTACTCAGTAGACCTTTGAGCATTACTTTTGGAAGATTAGACATGGGCAGCTGTCTTTTTTATGAAACAATACGCCCAAAAGTTTACTGCAGTGTGCCCTAAGGAAGGAGATGACATGGAGAATCCAAAGGCAAATTTCAGTAATAGTTTCTTGTTGCTGCTGAAATACAGACATAATTAATTATTCATAAAGTTTTTGTCCAAGTTCTTCTTCTACGTTTATACCATTATTTGAATCTGTATCTGATAAAGTTGGTTTCAACTAGATGCAATTATTAAAAATCTGGGTATTTTTCTGTTTAGGGACTTTAAACTGGTAATGACTGGAGTTTACCTGAAGTAGCTAAAGTCTGTGTAAAAGCTTCTTTGTTCTACTGTACAGATAAACACTTGTGGTTTACCTCATGCCTCATCCTGTTTTCATGTAAATGTGTTTAGTAGAGAATTAGAATTGATACACACGTGTATGAAAGATATCTGAGACTTTATTAATCATGTAGAAATATTTGTTGATTGACATTTACAAATCTGTTTTATTGTTTTCGTTTTATAGAATATACTGTGAAGATAAGCAGACGTTCCTCCAGGATTGTGAAGATGATGGAGAGACAGCAGCAGGTGGACGTCTTCTCCATCTTATGCAGGTTGTAGAAATTAATCTTTGGTTTTTGAAAACCTTGAATTTATATTGATTTTAAAAATCACTACAATGTATATAAGCCTGTAGAATACTATTTTAATTTTGGCTCTGCTAGCAGCCAGCCAGATGATTGCTTTCTCAAGGTGAAAGGAAAAACATAGACTGTAGCACTTTCAAGTCCCAGATCATAGAAACAAGTGATGTTTCATTGGTGGCAGTAATAGTTTGAATGGGTTAAAAGATAACTAAGTTTTAAGCCCTATGCTTTCTGTGTGGTGTAAGGTATACAGAAAATGAAGTCTGGGAGAAGCTGACTGAGAATATAACAGCTGACCTTTGCACCTTTCACGTGGTTCCCTTTGAGCAGGTGTAATAAAAAGCCACATCTGTGAACTTGCAGAGTAGAACTTCAAATACAAAAGAAATGAAGGAGTTAAGTTGTTTTGATCATTTAATCTGTTTTGTTGTGCTGTTTCCTTTTCTGGGTCCTTATCCCTCATACCCACATATATTTTAGTCTTCAAGTGTTGAAATAATATTTGGCAAGGGTGCTACTGAATGTGAGTGAGTTGAGATTGTTAAATTTTGATTCATGATGCGAGCCATAGTAAAACCATAATTAAAATAGCACAACTACAGGAGACAGCTGGGTACATCTTAATGCTGTACCTCAAGTCACTTAGCTGTAGGAGCAGACAAAATATTTATTTTTATTTTAGATTGATGCTCCCTTCACGACAGGAATTTTATTTTCCTGTCCTTTTCTTGCTTGAATATTCTTTTGCGCAAGAAAACTTTCCCTCTCCCCCAAAAGTTTCCAGGAAACTTTCCCTCCCCCCCCTCCATTTCCTTTTTTTTTTCCTGAAAAAAAATATATATAGCTGATGAGAACATTTTGACATTTTTAATTTTGAACTTTTTCCAAACTTCCTAAATAACTCAAACCAGACTTGGGAAGGTTAAAAAAATAAACAAACTTCGGTTATGTAATGTATGCAAGTATATGTGCTAGGTGTGAAGACATTATTGTTATGACAATAATGTAAGGATACAATTTGGCAGTTCCTGTACCCCAGTTTGTTCTGAGATTATCAGCTTTTTCTCAGTGTGTTAGTACATACTTTTTAAAGTTGTCTAGGCACTTAATATTCCATAAAAATCTAGTTTAGAAAATTACATGGATGTCACTTTCAGATGTGAATGTGTGTAAATTATATGGATCATCATTCTCTATCTGTAATCGTAGTTACTGGGAACATTTCTGTTCTGGAAGAATGGTAAGATAAGGATCAGAAAAGTTCAATTTTCAGCCATAGGAAAAGATTAAAGTAATTTATGGGCTGATTTCTGGATGTTCATAGATCTCTTAGGCTTTTCTTGTTTTGAGCTATTATGACATATGGGTGTGAAAATTAGGTGATTTAAAACATTTATTGTTGCTGAACTTACAGTTTTTTGATTTTGGATGTGGTTTGTTTGTTTTTTTGTTTTTTGTTTTTTTTTAAATAGAAAAAAATCTTGTTTCAGGTAAGGCCAGCATTTCAAAATAGCACTTTCTGGTTACAAGAAACTGTATTTTAGATTAGTATCGTCCTGTTTACTATCAGTAGTTGTTATATATAGACTTTATGGCCAATACATAATTGTAGAGTAGGAATGGCCTGTCACAAAACATGCCCCCAGTCCTTTTCATTTCAAAATTATAAGAATATTTCTGTTCTCACAAAAAAATGATTGACTCTTCTAACAGTGTTGTTCAAATGAACAGAAATTATTAATGGTTAACATGCACATGTTAACAAGTACTAGCTTATGGCATTTTATGTATCCATATGTGTAATTCCTGTGGCCTGGCTGTTATTAGCCTCTTCCACCAACACTTCCAAAAATGTGCATAGACAATCGGCTTAGTGACAAAGTAATAATTGATCATACCAAAGAATAAGAAATGTAGCTCAGTAATTTTTTAAAATACAAGATAGTAGACCTTTTTCATGTTTCTAATTGGTGCCAACAGAAAACCAGGTTCAGTGAAAAGATAACAACTTTTATTGCTTTCTTTTATTCACAGATTTTGAATGTCCACAATGTGTTAGTTGTGGTGTCCCGCTGGTATGGAGGTATTCTCTTGGGACCAGATCGTTTCAAACATATAAACAATTGTGCAAGAAATGTACTTGTAGAGCACGACTATGTGCCATCAACGGTACGTTTCTGCCCTCCAGAATGAAGGCATTTGCATGTGGACTTGTGTGACTTTCCATTGTTAGATGAAGCCAGAAGAAAAGTAATACAATCTGTATGAATGGATAAATGAGTCCAAATTTTCATTAATCTCTGTGAGCTATGAATACTGTTCATATTAAAAATAATTCTCAGGGGTGAGCTTGGGAGAATACTTGTGGTTTACAAGAATTCTGAAAATTCTTGTTAAATTCTGAAATGCTTGTTTTTCATTTCAGGAAGAATCATCTAGACAAGCTGGAAAGAACAAAAAGATAAGGAAGGACAACAAGAAGAGAACAGAACACTAATTTATTTTTAAAAATTTTAAACTATTATTTTGCACATATTTATACAAAAACCTTATTGCCTTATCTGATAGAATGGACCTGTTGTATTTAGAAGACAGTTCAGTAAAGCCATAGATATATTTTCATCTTGTTTTGTGATTTGTTCTGCTGTTCTGAAGTAGAGCTTAGACGGAAGTTTTCTGTTTCTTACACATGTGAACTCCTTGTTATGAGGACAGTGCAGCATCTGGAACATTGCTCCATTCCAGCCCTTCCCACCAAATAACAGTTGACTAATTGAAAACATGGATTTCTCATCTTCTCCATTCCTGGATTCAAATACGTGTCTTGTATTAGTAATTGATTTCTGTAGTTTGTTGTACTGACAGTGGGACTAGAGTCATTCATGCACCAGGTTGCTTACAAGGTTTAAGATACTCTTGTGAAAGGAGAGCACGGGTGTGGTGTTTGGAGTGCCTGGTCCTGCCTGTGCAGATCCTGATCAGATGCTAGATAGGGCCTGCTTGGTGACATATGGAGGACTGAACATGGGCAGTGACCTAAGAAATGTGATGAAACTGCTACAGAATTTCTTTGAGGATTGTTCTGTCATGGTTGGCACAGCAGGAGCCTGTTGAAAATATGAGAATTTTGTGTTGTGTAATTAAAGGAACCAGTGAAATAGACCATACAGTCAGTGAGCAAAATGAATCCCTTGTTTTTTAAAATGTCTGAAAATGGACCATCAGAGGGGAGATGCATTTTTATTTTCACACAATTTCTTTCAGAGAGAGCCTGAAGTGCTGTCTGACTGTTTTGTGGACACTTCTGGTTAGAGAAGTTACAGTCCCTTCCTATTTTTGTTTGCAAGCGTTTCCTAAGTTTAAACTTCCTTTGTTCTAAGAAGTACTACAACAAGAGATAGACATTATGAAAAATGTCTGACGACAGCTCTTTACTTTTTAAATTCTGCTGGCACTTTTTTTTAATGTTAAATTGAAGCGACAGTTTTAACAACAAGGGAAAGAGATTACAAAAATGTCTGACAACAACTCTTAACTTTTAAAATTCTGCAGGAACATTATTTTTAATGTTAAACTTTGCAGTTAACTTTAATGTTAAGCAGCAGTTTTAACCATTTTTGTTATGTAAGGTTTTTAAGGCATACTGCCCACTTGTGGAAGAGTTACAAATTTCATTACCTGGCTAAAGAAAAAATTAAAAGAAGGATGGTAGGATTAATTTATACCCAAAGTACAATGGCCTGTCATAAAAATATGTCAACAAAGAATCAAACATTACCAGGAAAGGATGAATAGTGGCTTTTGTCTTTTTGCCCACTCTGCTGTCATATCTTTTTTTTTTCCTGGTTTTGCTTTGTTATTCTGAAAATTAATCAGGAGTACAGCTGAGCACAGATTAGCTGTTACAGCATTAGATTTTCCTACAAGGTAGCGTCAGAATGATTTTTTTTTTTCTTTGTGTCTCAAAGCTAAATGAACAGACCAAGAGTTTACATCTGCTCTCTGATTGCGATACCTCATTAGCTGAGTACCTTGTGAATAACTGCTTGGTTGTTTTGCTGCCAAGTGTTTCCTCTAAAAGTCCTGCATGCCTCTGGAAATCTTCCATGCTTAAATATAAAAAGTCATGTTCTTAAAATCTTAACTTTTTAAAAGTGAATATAATTGTCTTTCTTACAGCAGCATACCAATTCTGGACTGTTAGTAATTTCTTCATATTGCAGGTGATTCGGTGCGGTGGTTCTACTGTTTAGTACATGTTTAATGTGGGGCAAAGAAGGAAGATAAAGATGTGAGATTTACTTGTGGATCCTTTTGGTGTGTTCGTTTTTGCTATACATTTATTGCCTAGCATGTCTATTTCAGTAAAAAATGGAAGCAGTTTAATAGGTACTTCAATATTTTTCTAGCTAGATGTGTTCTAGACTGATTCAATCATTGTCATAGCCACACATGCAGAAAAATTCTGCTATAAGCTCATGAAGTGGATCTCTTATCAATGTGTAGATGCCTTGCAACACACAGGCTTTCCAAGCATGATGTGGAAGAGTTGGGTATTCAAGATTTCAAGATTAGATACAAGATCCAATAAGAAATTTTGAGGGAGGGAGAGGGAATACAATTAGGCAGCTATATACTCCTGGAAAGTACCAGAAAATTTAAGCCATGTGGCAAGGTGAGCTGGCTCTCATGAGAAAAACAGTGAAACTGCTGAATTTCATTTTGAGGCTTCAGTATGGCTAGCAGAAGAAAGGCTACTTGTATAACTTAGTAGTTGCACCCCAGTATGTTTTCCACAGTACCTGGACACAAAGCCAAACCAGTGGTGGCCATACATGCTGTGAAGATATTTGCATGGATAATAAAGTTTCGCGTTTTTGTACTTCTGTCATTCAAACATTCAGTAAAAGCACTTGGCAAATGCTAATTAATTTGTTCCCACAATAGAGGCAGAGACATGGCAGCCAACATTTTTCAAATTTAAGTATTTAGAATTAGACACCAAAGTGTTTTTAGAGTCCATGATAAAAATGATTGAATTTTTACAACTGTAGAATACTCACAGCTCTCTGCAAGTGGCTTCATTACTCATATGAAATATAAGCAGTTGTAGAAGACACATGATTTTTCCCACCAGTGTGGAAAGAAAAGCCTCATCCTGTTAATTGCCAAGCTTTCATTCTCATTCAGGGAGTCTGTATTTGGTTCCTTGGTTCTGGAGCAACACCAGCTGGTGATGAGTTGCTGAAGCTGCTGCTAAGATTTTTCAAACTGATTTTAGTGAGAGTTTTGACCTGATCTCTGAAGGTTGGACCATTATAGGTTAACTGCTCTGGTAAGTAACTTAATAAGTATGCTTATTTGCATCATGTCAGTTTTCAGCTCCAGAATCCACAAAAAGGAGAACAACAGCAACAACAAAATTGACCATGCCTTTAGTCAGCAAAAATATATAAATAGAGAGGGACCAAAGGCTTGCTGAATTGCAACTGTGTCAGAAAAACAACAATTAAATTTTAAAAGTAGTTTAAATGCTCATTAAGATATGTACACAGGTTGAAGAAAAAGAAATTAGAAAAAGTTGTTGTATATAATGCTAGCAAGCAAAAGACATCAGGAAGGGAGGGAGGAAAGCAAGAGAGAACCTCAAATCAACCTCCTGACCTCCACAGATAAGAATCATGTTGGTTAAAGAAGAACTTGCATTTTAAAATACGAGCTTGAAAAAACTGTTTCTTAAGCAGAAGTCTGCTGGAGTTCTGCTTTAAAAGAATCTTAGGAAAACTAGATTTATCTAGCATCAAAAGCTTTTTATTTTTTCCCTCCTGAGAAAATTTTTTTTGGATGTTTATTGGATTTTTGACCCATCGTATTTTAACTCCTTATGAATCTGAACCTTTTGGATAACTTTGCCAGATACAACTTCCTTCCCAGGCTGACCTGACCTGGATACCCACCATGCACAACAGCACTGCCGAAATTCCGCACGCGGCTGCGACGTGTAACGAGACTTGGCCCACCCAGTCGCCGAGCTCCGAGTTCTCACTGGGTGTCTTGGTGCTGCTGGCTCTCCTCATGGTGCTGCTGTGTCTGGTGACCATCCTTGGAAACATCCTGGTGATCCTTGCTTTCATTATGGACAGGAACCTCAGGCATCGGAGTAACTATTTCTTTCTGAATCTTGCTGTTTCTGACTTTGCAGTGGGTAAGTCACCGCTGTGGAGCCATGTGCTAATTGTGTTGTAGGACTCTTAGGAGAAGCACTGGTGTTTGTTTTCTGTGTGTTTTCTTCTGAGAGAGCTATTTCCCAGCTGTGTCTGGGGGAAGGATGGGGAATGGTGGAAGCTGCATAAAGTGTTTTAGCAGCCTTTTTTTTTTGTTGTTTTTTTTCAGAAAATAAAGGATGCTTTGTTAGGTAAGCAGGTAATATTTAGTGCTGCAGGATAAAATACTACTGTGAGAATTTTATGGACTAACAAAGAATGGGAGTTGTTTGTGAAGAGTTTTGGCTGAAATTTAAATAGTCTAATCAAATACAGCCTATATTGTTTGACAGCTCTTGCACAACTGATCAATATCTTCTATTTCAGTCTGCTATCACAGAATACAGATCATCACCTGATGCTTGTGACTAAATAGCAACCAATACTATTTTTAAGCATTTTGCTGTACATGCTCTATCTAGAGTAATATCTTAGGAAAACGTGTTTGTATAGGCAAAATAAAGCAATTTCTAAGAAGTTTGATGCTACATGTATATTTATACATAGGGACACATTTAGTTTTGAAACTTGTACTGAGAAAAAGTACAATTAAAACATGAGTGTGATGCTCAGTTGGAGACTGAAGTATTGCAATATTCTGTGAAGTGTTGGGTGTCTTTCCTAAAAGCCTTGGTTAAATTATTGAGTGTGTAGAAGGATGGTTTTAAATGGTTGTGGCTAGTTAATGAAATCTGTATTCTGACTTGTCATATCACAACAATTTTTTATTTTTTTTTTTACGTACACATTTAAGAAGTATATTGAAAGAAGAGAAGAAACTTTTCTTAAATTTTTTTCCAGTGCCAGGAGTTCTGTCAGGAGCACAGCTTCTAATAGTCCTATCCTTGTGATGTCCAGATCTCCTTGTATAATGTTTTGATACCTCCCTGCATATGCTTGATGTCTTCTTCCAAGTTATTTCTGCCTTGTTATGCTGCAGAGCTCTTGCTGCCTGCTCTCCAGTTACAGTGCACTGGAAAAAAAAATAGAGCAGTGAGCAGAAAACAAGTGGACAGACTGGTGTTCTCTCGTCTGGCTCACGATCTAGCATGATACTGAACAAATACCAGAATCTAGCTGAGAAGTACAAGGAAAATAACATTCTCTGCCAAAGAAGGAAGTACAGCTTACTTAGCATTACCTACTTTCCATAATTTTTTGTTTTGTGATATTATTTTTACCTGAATGTCTATTTTTTAATTATAAATTTTGTTAAAATCTTTGCCTTTGCCTTAGTTTGACTTCAGAGTCAAACTGATTTGTGTTTTTGTATCTACATAATTTAGATTCAGGGTATGCCTAACTTTCTTCTTGATCTAAATTTCTAAAAGCTTGGAGAATCATTTCCTTACTCTTTTAATATATCTAATCTGGCTGCTTTTGACATTCAGCAGCTTTTGCTTTGTCTCTGTGCTTCTGACCTATAGCTGGGTTTGGATAGAGATCTCTTGATTCTTAGTGGAGGGAGAACAACGGGAACTGTAAGAATGTTATGGAAATGGAAATTCTCAAGATACTCTGTTACAGGAGTGCACACTATTAGGTAATAAATCTAAAGTTGAAACCACAGGTTTTTTCCTGATGTGAATGTTAAAATCTAATCTTTTTCTCAAAAGACGTTTGTGCCAATTGCTCTGTAAATGCAGTGATTCCATTTTGTTGCAGCGTTGGTGCTGTGCACTGCATTTCTGCATCCCAGTTGACTGCACCATTAGTTCTTCAGCCTCCCAAGGCTGTGTTATGATTCTGATTTGAGAGTGATCACCTCAAAATCCATTAAAATGAGGTTGTATTGGCATTTTCACAACATTTGGATTTAACAGCCTAAACTTAAATAGCAATGGGTGTGGGTGGGTCACTCTGGTGTTCACAGTCTGGCGAGTTCCCATAGATAATATTCTACCCGCTCGCCCTTGAAAAGTGGTTATTATCAAGATTTATGGTGAGATGATAGGGTTAGGCTGGGTGTTGTGCTGTTCTTCTAGCCTTTTAATCATATAGTTTTGAAATTTAGTCTGAGACTTGTATTTCTGTGAGAAGTTAACTTCTGGAACACTTTCCAACACATATGCTTTTAAGAGGAGAGAAGCATGGCAACTGGATAATTTGTTATAGAAAGCAGTGAATTACATTGGGGGAAAGATGTTTTTGTTTGTTTCAATTTCAGCAGGTATCACAGAATAGTGTTTACTTCAGCAGGTAGAGCAGTAAACTGCTCCTTCGTTTAGCAGGTGGTGTTAATTGGAGAGGTAACCATGATACACAATAAACACGATGAACCTTTCAGAGAGGTATTAATTATAAATACGTTACTAGTACCTAGTTTGTAGTAAAGGTTCTTTGGTTGCAGGATAATACAAAGCCTTCCATGTGGCAATTCCAGACAGTATTGACCAATCTTTTATCTGAAGAAATATTTCTATGCTGTCATGCAGTCCAGTGCTGACTGATGTGTGCATTCGGTTTCTTTTCACAGGTGCATTATGCATGCCATTGTACATCCCTTATGCCTTGACAGGGACATGGCACTTGGGAAGAAGCCTGTGCAAGCTCTGGCTGGTCATGGATTATCTCCTCTGCACAGCTTCAGTATTTAACATCGTTCTTATCAGCTATGACCGTTTCCTGTCAGTTACAAAAGCTGTAAGAATAACATTTCTATTTATTGCTTCATATATGTTGGGATTTCTATAAAACTCAGAGTGTTTCACAATTAACACTTTAAACTAAATGGTCCTTTGTTATTGGTACCATGTTTTATAGAGAAATCATGATGCTTCAATGTTGCATTGGGACTTAGGGATAGGACACTAGCTTGCCTATAATTTCAATGTTACCCTCGTGCCACCTGCACCAGAAATTATTTAATTACACTACACAGGAGATAGGAAGGTCCAGGTGGGAAAGAGGCAGCAGGTGTGTGGAGAACTTGGGCTTTGGCCGTTGGAAGAGTTGGTGGTGATGAAAACTATGTTGAGTCAAGGATGTGCTTAGGCTTGGATAAATTTTTTAAAAGAAGAGTGTTTGGAGAGACAGTGAGATGGACTGAGTGAACATCCGATGAGGATCTGAATTACTGCAGGGAGTGATTGACATGTGCTGACAATTAGCACTTGATTGGAAACTGATCCCTTGAAGCAAAAAGAAGAATGAATCAAAATTTGTGGAGAGGTAAGAGATGTTTCTTGAGTGTTGCCATTCTGTTTCAAAAGATATCCAAGGAATCAAGTAAGAAATATTATCATTCACCATTTCTAAACTCTACTTGGTGTTTGGTTGTAGAATCCAGGAATGGTTTGGATTGGAAGAGACCTTAAAGATTATCTGGTTCCAACCCCTGCCACGGGCAAGGACACCTTCCACTAGACCAGGTTACTCAGAGCCCCATCCAACTTGACCTTGAACACTGCCTGTGGATAGAGACACCTAGAGAGCTGCAAAATTACAGCTTGAGAATCCTTTCTCTCAAGCCTGAATTTCTCTTGCTTCCCAGGCTGATAAGCTGATAATAGCTGCAGACAGGAAGGAAATTTCCCAAGGTGATAAATGGTCAAAAACAACTTAGCATTGGGTGAAAAACAAAGTGGAATTCATAATAAAGATTAACACTGGGTGTTTTCTCGTGGGATACATCCTGAGGTATGATCTCCTGGGTGTTTATCCCAATTAGCCAATGAGCTACTGTCCTGTTCTAGTTTCTCGTAACATGCTTTAAATACAAGCTCTCTGCTCAATAAAGTCGGCCTTTTTCCCTGAAAAGGTCGATGTGTGTTGCTGCTCTTTTTCTCTCTCTTTAGGACCGCAACTACAACTGCCAGGGATGGGGCACCCACAACATCTCTGTTGGGTTCCAGTGCCTCACCACCCTCACAGTAAAGAATTTCTTTCTGTTATCTTATCTGAACCTACTCTCTTTTGGTTTAAAGCCATTACCTCTTGTCCTATCTCTGCTTGCCTTTCAGGAAGGGCTTCTACTCAGCCTTCTGGAAGGCTGCAGTCAGGTCACCCCAAAGCCTTCTCTTCTCCAGGCTGATGAGTCTGCTTGCTTCAATGACGTGTTTCATATTAGATTGGGAGGTTCTCATTTGGGAAGTGCTGATACAATGCCTAAACACTTTCTCTTCTTCCCTAGTGGTGTGGTTTTTACAGTTTGTTTTTGCTGGTTTGTTGTTTTGGTTTTTTTTTAAGCCGAAGATTCAGTATAAAAATCCCTGTATTTAAGACATTAGCGAAGCTGCAGAGCTCGAATAAGAATAATGTAAATTAAAAGGGCCTCTGTAACCTGGCTGAGATCCATGTTCTTGTGCCATTGCTGATGGTCTTCATTTATATGATCATTGTGATGGGACTGTAACCTTTTTGTTCAAATATAAGCACACTATAACACTGTAGACACTGTAGTACTGTGGATTTATAACATTTATTTATAAGCTCATTTATAACAATCACATTCTGGTTTTCTTCTTTAGGGTATTAGGATGGAGTGAGTCTAGGAATGTGTAACAGGGCTGTTATCCAAAGAAAAGACACCATGCTTCTTCATAGATTGGGACCCACCTCTGCCTCTGCTGCAAAGCTAGCCTGTGGCCAGGTTCCAGTCACTCCAGACTTAATAATTTGTGAAGCTGTGCCCAGCTTCCTGTTTTCTGCCTCTTAATTGAGCTACTCAGACCTGGAGCTGTGCACAGAGCTAATATGATGCTTTAAGATGTAGAGGAGACTGAATCTTCAGGCTGCAGATATTTAA
Source organism: Rhabdornis inornatus (assembly GCA_013397075.1). NCBI lineage: Eukaryota > Metazoa > Chordata > Aves > Passeriformes > Rhabdornithidae > Rhabdornis > Rhabdornis inornatus. Next base: position 2,167,336 of record VWZS01002632.1, on the reverse strand, counting down.
AACAGGGAATCCAAACCAATGTGCATAACCTTGCACTACAGCTCTGATACTTGCTGGTGAAATAGGGACAATGCCCTCTCTGTGCTATGTGGCTGTGAAGGTGCCGTTCATTATTATTTGTGTATCATGCAGGTACTCTGCTAATGAACAGTATAGGAAGCTGATGAGGAAGGCAGCAGTTTTGAGGAAAGCCTGAGATGCCAAATGTTGAACAGTATAGAGGAAATAAAGTTGTCCAGATTTTCATTAACTTACCTTCTTGTGCTATGAAAGATAGAGAAGACCAGGAGTATGGCTGGGCTATTACAGGGTGGGCTTAGCTCTTGTACTTCCTAACCTCAGATGATATTATTTTAATTCTTAATATGCTGTCTGGGTAGACATAAAAGCACCAAGATTTTCAGTAGTGGAACGAACTCTTTACAAGGTAAGGCCAATATTAAAATAGAGTGATTCAATAAGGCAGGGGATGTTATAGTATATGTCTGGGATAGATTTTTCTGCTATGGCAAGAGGAAACAGTATGAAGAATTATATTGTCTAGTGTTTGCAGTCTCACATGGCAACCTGTCTAATATAGAAGGCTTCTACTTCTGCTGGGCTTGTAGGAACTCCCACAGCTGCTTTCACTCTCTGCTGAGCCTGGGCTGATGAATCCTAAGCCTATTCCTTACCAAGCCCTTATTGCTACTTTACTGTGTGGTGGAAACAAGCTATGTCCTTTCGTACCTGGAAGTCAAATGATAGTTTAGCCATCATAATTTCTTCTCCTCTCCTATGCCCAGTATTAAAATAAATCACAGAGCTGCAGTGTAAGGAGAACAAGACTAGCAGGTTTTCAGAACCGTACGTAGTGAAGACATTCTAGGTGTCTGGGGAAATACAGAACAAATGCTATATTTGGCTTGATTACGTATGGTTTTTTGACATAATGTTCCCAAAATGTTGTCTGAAAATGTGACATGTCCTTTTTCCCTTTCAGGTATCTTACAGAGCCCGGCAAGGAATAATGTCCAGCCCTGCCATCAAGATGGTGGCCATCTGGGTCTTAGCATTCCTCCTGTACTGCCCAGCCATCCTGTTTTGGGAGCACGTGGCTGGACACAGCGTGGTAGCGGTGGATCAGTGCTACGCCGAGTTCTTCAACAACTGGTACTTCCTCCTGTGTGCATCCACCCTGGAGTTCTTTGTGCCACTGCTCCTGGTGAGCTACTTCAACATGCGCATCTTCCACAACATCCAGAGGCGCCAGCGGCGCGGCAGCGTGCAGGACTGTGAGTCTGCAAGGAGCAGCAGCCTGTCCTGGAGGCTTTGTGCCTTGCCAAGGCCAGGGGCGTCATCTCCTTCGTCAGAAGCAGAGGACAGTGTTTCATCACTAACGAGGCCATGGAGACCAGCAGTGGTGGCTAATGATCCATCTCGAACAGAAACCGGTTCTACGGCTCTCAAAAGGAACTTCTCTGCTTCCTTCTGTTCAAAGACTGGATCAAAACTGCAGCGGGACAAGAAAATAGCAAAGTCTCTTGCCATAATTGTCTGTGTGTTTGCCATTTGCTGGGCCCCATACTCTTTATTAATGATTATCCGTGGGGCCTGCCAGGGAAAGTGCATCCATAACTCTCTGTATGAAGCAACCTTTTGGCTTTTGTGGATCAATTCCTCTTTGAACCCATTTCTTTATCCTCTCTGTCATATGAGGTTTCGAATGGCTTTTCTGAAAATACTATGTCCCAAAAAGTTTGCAACATTGAGATCTGGTAATGGTCCTTCTTTATAGAGAGGTGAAAGAAATGTCTTACAGATAAGGTTCCTCTGTTATTTAGTGATACCTTTTCATATGTATTGTCAGCATAAATAGAGGAAAAAAGCAATTTGTTTACTAATGACGTTGTTTAAGAGTGCAGCAGAGTTATGTAGTTGCCCTGATATTGCTAATTTTCAGGATCTCATTTTTGGTTTTGCTGGTATGATGCCAGATTAATTACCATCTAGTGTATTGAAAAGAATAGCAAGCTTTGCTGGATGTCCTCTTGGTTTGTGAGTGTGAGGTATATTTTTTTCCTTCTCTTTTTTTTCTTTCCTTTGTTTAATACATAGAGCTGGCACTGTGAAAGAACTCTGCTATCACTGTCTCCATAGAGAGTCACTGGAGGGAGATACCTGTTCATATGTGTGTTGAAGTTAAATTTATGTGCTATTTATGAACCTAAAACTATCAGTGAAGCAGCAATTCTGCTAAATTTAAAAAAGATTGTAAAAATACTCACAGAAGCAGTATATTTTTATTTTATAAACTATTGTGAAGACAAGAGAGTGCCCTCTCCTTGTTATAATCCCCACAGTGAGCAATATTGAAGTGAATGGGCTGCCTAACCTGCCGTATCTGTCCTTTTCAAATTTTAATGTGGTGTTGCAGGACAAAATACATGTAAGTTAGTAATTCTGAGTGATTTTCAGAGAATGAATTTTTCCATGCTAAGAGAATTTTGAGATTGGTTATCAAAATGGTCAGACATAAATGGTAGTTAGTCTTTTCACCTGTACTGTTTTTTCACCTGACAGTGGCTGCCTCTTCAGTCATGCTTAAATGATATTTAGTGCAAGATCTGTGCACCGTGTGACTGCCTAAAAGATAGGCCAGGGTTGGGCACATAATCACATTCCTGTTGAATTAGCAGAGCAAGCAATGCTAAGTTCATACTGGATTTATGATTTTGGCTGGCTGTGCGAGAATAGACAATAGCCTCGCTGGTGTAAAGCTTTTCAAGTGCAAAGATATTCCATCAAAATGTCTGGAGCAAATTTGATCTGACAGAGTGAGTTTTATACTAGATAAGTTCTTTGTGTCCTGCTACTGAGACATTGTATGGATTTTTTTTCTGCCACAGAACAAATACCAAACTGGATTTTTTCAATTAGGGAGCAAGGGCCATATTCACTGCTTGAGAATGAGGTTTACAGAGGTCTGGAAGCTGATACAGAGATATCTTAAGCAGCTCTTAACAAACAAAGTCATTGAATGTCCAGTGCTGAAAGGTGTGAATAGATGTGATGGAGAAAGCAATGGAGCTTGATTACACCCCATTCCATGTGCCAAACTTTCTTACCATGTGTTGAGTGTTGCAACTCACCCAGAAGGTTTTCATGGATGGGTAAGTGAGTCACTGGCTACATCTTTTTCTCTCCTTTTATGTAATTTTATTCCTCTTTGTTTATAAATGTAAAAGTGTATGAAATAGGGAAAGAGAAATCTGATGCACAGAACAATGAAGAGCGGTAGTCAACTTAGATAGTTTTTAATCTAATTTGAAATTGGCTGTAGAAGTGTTGCCATAACAGAGTACTCCTTTGCAAACACAATTTGAATGCATGGAAGCAGCCTAATTATAGCACAAAAGTTGATGGCTTGGAAGAGCTAGAATGTCTTTCTGTTCAGAGGTCTGGAACTGAAGACTTCTCTTGCCAGTTTTCACACTGCTGGAAGATTATCTTTCACTATTCATTCTCGCTATGCTTCCTTGCCTCACATGGATAGTGTTATGAGTTGTGAGCCTAATCGCTAAGAGAGATGCAGCTTCAGGAGCAGGTCATTGATTCAGCACAGCTGTTTCTACTGACATGAGCTGTGGTGCTGGCATAGATTCTGTGGGGTTTGTTTTTCTGTGATGCTTAAAAAATCTAAACACACACACAGAGTTAAAACATTTATAGAATAGCTGGTATACTAAACATCTGTTAAATAGAGAAACTGAAGATAGGCCCCAGATAGAAATGTATTTGAGTAGTTTGCTTTTCCATCTCTATGCTTTTAGTGTAAAAATTCAGTTTGCATTTTGTGCTTAAAGAATGTGCTGCTCATTTTGGAAAAATAACCTGCAAAATTATTGACTAGATAAACTGAGTCCATGTTTTGCAGTTCTGGAAAACGAGCTAGTCAGGGAATTTGCCAGGCAGCACAATCTGCAGCAAACTTGAAACAACATACCATGGTGAAACTACTAGAAATCAGTGTTTTTAGAGTCTGTTTTACATACACAGTGTTCAAACTGTTTTCTCACACCACTCCTGTGTATTAGATGAATTTATTGTATTTTTCTAATTGTTGAAAATTTTGCTTAGTGCTCCCAGGGCAAGTCAAGCACTGGGTTGCTGTGTCCACAGCTTTAAAGCTGCCTTGGTCAGGGTGGCATCAAAAATATTCTCCCTTTTGAATCATAAATCAGACATTTTTCAGGGTTATGGTAAGATACTTATTCAGCATTTGTTCTTTTGCCCCAACTCAAATGGATGTTTCCTGCCAAAAGGTTTTCTAACCCAAGTCTCTCTAACCAGTCACTCATTCATTTCACTATTTCATGTCCTTGAATTTTCTTGTCTTTGCTGATGTCCAGTAGGCCTTCTAAATACTTGGTGACAGTGGCTATATGACTTTGTGGGCTTCAACTCAAGCCACACCAGTTTTTTCCTAATTTGACCCTGTCAGATATAAAAAAAACCCCAAAACCCTCAACAAATAAAAAATAAATGTTGGAAGAAATTGTGTTATCTTTTTTTTTGTTTATTTCTGGGACAAATATTGAACCCTAATGATTCTCCTAAAGCCCATGTCCTTTATTTTCCAAAGGAAATACTACATAGATTTCCCCCTGAGTGCCACATAGGACTATGATTAAAGCTTCAACATTTGATTTATTCCCTAATTTTAAAAGCAAATTATTACATTCTTCTTGTCCACTAATCCAGTAATTTTATCAAAGAAGGCAACCAAGTTGCTCAGGTATGATTTACCCTTAGTAAGTCCATGTTGACTGTTCCCAGTCACCCTCTCCTTCCCTGGGTCCTCAGAAATACATTCCAAGAGGACTCACTCCATTATTTTCCCAAGGACTAAAGACAATCTGACCTTTTGTCTGTGTGGCAGCGTTGCAACATTTGCCTTTCTTCAGTTGTGGGGAATCTTCCTTTATCTCCACTATCATTGTAGGAGGATACAAAGTGGCCTTACAAAGGTGGTAGCTGGTTCTCTTGATAGCCCAGTGGGTTCCATGGACTTGTGTGGGTCAAGACCCCTCAAGTAATCCTCCTTTATTCTCAGCTGCTTGTGACAGTTCTCATCCTTGAACTCATTCACTAAGCCTGTGTCGGGATTGTTGGTTTAAATCTTCAGAAGAGCTGAGCCATTGTTAGTTGCTATAAAGTTGTTTATTTTAAAGGCACGTCAGTCTCAAAAGGCAAAGAGTCCCAAGTGTTAAAGTCTGTGCTGAAAGCTTTTGGCATAGAGTCCCAAATAGAAGAAAAGTCCCAATTAGAAGTAGAAGCAGCCCCTGGTGCAAGGCCCCGAGACAGCTGGAGTTGCAGCCTCGTAGAGTTCTGAGCAGAGGCAGAGGCTGCAGCCTGGTACAGAGTCTTGAGAGGCAGATGCTCCCTGGTCTTTTCTTCTTCTGTTCTTTTCTTCTTTTTCTTCCTCTTCTTCTTCTTCTTCATGTGGTAGTAGTGATGATGACGATGGTGGAGGAAGAGAGAGAGCGAGAGAGAACTCTCGCTCCAATGCATGGATTCTTATTTACAAATTACCCAATGAGCTAAAACCACGAATCTGAATAATTTCTTCTAAACCTATTAGAATTCTAGATTTTTATACGAAACTTTACGTATAATCTACACATATAGCCTATCTGTTCTATCTGAAAAATGTAAGCAATATCCTTACTATATTTTTATTATGTCTAAAACATGTTTTTGAGCTCTCACTGAGACTTGTTTTGGAGACTTGTTTTCTACACTAATGTCTGAAACCTGTTTTTGAGACTTGTTTTCTATGCTAATATCTAGAACTATGTTTTTGAGCTCTGAGACTTGTTTTTGAAGCTTGTTTTTGTTTTTGAGCTCTCACTAAAACTTGTTTTTCAAGTGAAATTCTAAGGCTTTTACTTCTTAAGGCACTTAAAACATATTCTCACTTACTGAAACTTATTTACTTACTTACTTAAAACTTAAGCTTACACCTCTATTTCATGTATGAGTGGCTTAATATACTTTAATTTCTCTAAAATCTTCAATTCATTTCCTGCATACTCTTCTCTCTCTGAGAGACTCAGAGAGGCATCTGTTTTTCACACTCCAACAAGCCTGGAGGAAAGGGAGACATAGGTAATGAGGAATGAAGCTAAGAAAGCACTGGGTACCTTGGCCTTATCTGTACCTGTTGTCACTGGATCACTGGTCCTATCCAGCAAAGTATCTATACCTTCATTATTCACCATTTTGCTGTTAATGGGATGGCTGAAGTTCTTCATGTTGTCCTTGATGTCCTTTACAAACATCAACTCTAGGTGAGCTTTTGTTTTCCCAACACCATTCTTATGTGGCCAGGCAATGTTTCTAAATATCTCCTTTGTATTTCATCCCTCTTTCAAACTCCTTCATGCTGCCTTTTTGCATTGTGGTCTCCAGGGCTAGCCACTGTCATGATACATCTCCTTGTTTTCTTGAGAACTGGGATGGACTATTCTTGTGTGTGGAGGTTGCTGTCTTAGAGGCCTGCAGCTTCCTTGAGCTCCTTGTCTTTTGGATCTGCCTCTCATGGGATGACTCCCATTACCACTTTCCTAAACAGAAATCTGCTCACCTGAAGCCCATGGTCTGCACAGCTACTTTCCTTCCTCACCCCCTTTAAGATCTTGAGTTTCACTACCTCCTCATCACTACATCTGAGTCTGGCACTGATAACACATCCCTACACAGCCCCTCAGCACTGAGCAGGTGATGCAGCTGTGCATCACCCCCATTAGCCCACACAGGACTTGTATCTGAAAGTTTCATTGACAGCCTCCAGGAACCTTGTTCATTGCTAGGACTTGATTGCACTTCCAGCAGATGCCATGAACGCTAAAGTCCTACATAAGAAGCAGGTCCTGTGGTCCAGAAGCTTTCTTGAATTGCTTAAAGAAGACTTCATAAGGTCCTTCACCCTGAGCTCTGCAAGGTACTCTCACCACAATGTCACTCATGTCAAGTGTGGCTTGGTGACTGCACAGGAAGCTCTAGGACCTACTCTATGCTTCCCAGGATGCAGCTGTGCACACACACCTAAGGCAGCTGTGTCTCATCACCACCTTCTGCCATTTCTGAGGTCTCTTCTGTTTCTGTTGCCCTACACCTTTTGCTTTAATGACTCTTCACAACATAATTCCCTTTGTTCCTCAATATTGTGGCAGAGCACTGTGTCTTTCCTTCCCACATCTTGCCCACCCTCTCTTTCCTTGTTTCTTGCCCTACATCTTCCAAACACCTGGCATTACAGCTGCAGTTGAAATGCTGGTCACTCAGTGTGCCATGGTGCTACAGAGCCAGCGAAGGTCAGCCACAGCTATGGCCTACCAAATTCTGTGCACTTCAACCAAAATAAATGGAGTTGGGATGAGGAAGAGATATCTTTTCTCACACCTGAAAAGGGCTAAAGGCCCTTCATTGAGTAAAAGCTTATCTAGGATTACTTGGGAGGTGCAGGATTAAATTTGCCACACTATAAAGACCTCCAAAGTCCAGGTATTTGGTTTGTTTTGACCAAAGCTTCTGGTTAAGGTGAGCTGAAGAGGTATTGATGATGCTTCTGCTGCATGTAGCTGTATTACAAATGCTCTGTTAACCAGCAACACTAAGAAATATCTCTCTGTTATTAACTGTAAAATTTAAAAAGTGGTATAGCAGCAAGTGCAAAACTGTCTACAGTTTTTACTTTATGGGAAATAGAGATATAATAATTTTCATCCTGTTCACTGCTGTGGAAGTGAAAATGAGGTATGGTTTTGGCTTCAGCACAGTTTGATGTGTAAAACCACTTACACATTGCTAATACGCAAACTGCTTGACTGTGAAAATGTTATCTTCAGACAAGCTTTTTTGACGTTAGTAGATAAGGATCCTTGTCAGGAAAGACACTGCTTATGAGTTGTCCTTTCTAAGGCAAATAGGTGCATTCAGATCAAGAAGTATCAGAGAGTCCAGGTCTTGAGGTCTTGTGTTCCATTTTTTTGATATCGTGAATATTTTCTTTTTATGTTTCAGTATTCAGCCCAGCCTGTTAATAGACTTGTCTCAGCCTTTTGGATAACTTTGCCAGATACAACTTCCTTCCCAGGCTGACCTGACCTGGATACCCACCATGCACAACAGCACTGCCGAAATTCCGCACGCGGCTGCGACGTGTAACGAGACTTGGCCCACCCAGTCGCCGAGCTCCGAGTTCTCACTGGGTGTCTTGGTGCTGCTGGCTCTCCTCATGGTGCTGCTGTGTCTGGTGACCATCCTTGGAAACATCCTGGTGATCCTTGCTTTCATTATGGACAGGAACCTCAGGCATCGGAGTAACTATTTCTTTCTGAATCTTGCTGTTTCTGACTTTGCAGTGGGTAAGTCACCGCTGTGGAGCCATGTGCTAATTGTGTTGTAGGACTCTTAGGAGAAGCACTGGTGTTTGTTTTCTGTGTGTTTTCTTCTGAGAGAGCTATTTCCCAGCTGTGTCTGGGGGAAGGATGGGGAATGGTGGAAGCTGCATAAAGTGTTTTAATAGCCCAATATGTCTCAAAATATGTTATAATGAGAAATGAATCCTTTTTCATATAAATACTTTTAATGTCTCTTCAAGAAAAAGGAGTGACTATTATATGTGAATACTTTTTGAAGAGGTTTGTTTGCTATAGTTTATGATTTACCCTTGCCTCTCCTGTAAGAATGTTCATCTCACACTTCAGAACATCCTTATTTTTGACAGCTATGTGTGATACCTCCAGGTAAATGAATTACTTCTCTACGTAGAACTAATGGTTTCTGAGTGTATTACACTATAGAGAGACACTTTATCACCAGGACTTTTTACTGGCTTCAGTTTAACACAGGCTATTGATTCGATGGGTTGTTTGATACCAGTAACACCCTGATGGCATCTCTCATCTATATTCCTTATTGGTGCCCTCTTCCCATAGCATCACTGCAGGGCTCCAGGAGAGTTTGTTGCTGGAGCTGCCATGGATCCAGCCCTGGCTGGTGGTGCCAAGTGAGTGGCGGTGGTGGTGTGGAGTGAATGCCTTTTGCAGCATTCCTCCATGGCTGAAGCCAGGGAAAGAGCCCATGCAGCACAGAAAGTCTGACAAAACCATATTCCCATGGCAGATGTGCCAGCAAATGTCTTAACTTGAGGCTGGCAAGGAGGTACTTCTGCACACAAAGGCTTTCTCTTCAGGATGGTCACAGAGACCAGTATTCATTGAACTGTGAGAAAGGAAATTGTGGCCACAGACCTACTGCACTTTTGGCAACACCATCTCCCCAAATGCTGTTCCTTTGTCGGTGCTGTGTAGTGAAGTGAATTAGTTTAGCCTTTAAGGTTTTCCTTCATTTATGCCATTTGTAACATGTGTTGCCTTATTCTGGGGCTTGCTCCATGGGGCAGAAACCATATGATACATAGGATGAAGCCTTTGCTTTCCTGCTAAGGCAGACAATTTGCTGGTGCTGCTGTTTCATTGCTCAGGTCTTCTGCAAAAGTTTGTTTCTGCTCATATCTCATAGTTTAGTCAAGAGAGTTAAATATCTACCTTCTGCATCTGTTCTTTGTGGCTGGTGCCTTATACATTCTTTAATCAGCCAAGAGGAAATGGCTACCATCAGTATTACATTGGTCTATATAGACCCATAGTAAATCTAAGATTTTGTCTCTGATATTAGTCAGGAAATACTTTATTTTCTGAAATGGCTGTTTTGTTTTGTTTTTTTTTTTTTTAATTTATAAAAATCTGGAATCTTTCCAGGGATGTGACTCATCTTTTGCATCCATTGATTAGTAAAATTAGGAATAGCTTCAAATATCAAAGTCTAAAACCTGGGGTTTGCCTCTCCATTTGTATATATAGCTAAAAGAAAACATTACTTTTTGACATGGTACCGAACATTGATCCCGCTCAAGTTTATGAGAACAGTAGCTGTTACCAGCAACCATGAAAAAAGAGTATTTAGTACCAAAGTGATGCTGCTTGTACTTAAGGTATATGTTAAAATAAGCCATCAGTATTGAGAGCACTGTGATAACAGTCAGATAACTGTTGATAACAGTCTGTCAGCTCATTGCCCAGAGTTTTATTGTCAGTGGACCACATCACCCTGGATATGCTTAGTAACTTCTAAGATACTGATGGACATGTCAAGAAAGGAATGATCTGTAGAGTTTAAAATGGATCTTGAAGTCATATATAATTTTCTATTTGTCTCTGGGAGATCAGCATTTTCAGGAATGTAGAATCAGCTATTGCACCACACTTTTGAAAGAATGTTAGTGTTAAAATGAAGAAGTTTCTGGCTTAAAAATAAAACACGAATATGATTTTCTTAATGGAGTATTTTAGTGGAAGGTCTTTTGGACAAAACACAAATGTAACAAACCAAAATAGTTTTGGAGTTATTCTCAGGTAGAGAAGAAGCATGAGATTAAAACACTCCTTAAAAATAAAAGTTTCATACTTCTGCTCTGTCTGCTCTATCTCTGGTAGAACGCCACACAGACTACCCAATATATTGTCTTCAGCTTACAAATGCTAAGCAATCTTACAGGAATAACTGCCATTGTCAACATCTGCAGATGTGTTTGAGGGAAAATTCTAATACAGATGAAAGAATAGAGGAAATACAATGATGAGGTTACCTGTCAGAATGCAACCACAATGCATATATGCTGCAACACTTATTTTATACCTTTAAAGAGTCTAAGTTGGTTAGACTTGGATTTTCTTCTTCAGTAAATCCTTCTTTGCTGAATTGCTTTCAGCTTATTCTCAACAATCAGCATACATAAATCACATTAAGATCTAAGACTAGGAAGTCACCAACAGATTTCATGAGAATTTAAAAATTTATGTATATAAATTACATATCGACCTTAATAGATTTGTCGATTTTTTTTTTTTACCCAGATACCAAAACAGTGTGTCTCTTTGCTTCCAGGAGTTTGCAATCCCTATGAACTGCATGGTGTCTTTGTGGTTGCTTTCCTCAGGTATGTTCTGCATGCCTCTCTACATCCCTTACAGCCTGACAGGGAAATGGCACTTAGGAAGAGGCATCTGCAAGCTCTGGCTGGTCATGGACTATCTCCTCTGCACAGCTTCAGTTTTTAACATTGTTCTTATCAGCTATGACCGTTTTCTCTCAGTTACTAAAGCTGTAAGTACCCTGTTTAGAGCTTCTCTGATTTTTTTCCTTGGATTGTTATATTCACCAAACTTTGCCATGTTGATGAGTATAAGCCCAAATTTAATGAAGATAATACCCCTCAAAAATATACTGGCATGTGGTGATAATTAGATATTTTGCAGCCAGATGGGGCAAATATTCTACATTGAGCATGTTTCAGTGCAGAGCCAGTCAACCAGAACTTTTCTTACAATTTCTGCTGCAAGCTGCTGTTGTGTTACTGCCTGAGGGAAAGCAGTCTAGGGGGTAAAAAGGGTAAGGCAGCAGACTGGTAAAAGAGGAGCAAGGAAAGAGGAAATTCAGAGTAAACTGCATTTGGGTTTGGACCTAAAATCAAGCATGGAAGGAAAAGACAATGGAGCTAGGACGGTGAAATAAAGGACTCTGGGGAGGGTGTCTAGACCTGAGATGTGGTCCAAAATCCTTCTGGATAAGACTGGGAGCAAGAGCAAGCAGGCAGAAAGTGGTACAAAGGGCAGGCTGCAATCATTGCTGCATTGTAGATATGCAGCAATAAACTCCTCTCTGTGTCTGGAGCAGAGCCCCAAACTTAAGACACATTCTGTCCGTGCTTTCTGCAGACAATCCTACACACCTGGTGTAAGCTTTATGTCTTGGGCTGTGCTAGGGGTGGAGGCCAGCATTTCTCACCACCCACACTGTTAGCTCAAGTGGCAGGGAATGTCACAGAGAACTAAAGGTTCCAGCTCTTTTGTGTATATGAGACTGTCGACATAACTTCATGCAATCAAATTTCAGTCTTATTTGTGGTAATTAACTTAACTTCCTATAACTGTTTTTTTTATTAAATTTTATTATTTTATTTTATTTAAGAAAAAATCTTGGAAACCAAACACCAATATTTTTGGTGTGTAAGAAACCTTACACTGGAAAGCCAAAGACTCAGCATTTAGAAAGTGCAAAATTCAGAGCACCTATACAAATGCAGTTAAGACCTATAGACATTTGTATGATGGTTCTAGTGACATTAACTCAAACTTTTGTTATTAATTGGATATCTAGGCTTGCAGAATTACACATTGATCCTGTGAAAGGGATGAAGCAGGATGTGAGCTACATTATATCTATCTCTTCTGCGATGTATAGTGGAACATAAATACTGGCCCTGGAGTGGATGGAGAAGGAAGAAAATGGGTGATTTTTTTAGTTTCATCAACTCAGGGCTGTGGTGCAGGTGTGGTATCCCTTCATCCTTATGAATTGTGTAGTAAGTAATTTTCTTATAGGTTAAATCTATGTGCCACCTTTTCTGTCAAGCACCATGATGCATACCATTATTTGTTTGTAAAATGCTGTAAAAAGCAGCGCAGTTTCCAGTGAGTGGCAGCCATGCTCCCAACAGCTATAAAATGCAAATTCCTCTGGCACTTCAGACCATAGGTGTTGGAGTGTGTGAAACAAAGGCCTCTCTGAATTCTTCAGAGAGAGATCAGAGGGCAGGAATTGAATTAAAACCTTTGGATGGATTAAAGTATATTAAGCCACTCATAGATGAAATAGAGGTGTAAGCTTAAGTTTTAAGCAAGTAAGTAAGTTTCAGTAAGTAAGAACATGTTTTAAGTGCCTGAAAAAGTAAAAGCCTTAGAATTTAGTGTGAAAAACAAGCTGTGGTGAGAGCTCGAAAACATAGTTCCAGACATTAGTGTAGAAAACAAATTTCAAAAACAAGCTGTAGTGAGAGCTCAAAAACATAGTTTTAGACATAATGAAAATGTAGTAAGAATGCTGCTTACATTCTTCAGATAAAACAGATAGGCTATATGTGCAAATTATACATAAACTTTCATATTATAGAACCAGAATTCTAATAGGTTTAGAAGAAATGCTTCAGATTCATGTTTTTAGCTCACTGAGTAATTTGTAAATAAGAATCTATGCACTGGGGAGAGACTTTCTCTCTTCTCCTCTCTCCTCACTGCCATCATCACCTGGAGGAAGACAAGAGCTGTGGCTGCAACTTTGACCTTCCCAGGGCCTTGCACCAGGAGCTGCTTCTACTTCTAGTTGGGACTTGACTTCTATTTGGGAGTCTATGCCAAAAGCTTTTAGCACAGACTTTAATAACTTGGGACTCTTTGCCTTTTGAAGCTGATGTGCCTTTACAATAACCAACTTTACAGCAACTAACCACTGCTCTGCTCTTTGAAGACCTAAACCATAACAATCCCAACACACAGGTGTCTCAAACAAGTCATACCAAATTCCTAGGTACTGATGGATGATCATGTTTCATCCCCTGGACCTGGACCCTGCTATGGTGACATTAACTTGTAGAGAGACCACCCTGTGCTCTGTCAGCATCAATGAAATAAACATGCTTGGGTTAGCTTCAGCTGATCAGCACAACCACAACTCTGTATTACTGAGCGTCTCTTGAGTTCATCTCCTGTTGCTTCTCTCAGTTCTGAAATGTACTTTTAATATTTTTTTTCCCTTGCAGGTATCTTACAGAGCCCGGCAAGGAATAATGCCCAGCCCTGCCATCAAGATGGTGGCCATCTGGGTCTTAGCATTCCTCCTGTACTGCCCAGCCATCCTGTTTTGGGAGCACGTGGCTGGACACAGCGTGGTAGCGGTGGATCAGTGCTACGCCGAGTTCTTCAACAACTGGTACTTCCTCCTGTGTGCATCCACCCTGGAGTTCTTTGTGCCACTGCTCCTGGTGAGCTACTTCAACATGCGCATCTTCCACAACATCCAGAGGCGCCAGCGGCGCGGCAGTGTGCAGGACTGTGAGTCTGCAAGGAGCAGCAGCCTGTCCTGGAGGCTTTGTGCCTTGCCAAGGCCAGGGGCGTCATCTCCTTCGTCAGAAGCAGAGGACAGTGTTTCATCACTAACGAGGCCATGGAGACCAGCAGTGGTGGCTAATGATCCATCTCGAACAGAAACCGGTTCTACGGCTCTCAAAAGGAACTTCTCTGCTTCCTTCTGTTCAAAGACTGGATCAAAACTGCAGCGGGACAAGAAAATAGCAAAGTCTCTTGCCATAATTGTCTGTGTGTTTGCCATTTGCTGGGCCCCATACTCTTTATTAATGATTATCCGTGGGGCCTGCCAGGGAAAGTGCATCCATAACTCTCTGTATGAAGCAACCTTTTGGCTTTTGTGGATCAATTCCTCTTTGAACCCATTTCTTTACTCCCTCTGTCATATGAAATTTCGAATGGCTTTTCTGAAAATACTATGTCCCAAAAAGTTTGCAACATTGAGATCAGGTTCTTTTTAGAAGGAAAAATAAAAACAAGGTCCAAGAGCAGCTGGATGAGAGATGTAAGTAGCCACTGTTTGAAATCAGATTTAGTCTTTTCCGGGAGATTAAACAAGTTGGAAAATCTAAATAAGCTTTCTGTGAAATGTCCTCCTGCAGACAAATGTGCATGAACAATGTTTTCGTAATTTTCCCAGCTATTTTAATTGGCCAGTTAAAGGCTATTGCCTCTGTCTGACTTTGCCTAATAGTCTATCCACATTATCTTAATTCTGATTGCTGAAAATGTTGTCTTCAATTGCAGTACCACTTATATTTGTGTTCACAGGTGATATTAGTTAAAAATACAATAAAGTTTTATATTACCCACAGGGTCAATAGTATTCTAAAGTTGCTATGTTCTCTGTTCTATTTCTGTTGAACAATTTACATTCAGAACCTGATTTTTGCCTAGATGAAATATCCAATGAAGTTATTATTTTTGTTGTCAGGCACATAGCAGGATTACTTTCTTTGGCTAAAGGTTTTTGGCCATCAGAAGCAAACAGGAACTACTTTCAAAAACTTGGATGTATGTGTTCTCTGCAGAAGGGCATTGCTCACTGTATTTGCTCAGATGCAGCCATAGAGAATTCAGGTGTGTAAAGCATTTATATGGATGTCCAATTCTGCAAGAAACCAGCCTTCTTCAGATGTCGTTTTGAGAGATCATAGAAAGAGAAGTATTTGTTCTTACTCCTCGTGTGGGGAAATCCAATTCTGTTTCTGTTACAAGTCCTCGTCTGGAGGTTGTGATAAATGGGTCTATTTCTTACACACAGTATATGTGGTGAGAGCTGAGATAGCTTGGAGGTGATCTTCTTTCAATGCACATTTTCCATACTGTTAAGGGCTATTTACTTGCATGGGTCTGGAATTACCAGATACTAACTTCCTTACTAAATAAACAGTGACTTTAAAATGTAAATAATTTCTTTTCATCACACAGTCAGTAAGCGTAAGGCTAGAAAATAAATGGAAGAATGAAAACTAAAGAAATGTGAGAGGTATTTGATGTCCATTTTATCTTCTGGTTTTATTTGGTGTCTATTCATATAGTATATTAGTATATTTTACTTAAAAGTCTTCTGAATGTTCTTCTAGGCTGAAGTACCATTTAATCACAGCTATATGTTTTGTTATACTATATGATACTTATATATACTATATTTACACAAATTACATGTATATTCAGCAATGTAAGAGGTATTGTCTCTCAAATATGAGATGAGAACTCTAATATTCAATACAAACTACTTTGAAGACCTGTTTTTTTGCATTTGTTATAAGATTTTGGCCAGTGAGTTGGGCTTGTAATAATTGCTAAAAGTCAGTAATAATTGCTAAAAGTCAGCATATGGGTATCTCCAAACCATGTTGGAACACAAAACACAAGAGCCACTACACCCACCTGTTTTCTTTAAGCGCAGCATGTACCAGTCTTTCACTTGCAAAATTTTTGTCATTATTTTAAGATGCAACTTGTAAAGTCAACTTGTGGTGTTGAACATCTGCAAACAGATCCTTCTGTGTCAGCTCTTAGAGCAAATTCTCCTTCAAGTTTATAAGACATGCTTTTTGACTGTGTCAGCAATACAGAGATAAAGATTTCATTCTGGTTAGCTTATCAAAAAGATATTTTTGAAATTTAGCTATTGCCATGTGTAGATAAGGACACATAATCTTGTATCTATGTGCTACATTTTTTTTTCTGTCCTTCCTCTTCCTTACTCACATTTTTTGCTTTTTTCTCATACCAGCCTGGTCTCTGCCACAACTCTTTGATACAGGCAAGAAGATCTGAGTGCTGGCATCAACAGAGATTTATTTATAAGCTGACTGAGGCCTTATGAATTCTGCAGCAGTGCCCTGTGCAAAGCCAAGGAAAAGCAAGTTGAGGTTAGTTGATACAAATTATGGAGGACAAGCTTAGGTGATCTGAGGGGCAGTGAAACCCATGACGCTGCCTCCATTTAGGCTGACTTGACATGTTAGAAGTTGTCAGAATAAACACTCTAATGCTTCTTGGTGCAAACTTGGTTTTAGAGGCATGGGCAGACATTTCAGTAGTACCTCTGGGTTATTTTTGTCAGCCTTTGCAACTGCACTGGGAAATAAGTTGTGAATCTAGCTGGTCTTAGAGTAGTCAGAAAAAAGCTGGTGGGAAAGCGAAATGGACTTTGTTTTGGTGAGAGGCTAGATTAGTCTCTTTATTCTTCTGCTGTACATACTATTTCCAGCAGAGAAAAGCACGGAATCGTAGCCTTGATGCAAAGGTTTAGATTGGAAGAGGTCTTTAAGATCATCTGTACCTGGGCAGGGACACATTCCACTAGATCAGGTTGCTCAAAGCCTTATCCAACCTGGCCTTGAACACTTCCAGGGATGGGGCATCCACAACTTTTCTGGACAACCTGCTTCAGTACCTCACCACCCTTGAATTTCTTCCTAATACATAATCTAAACTTGCCCTTTCAGTTTAAAGCCATTACCTCTTGTCATGTCACCACAGGCCCTCATAAGAAGTCCCTCTCCAGCTCACTTGTAGCCCCCTTTAGGTACAGGAAAGCTGTTTCAAGGTCTCCCTGGAGCTGAACAACCTTCTCCAGGCTGAACAACCCCAACTCTCTCAGCCTGTCTTCATAGGAAAGGTGTTCCATCCTCTGATCATCTTTATATGCCTTCTCTAGACCTGCTTCAACAGGTCAATATCCTTCTTATTTGGGGACCCCAGAACTGCGTGTTGAACTCCATATGGAGTCTCACAGGATCTCTGTACATTGTACCCCTTACCTTTCATCCAGGCTGTGGAAACACTTGGAATTGTCAGAGGAAGTGTTTAGACCAAGAAGTCTCTTGTGGACAGTGAGTCCTTGTGGAAACTACACAGGTAAGCTGCATTTCTGACCTAAGTAATGCTTTCATGCTGGTGGCATGAAATTCTTCCTATGCCTGCTCTGAACCCATGGTCAGGGCAGGTCCTGCAAGCCATGGCTTGGGATCCATGCTGATGAAAGGCATCAGTAAGGTGGATGGTCAGAGGAAAAATCTGATACCACTGTCAGATGTAGATTTCGCTTCTCCCTTGGACTGATAGAACCATAAAACAACCCAAAATTCAGATGTGCACCTAAGACCAAAATCTAAAGTTGGATAAAAGACAGTGCCATACTTTTTAGGAGGAATTAGTCTGGACCTTGGAGAGGAGGCTTTTTAGTTTCGTTAGTGAACAACACCTTAGTCCTTCATGAAAAAAATCTTCTTTGGGCTCTAACAAAAAAACTCATGTAGGACCTGTTGCTGAGAAAGCTTAGTCAAGAATAATTAAGTCTTATTCTTTTTGTGTGAGAGCCTTGTGGGCACGCAATAGGACTTAATTGCCCTGATAGATGATTGACCTCCCCTGGACCTCCACTCCTTACATCAGCCTTGGGCCTAAGAGCATCGTTAAACTGGAGTGGTCCTCTCCTGAGATACATGAGTGCTTGCAGGCTGCTCTGAGCACTGTCTTCTGCATTTTTTGAGGCTTTAACTGGACTTCTGAGATTGGTCTCAGACCCAGCTTGTCACCTCATATTTTGTCATGTTCTGCCCTAGCCATATGTGGGGAACTGAAGTCATCCACAGCAGCATAATCTGAGGTATCACTCGTCTCTCAGAAAGAAATCACACCAGTGGGTCAAATCCAGTCTGATCAAGGACTCTCCAGGAGGTTCTCAGTTCTGCCTGCATAGGATCTCTTGCCTTCTTCCCCCCAAACAATT
The DNA here is from genome assembly GCA_013397075.1 of Rhabdornis inornatus. Classification (NCBI taxonomy): domain Eukaryota; kingdom Metazoa; phylum Chordata; class Aves; order Passeriformes; family Rhabdornithidae; genus Rhabdornis; species Rhabdornis inornatus. Next base: position 2,149,060 of record VWZS01002632.1, on the reverse strand, counting down.
CCTGATCCCAATCTTTCCTTTTTTTTTTTTAACACTGCCATCCAATACTTTATCATTATATCAATCTCCACTTGTATCCTTCAATACTGCATCCTTTTTCCTTGCAGACTCACCACGTTTCTTGTATTCCTGCATTACCAGGTTTCCCATTTTGCAACAGGGAAAATACAGGTAAACAGGTAAAACAGCTTTTTCACAAAACATAAAAGATGTTTTAAGCCAAGAAGCACAAAAAATGAATCCAGAGCAGAAAAATCCCTTTTTTCCTTTGGTCTTGTTTTCAACTTGCATGCATTTATCTTAAACACAATGTTTTAGCAGCAGTGTTAATTAAGTGCATTAGAAACAGCTTTCCTAGTGTAAATAGGGTAAACCGGTGTAAAGTGGAGTGGCTGCGTGTTTGTGTGGCAGAAATGGAACAGCATCCTGTAATGAGAGAAGATGAAGGTGAAATTCAATTTTTTACTGTGCAAATGGGGAAATGGAAAAAGCAGACTATTTTGTATATCACTGGTTATCACTAGGCATTGTCCTCTCAAGACTTTCTCCCTCCAGCCCTTTTTTTTCAGGATCTGGCTACTATACTTCAAGTTGGATAAAACTTTCTTGCCTTTAAATGTTGGCATAGTGCTCTGATATTCTCTTGTGTGTATACATGTCCATTTACTTTCTCTCCTTGCTAAACAACTCTGCCCAAAATTTTTGTCGTAACTATACCTGGGTAGGCTTAAATATGCCTGGAAGTCAGGCACTGTGGGTACATCTGCTGCCTTTCCTTTCAATAGCTTCTCACAGAAGCCTCATTTTGGCATTTTTTTCCTGTTGTTGTTCCAACCAGCATGTTCCTGCAGATGTCACTGGTGCTACACGGTATTTTTAAGCCTTGCAAATCCGAGGGTTTTTCAAAAGGTGCCATTTATATGTACAATCCTACATGACATGACACCAGCACCTTCTGCTAAAACTGCCACCAGATCTGCCGTATTACATCTAATATTTACTCTGCTGCAGAAAAGATTAGGAGAATGGCTTATTACCTTGGCAATGAAAGGAAGACTTAAGTCACACAGATAATCATAAGTCAGCACAGCACTTCTTTCTAAGTTGCTCTGCATAGAAATCATCCTGTGCTCAGAATTTAAAGCAGGGCCTTTAAAACTGAAAAGGAGAGAGAGTCACAGTGGGCTGAGAGCCGGTCCTCAGCATTGGCTTGTCAGAAAAAAAGTCCCCTCTCTTCTGACACAAAAGGTTTTTTTCTCATTAAGCTATTTAAGCTATTCTACTTGTGGGCTGCTGCTAAAGAAGTCCATCTCTCCTACCCTTCTTGCTGCTCTTTGTCAGTAGCTTACTTTTGGGTTATCTTCAACCACCAATTAAGTGGCAGCTTTGGATATGAGTACTTGATTATGTTTCTCAGTCATTTCCTATGGATCAGAGCTTTAGCTTTGCTAAAGTCACTGGGGATTTACCAAGACAGCCAAGCAGTGCCAAACAAGAACAGAGTAGATCTTTGCCTGATCTGTACAGTGGACAGCTTCAAGGGGATCAGCTCAGCAGAGTTTTTGAGGATGGAGAACTTCCCCAGTAAGACAGATCTTGGTTCTAATGCTTTCCCTGGCATTCTAAAGATCGGAGCAACTTGAACTCTGTCTTGAGCCATTTGTACATGGGAAACTGTTTGTAACTGTTAAAACTTGTGGAGTTCCCTGCTGGGACATTTACATTCAGCTGGTTCTGCTGCTTTTGATGACTGACTGCAAGTAGAGTCAATCCTCAAGTATATACAAAGACAGTATGTCAGTGCAAATGCCTTCTTTACGGGACATGAGCCAAATTAGATTCTGGAATAAAGCCAAGGAATTTAATGGGTATAGCCTCTCAAGTGTAAGGGTTTATCTTATATGTATTCTATTTCTGTAATAATTTCTGATGTATACAGATCAATTAGTTTTCAGCTTGTTCTACTAATGCCATCTCAGGTTAACTCACCAGCTGACTTTTGTGGTACTGTACTGACGCGCTGTTTCCTTCTGTTCTCTGTTGCTGGGTTGTTCACACTATTTAATGTCACAATATAATTTTTTCATTATTATATATCAGGTAAAATGAGAGAAAATTGCACTGGCCTCTGACTCACCTCCTCTTACAGCCTCGCATCTGGTGTTGTATCCCACCTCCTTACCATGCAGGAGGTATTGGAATTAGAGTGCTTTAAGAGCTCTAATTCCAATTACAGTAAACACCTGTAAGTTTTTTTTTTCTTGATAAGGAATGACAGTATCATATTTTAAAATATTTTTCCCATCTAGCATTCAGACTTATGTCTTCCTTGCTATTTGAATCTGGGTGTATAAGAGACTGGAGAAGGACGAGCTTATGCCAAAACTGAAGCAAGGAGGTGATTTCACATCTTTCTGAGATTCTCCCCATGTCCAGAGCTTAGGCTCTGGCCCTTGTGCAAGCTATTTCTTGTGAAGTCAGAGATTTGTTGCTCCTTGGTGGGATAGCATATTTGCACAAGTAGGAAATTTGAACCAAATGGGGGATGTGAGGAGGAGTAGTTGCCTACTAAAGCAGCAAACAGACAAAATACACCTCTGGTTTTGATAAAGATCTTGAGCCATATTTAAGTGTCTCATCTCACATGGTTTCTTAGATGTTAGAAAGGATCTGAGTGAATCAATTACCACAGAGAGACGTAGCAGATTTCTTTGGATGTATTTTTCATGAGAAAGGGAACCAGTAGAGGGACAGGTGCAATTCAGTGCTATGCTATATCCAGTTCTGAGCTGGAAAAGCTCTGAGAGTTTAGAGTCTTACTTTCTTTTTTTTCCCCTCCAAATTTGCTAGATCCTTTAAAAAAGGATGCTACTAACATGGGTGTAGTTTACTAGATTGCCTATTAAAAAATGAGCTTTTTTCCTCATTTTTGATGTGTCAGTGTCGCAGAGACGGAGAACTGTGAACTGAACTTTTGCACTGCTGATAATGTTACAGATTTCTAGCCAGGTCCCGGAGAGGGTACTACCCCACTCACAGTGGATCAACTTGAAGTCTCTCTGTAGTGATCAGTATTCCTAGAGTGTGTTTGTTTATTTCTCATACTTGAAGCCTTTGCATCCTCTCCTTCCTTCCCCTGATCCTCCCAAAGCAAAAAATAACCATTCTAAGAGTTCTTGTGGGTGCTTCCTGGCAGGCCTTGCTGTTAAGATCTTTTCATCTTAGATTGTCTTTCTTTCTTGCTTCAGGCCACTAGCCTTTGCCTTGTCCCCTTTGACTGCCCTGCATAATTGCTGCCTCTCCATGGCTCTTCCCAGTTCAGATTTATTAATTGAAAGGGAAGTTGCCTCTGTGGCACCTGAAGGGTTTCTGGCTGAGCCTGAGGTGGGGCAGCAGCCTGCAAAGAGAAGTGGCTGCCTGGTGGCTCTTGCTGTCAGCTGTGCTTTGCTGACAGTCAGAGCACTTAGCCTCCAATTTAGCTTTTCTAAGAGGCAAAAACCTCCACAGCTCCACAGCTGTGAGATGAATTTGAAAGCTGTGCCCTGTCCCAGAGAGAGGAGGGCAGATGTGTGAGGTGGGCAGCAGAGAACCAGAGGAAGCACCTTTCCAGAGATGGGTACTCTGAGCACAGGCACCTGGATGGCCCAGCCTGCAGGGGCTCCAATTCTAAATTATCTTTGCATATAATGGCAAACATCAAATGCAGGTTTATCTAACTTCTTATCTTTCTAGGGCTTGCATATTCCAAGCTGGGCAATGCCTTCTGATTCTTTTTTTTGGTCTCTAAATGTCAGGCTTTGGAAAAAAAAAAAAATTTGACCTGAAAACTTTTGCTTAATTCCTGTTCCAGTTTATACCCAAAAGCTATTTACTCCTCTTTAGTACCTCAAATTAAGCTATGGATCTTGTCACAGGAGGTTTCCAGATTATAATTTGTTTATTTACTGATCAAAGGTGAATGTGCTTGAGGTGCTTGCTGGAAAGATGAAGCAGAGATGAGGCCAGCATGGAAGAAGACCTTTGCCTGAGCACACACTTTGGCTGGGTCCTTAGGCTGCCTCATCACCCCTACAATTTTGGGGTGTATGAAGGTGCTGCAGCCCATTTTCTCTGCTGAGCCACTAATTCCCTCTCCACTGTAATGTTCATGACTCCAGTAACATGAGCTGCTAGCCCTTTAAAGCCTGTTTTCTTTCCATTTTCAATTACTCTCATCTTTAACTGCTCTGGATGTGTCCTCGGTGCTGGGGAAAGCAAAGTTATCTAACCGCATAGTTATCTGTGTGGTTTCATTAAGGGAACTGAAAGACAAAGCAAAACTTTACAAGAGAAGATGTGATAGAAGGAAGTGAAAGACTAACACTGAGTAGGGAAAGTTAAGTTTTTCTGGAAATGAGGGAAGAGAAATGGAGGCTGAGGGGAGATCTTATTGCTCTTACAACTACTTGAAAGAAGGCAGTGGCAATGTGGATGTCGATCTTTTCTTCCAGGCAATGAAGGATAGAATGAGGGGAAATGTCCTCTATTTGCACCAGGGGAAGTTCAGGCTGGATATTAGGAAAAAAATCTTAATTGAAAGAATGATTAAGCATGGTAAGAGGCTCACCAGAGAAGTGGTGGAGTCACCGTCCCTGGAAGTGTTCAAAAAAAAGAGCAGGTGTGGCACTTTGTGGTATGCTTTAGTGGACATGATAGTTTTTGGTCAAAGTTGGACTTAATGATCTTGGAGGTCTGTTCCAACCTTAATGATTCTCTAAGATCTGAAAAATAAATCAAAAGACTAGCTGCAAGCCTTTTTATGTTTCACACTATTTGTGATTATTGTGCGACATATGACTAAAACCTCACTGAAGGACAACAAAACGATGGAGTGCAGTTATCCATAAAAACTACAAATATTGTGGGATGCATTCCTTAGTCATACAGGCAAAACTGGTATGGTATCGTCTGATTATTCTTTATTACAATGGCCCCCCTACCTCATAAATGATAAAGAGGGGTCCCCAAATGCAGAAAGGATGTCTGCAATACAGAGAATAAACTCTCTCTGAAGCATGAACGTTCACATGAATGCAGACTGCCTTTGCAAAGTTGGCTGAGAGCCACATTTAGTCATGACAGTTCTAAAACCTCACAACTTTTTAATAATATAAAGCCTAGACTTTTATCTGCATAAGTTTAGTAAATATTGATCAGATTAATGCTTGATACAGTGACACAGGGAGCTTAAGTTCTTCTATTTTAAGATCTTAGGTGAGCTAAGAGTTTAAGGTGATTTAAGGATTTTGGATCAGTAGAAAATAATAAATGGTCTTTGAACCTTTAACACAGCTTAGCTGCAGATTTGCAGGCCATCCTTCAGACATTTAAGAAAAATATTAAGCCTTCCTCATGCAGCAGAGTTTGTGTCAAATCCAGCAGGTTTCAAAGCTGACTCGATTACCCATTATGTCCCTCTCAAAATGTTCAACACCACTGAAATTACTGTTACCCAAAGTTTAATTTTTTTCCCCGAAACATCCATCAGTTTGGGGATGCTGTTTTCTTATGGCTTGGTTTCGCAGTGCCATCCTTGTAGGTAAACTGTACCTGGCATTGAACGGAGCCTTTCTGCTCCAAACTGTTTCCAGCTTCCATGAGAGGGGTCAGCTGGGAGGAGAGGGTGACAAGGCCTCTAGCACTACTTCATATAACTGCAGAATAATTTTGGTTGGAGGTGACCTGTGAAGGTCATTTAGCTCAAGAGAGAACACTTCAAATGTGTAAACAAGTTAACAAGTTTTACTTTGTTTTTTAGTAGTTTCTTTCTGTGCGTCAGTTCTGATTCTCGGAGGAAGTGAAAGCAGAGAAAGGAGAGTGCTACAATCCACAACTGTTTTCTTGTGTGGAAGACTTCTCAAGAAGACAGATTTCAAATGCAGGGGAATGTTTCTGAGGCATCAAAATGGGATTCACCACAGTGTGGCACTTATGTCCTCATCACACCCTGCCCCATCAAAAGGAGACAAGGGTTTTCAGTGGCCAAGCGGATCCTGTCAGCAGCCAGCAGCAACTCCTGCCACTAACAGCATTAATAGCAATGCTAGTTTTGTGTTAGTTTCCTAACATGAACTAATTTGAATAATTTGATTTGAAAGTCAGTTCACAACATGTATTTATATAAAACCATAGCAATTTTCTGAAATCATTGAGTGGGAACTGAGGAAATCTTCATTGAGAGTCTTCAAAGTGACACTCTGGTGACTTTGTTGGGCCATCCTTTCTCACATACCTGCAGCTCAGCCTGAGTTGTAGTTAGCTTTCTGTGTCACTACTCTTGTTGGAAGCCTTTGCTTGAGCTGCAAATCTTTTGCAGCTCATTTTCCTTCCAGCCTGAATTTACTTCTGACCACTTTGTATGTATAGTTTCCATGCCAATGCTTTTTATTTTAGCTAGGTCTCTTTTCCCCAGGCTGCTTCTCACAGGCACATCCCCAGCCAGCCACCCTTTGTTAGGCTGAACAGACAGACATCTCACATCCATTTTCCTAACCTTCCCACTGACCTCTCTGTGCCTCTTCCAGCTGGAAGGTATCTCCCTGAAACATGGGTGACCAGGATTGTAGCAGTTTTCCATATGGTATCACCTGGGTCTCATACAAAGACATGAATGCTTCCCTATTTTTACTGGAAATACCTCCCCTGCTGCCCTCATCATTCCCTTTTCAAAAAAGGAAATTAAGTGAGTCTGGCAAGGTCTACCTTTAGTAAACCCATGTTGCATTTTATCCCATATTACTTTTACCTCTGCATCATTAATTAGACTCCCCACAGAACATTATTTTAAATCCTAGAAAGCTATTCAAGTGGCTCTAATAGACCTGTAAATATGGGTCAATTTTTTCACCTTCTTAATTGGAGGTCATACCCTTGCTCCCTAGTCCTATGGCATCGTCCACAACCTTATTACTTTACTAAAGAGACTTGCTAACAGACTTGAAAAATCTTGTGGCAATGCTTTTCTAATTTAAGGCAGGATATTATCTCATCCTTCCTATTCTAGCATGCTGGTCACCTTTGTCTTAGGGAAGCTGAACATTTTCTTTACATTTAATATTTAGTTTGGCTGACTTACCTGCACTTTTGTTCTTTCAAATTAATGATTTTACTTATAAAACTTCTTTTCCTGTATTTCTCATTTAATTTAAGCTGAGACAGTTTGTAATAACTCCTTGAAAGATATTTTCTTTAATCATCTGTCTTTTATAGTGCCTCAGATATGAACCAAATCAAGTCCAGACTGTGATCTTCTGAATGAGGGTTGCTGAGGATGAGAATTCTTGTTGGTTATCTCAGTTAATGATATTGTCAGACCATATTACCATTAAAAGCATTTGTTTGCTAACCCATATCTAAGCTGTCACAGTTTGCCATAATGACATTTCTGACAGCACTTAGCTCTGAGACTGTAGGGTATAACCAAATCTGGTGGTGAAATATAGTGTTTGATCATTGGAAAACGCTTCTGTCTCCCAAAAATATTGTTTCTTTTTTATTTTTTTTTGTCCTCAAGCTCTTCTTGTATATTTCTGCCATCATTTTTCATTATTATTACTTCCTTTCTTCTCATATTACTGCTTTTAAAAGTACAGGGTATTTTTTAGATTTCATGGTGAAATTCAGTGGTCTCAAGAACAAAAAGAAAAAAAAACCAAACTGTACTCATCTCAGAAATAATATTGCACTTTTAAAAATATGCTCTTGCTGTGCATTTTGGAAAAATCAGTAATGCCTAATATATTGCATAAACTTAGTTAGAAGTGTTGGCAGTTGTCAAAGTGGGTTTCTTTTATTTATGGCTTTGATTAGCTATTTTTCAGTTTGGGGACATAGGGAAAATTTGGGAAGAGTGTGAGTCCATAATGAATGGCCAGGAGAACACATTTTTCTAAAACAAAAACGCTTCTAACCAGACTATTCTACAAGCAAATGTGCCCAGTGGAGATAGTCCAGACAACTGCACCTGGACACCACCTGGATATAATTAAGGTCCCAGAATGGAGGATGTGTTAAAATAGATGCCAGGAAATTTAACACTCTCCCTTCTTTATTCATCTGCTGCAAAGGGATGGCATAGATAGTACAGCACAATGGACCCATAGGACTATGGACATCTCTGGAGAAGACTTTTTTTCTTCTTTCAGATTCTGCCAGTGTCTGTATGCATTGGATTTTTGCTGCTTCTTGACCCTACAGGGTGCAATCACACACCAAGGGTATTTCTACAGCTTACATTGGCTGTGCAAGAAGGAATTACTTTGGTTCTCTCCCATGCTCATATCCACAGGCCCCACTCAGCCCCTGTAGCTTTCCTATTCTCCTTGAAATCGTTAATTTTTCTTAAAATAGCACTCACTGTGTCACTTCTTTCACCTAATACTGACCAAGTTATTTTTTTCCCAATGTGTTGTTCAGCATTAAACTTCAGAAACATGGCTTTCATGTGCTGCTTTATTATCCCTAGGTGAAGAAAATGCAGGCAAGTTTGCAGATATTTAAATCTGGTCTATTCAGAAACCAACTTAGTTGAAATGGAATGTAATGCTTTGCCTGAAAAAAAGTGAAGGGGAAAAATAAGGTTCAGATACGCAGAATACAACCATCAGCTGGTTAAAATATAACATAGTGCCTTCATTAAATGTTAAAAATCTCTGTTGAAACAGTATTAGCACAGCAGGGTTGTGAAGAGCCAGAGATAAATAACGACTCAGAGCAAATAGGCCTCAGCAGGAGAAAGGTGGTGTTTCACCTTATTGTGATCAGAAGCTGTCCTTATATATGTTCGAAATTACCCTTAATCCCATTATTATTATCATTACATGTGACCTTGCTAAGTCTGTATTATAAGAATAAATGGAAAAAAAGGAAGTCTTACTGAAGACTTTCTACATATTAGCATGTTATATTAATTTTGTAGAGGAACTTGGGACAGGAGTCTGTTGCAATTGACAATGACCAGGGTGACTTGGTCCCTGATTGGCTTTCTCATATTGGAAGCCCCAAGGGAAGGACAAATGGAGAGGCATGCAACCAGATATTATCATGATTTGCATAACTGGAGGCTGGCAGACAATCTGGACTGAGATTTAGCTGTGCTAGGTGCCTTACAATCATAGAATGATCTGGTCCTTGCCTGAAAAGGAGTTACCAGCCTTGATACGCAATAGAATGAAATAAAATTAGTACATTAAAAGCATTTCAGCCATCTGTGACTCCTTATCAGCCTTCAGAGATTCTGGAAGAAATGACACTTGAAGAGGGATCTAGGATGGTGGATCACACCTATCTTGTCTGTCTGTTGTTGGGCCCAGTGTTGTTCCTCATTAACAGAATTTATGGTGATAAATAATTATGTGGTGATATATAGATAGGGACAATAGCGATCCTAAAATCCCTGCCAGCATGCAGGGCCTTCCAGTACTTTGCTCACCTTTGGGGCTTGAAGCTCCATGATGCCATGATTTTGGTAATTGATCTTTGGTGGGGGAGCTGGGAACAGCCTGGGGACACAGTAAATGACCAGTGTCGTGGTGGGGAGATTGTGCTCCAGGAGGAGGGATCAGCACAGAAGAAGTTGGGAAAAGGAAAGAGGAGGGGGTAGTAGGTTCATCTGCTTCTTATGGCTTGAATGGGAAGTAAAGCAGACAGAGAAGCAGAGCCCTTAAGAAAACAAGAGCAGGCAGAAGGGGTCTGCAGTTTGGGAAGCCTGGCCCTGGTACAGCAAAGGACTTTAAGGCAGAAAGTGAATTTGAAATGAGGATCAGTGTAAGTGAAAAGGTAGACAGCTAGAAAGATGTAATGAAATCTCTTTTGAACACACACAAGAAATAGTGTGTATCTTGGATTTTATCTCAGAGAAAAACTACTGTATTTATGCAAATGATGACGAATTTACTCATATAGAGTTTTTTGTGTTTTAAAATAGAGTTGAAGTGACTTTAGATATACACAATGACTATAGGACAGGAAAGAGGGCAGTGGTGTTTCCCCTTACAGGTGATAAATGCTGAACATCTTCACACATAAGATGCCTGTGTAAAAAAGGGAACTCGTCTTCTTTCTTTATGTGGAAGTGAGGCTCTATTCCCAGCTAAACGTGCATGGTACAAGTGAAGTTAGAATAAAAGAATATCAAGAACACAGGCAAAAATAAGTCTTGAAATGTATATATTTGGGCAGAGTATGAATGTTTAAAGGATATTAATATACCCTCTGAGAGATGAGGAAAGGTTCTGCCATCTCCTATTATCTGGCTTAGTAGGCTGCATAAGTGAATAATTCAGAGAGCAAAGTTTCTCCAACGAATGAGTCACCTAGACTCCAAACTATTAGCATGCAGCCAAGGCACATTGAAAAAGCAGAGTTCATCCACACTGGTTTTAGTAACTGCTCCACCCAGTGGGGAAATAAATCAGGTTTTCCTCAGTTAACACAAGATCTGAATAACCATCAATTCCCTCCACAGTATCTGCAGCACAAATGGTATCACAGATGCTTGATTGTAGGTATAAATTAGCATATTATGCCCATAGGGGGAGGCTGGATGATGATGGCTTAGTAGCTGAAGCCTGCTGGCCTCTGGGAAAGTGCAAATGTAATGTCAGATGACTCTGTTTGCCAGGTGAGCAAGAGAAGCTGTGCCTCCACAAAACAAAAAGGTGAAAAATGAAGACAAATTGTAGAGTAGTGTCTGTGGTCATAGATATGGTGCTACCTGACATCCACACTTACTGACATTTAAAGGCGAGGAAAAGCACATTTGGAACTTACATTGATACAAAGGAAGGATTGGGAAGCACCTGGGTAAAATACCACTGCATGGGTCTTTCCTCTTATCTACTGGCCCTTCTCGGGGAAGGGAAATGACAGCTACTTGGAAATCTTATGCGTTGAAAGGAATTGTAGGAGCTATCCATGCAAATTCAGACCTCCAACTGAAGGCAGTATTCATGACTGAAAATCCTGACATAGTTTAAAAGCAAAAGAGGGGACCAAACTCACCACACCAGTCTGGTTGGGCCACTGACTTCTTTCCTGTAAGTTTATTCCTCTTGTATTTCCTCGCAGCAGGTTTTCCTCCCTGTCTTTTCTTTTGCTATTCTCATCCTTTTTGTTCTTGCCACCCACATTTTTTTGTCTTTTACAGAGAAGAATTTGATTCCTATAAATCTTCCAATGCTCAACACCTCTCTCCTGGTGGCCTGTTGTTCATGAGGCAGCATCTGCACAGTGCCAGGTGGGATCCTTTGTCAGCAATTGACAGGAGATGCTGCTGGTAGCTATTACACACATGAAAAGGAAGAGGATGCCGAAATGAGGTTGTTAGAGAACCATGCAGCTCTTTCCTCATGTTGGGAGGACAAGTATACAGATTTCTCCTTCACTGCTGCCTGCCAGCATGTAGCTGTCAATATTGCCTGTGCTTTGACACCAGAGCAGCAGCCTGGCCTCTTCCTCCTCGGCCATCCCTGCCTCCTTTGCTGCACAGAGCTACCTCTCCAGGTTAATGAGGTGCTGGTGTAATTTTGGCACCCAGTTCTTGTGCTGACAGCTGTACCCCGGCTCCAGGATTCCTGGCACATTACCACCACTGTTGCTGACCTGGGCCCTGGCTGGAGCTGCTGCACATCTAGCAGCAGCTGGTTTCCCATGGGTTTTTCCCTGCTAAGCTTGGGGATGGAAGACAGCAGCAGTAGCCAACACTGCTAAACAGGCAACTTGTGTGAGAAAGTTTTTTCTTACAGACTGGGTTGGTCCACCTTTTACTGCAGCTCCTAAGTGAGGGGTGGAAAAGCAGAGTCTGTTCTCCTTCTCTTTGGCCTCCACACATGGATCAGTTGTGGGTGCTCTGCAATGGGAGTAGCTCCATTATGAGGTTGGGGCACTTCCCTCTGCCTGCCTGCCAGGGCAGCCAGCAATGGTAATTATGACAGTGGCAGTGCTAAAAAGTAATTTTATCATCAAGAGGATGTGATGTGATGTGATGTGATTCCATGAAAGAAGAGTTGCCTCTGGAGGAGGCATCTGTCCTGGTGCTGTCTCATTCAGGATCAGTCCAGCTCTGCCCACATGCCCATGGCATCCCCAAAATGTTCACTGCTACTGAAGAAACCTCTTCCAGTATTTCTAGAAAGAAAGTGATTCTTAGGAGACACGAGCAGGGTTGGAGCAGGGCTGGAGCAGGGAGAGTGTCCCAGGCATTGTTATGAGGGGCAGGAGATCTGCACAGTTTCTATCCTCCCTCAAATCTACCATGTGGAAGGTCGAGGTGATCTACTAAAGTCCTGTCAATGTCTTAAACCAGCCTGAGGCACTGAAATTTTAAAAGAAGAGGGTTCCCCTTCTGTTGCTTGATGTTGCAGGGGATGACCTGTAACAGCAAATGCTTACTTCTCAATTAGTTATTGATTTTTTTTTCCAATTCACTGACAATCCTGAATGTCCCTGGAGCAACTGGGAAAGCTAGAAATAAAGCTACTATTTAACTTAATTAATCTGTTTTTTTTTCCTCTCAGGGACCAAGAAACCACTTCTCAACATTCATGGGTCATGGATTCCTCCCTTAGTATCCATGTAACTTATTTAAATGTTAGAGCTATGATATCTACAGTGCAGCCAAGGATAATGAAATTGGGAAGTGGCTTCTCATGTAGTTACTCCAATCCTTCATCTTTAATGCACAAGGAATGACTCAGGTGCACAGAGCCCTTCTCCCTCCTTTATGATGACATTTTTCCACCTACTGAGTATTTTTTTACTCTTGTAGATCATATGAGAGGAAAGATTGGCGTAGGAGTCACGGCAAATTACCTTGTAGCACTTGCAATCAGCTCTATTGCCAGTAAATGCTAATTCTTGGAAATACTGGGCTGCTGCTGGATAAGGGATCTTACAGGCAAGGGTGATGATGAAGGGTCCCTTTGTAGCAGGAGAGCTGAGCTGGTGCAGCCGCAGAGCCCGCTGGCACAGCCACAGCTCACGGGCTGAGCTTCACAGGGAGGAGGGTCAGGAGGAAAGGCCACTGAGGCTGAGCTAGGGCTGCCCCAGGCACTGCTAGTGAGCCGAAACTACTGCCTGTTAACTCGCCTGCCATCACTCCTTCACAGGAACTTTTGCTAGTACAGCTAATCCTGCTCTAGGGATTTACCAGGAATAAAAAACAGGAATAAAAATGTCACTGCTTAAACCAATGTGCTTCCACAGATAGAGGTTTCCAGTGCAGACCTAGCCTCAGGTCAGCTTTTTAAGGGTAGCTCTTGTCATCATTTACACTAAAGCTGGACTGTTGGGGGAAAAAAGTCAGAGAGGTTGCAGCATCACTGACCCTTTGATTTTGCCTGTTTCCCTGTACTCACTATTTTGGAGCCAAGGTTCCAGTGATGGGCAGATATCGGAAGAATCACATCATTTGCCTATTTTTTTTTTCAGTCCCTAGACTGTAGCTGGACAATTTACAGGTACAATTGTGAGGTTTGAAACAAAGAGATGGAAAAACACCACCAAACACCCCAGGACAATTTCACTCATGCGATACTACTCCCCATCTTTTTTGTGGTTATGTGGAGCTGGTGGCCAGAGGCATAGAGATGACCTTCCACTTCAGAATTACTGTCTCCTCCTCACAAAAGTGTTTCTGCCCTCATTCTTGGGGCAGTTTCTGATTTCCCCTGCCTGACCTGCGACTCTACAGCTGCCTTCAGGAGTGCACAGGTTTGCTGCTGGAAAGCGAGCCCCGCGTGTCCCTTAGGGCTGCGCTCTCTGCACGCCAGGTTTTCTTCCCATAATGAAGGCAGAGCATCTGCAATGCTCCCGAGGCGTTCCTGCAGCAGGAGCCCCACGGCTCGGCCGGGTGGATGCGGCCACTGGATGTCAGTGTTGTTCCGCGGAACCCCTCCGAAAGCCACGGGCGGAGGAGCGATGGGAGCTATGGGGTGGCAGAACACGGATTTTCACACCCACTGCGGGATCTGCTGCTTCCAGTGGCTGCGAGCAGCCCCGTCACATGCAAAAGATCCGTATGGATTCTGGGAGGGAGAGGTATGGATGCTATGGGTGCCGGTGCTGTGCATTGTTTGTGATAGCTACTTATTGATGATGGAAGGAAACAGTGATGAAATTAGCAGGATCCCCCAGTGGTAGCTTTAGAGTGTCTTTGACATTTCCCGTGGCTGCTCACTTCATGGACTCATAGAGTCATGGAATGGTGATTGGAAGGATCTTTGAGGTCATCTAGTTCCAACACCCCTGCCATGGGCAGGGACACCTTCCACTAACCCAGGTTGCTCAGAGCCCCATCCAACCCAGTCTTGAACACTTCCAGGGATGGAACATCCACAGCTTCTCTGGGCAGTCTCTTCCAGTGCCTCACCCATCTCACAGAGAAGAGTTAATATCTTCTCTGCATGCAGAGGTCTGAGGGCAGTGGGAGGCCAGCCAGGACGAGAAGGCTGCATCTCATGGATGCATCAGGGCTGAGCTGCAGGATGCCAGGAAAGAAGCCAGGAAAAGCACATCGTCCCCAGCCTTCACTCATTTCCTGGGCCAAGCAGGGCGTGTGGAAAGCAGCATGTGACTGGTCTTGTCCAGATGAGCAGCTGGTGTGTAACTGGGCTGCCCAGTTAGGGAGCTGGGAAGTGTCCTCAGGTGCTCCCAATGCAGACAATATTTGACAAACATCATTGAGCCTAGAGCAGTGGGTCTGTCCAGAGAGGATGATTGCTGACAGTACAGTGTTAGGCAAACCCGTGTATACTTCTCCTTTTTCTTTGTGCATTTAGGCTGAAGCAGAGAGACAAAGGCAAAGTAACTTTTCTTCTCTTTTCCTCCTTTCCAATACTTGTGTTGAACAGAAGCTCCTCATGAATGAAGGAGATCTGAGAATCCAAAACAGAGCTGTGAGGCATTTGTGTTTTAGGGAAGGTTTTTTTCTCCCAATTGCCAGTCTGGCTTTAGATTAGCTCTGTGGGGATGTCAAGATTTGTCTTCTGTGAAATGTCCTACCTTTCTTAAGATATAAAGCAGGAACCTGTTGTTTTCCTACTAAGTCTTCTTTGATTAAACTTCCAAAAGTATTTCTAGCAAAATAATTCAGTTAAAATAAAGAAGGAAAATACATCAGTATAATTAATTACCTAAATAAAACGTCAGGAAATCATAGACTTTCCCAGAAAAAAGTTCTGGTAAACAAGGTAAAAAGTAACAAATCAACCTTGTTCCTTAGGAGAGATTTATTTTTATCACATTCGCTTTCACTGAAGCCTTGAGTCAATAAGATATTTGCATATGTGACTAAGTCTTTTGGATCTAATTCCCTTGGGTATCTGCAAACAAAGGACAGTCCCAGGAGTGACACTGAAGTACCTTGATTGTACTTTAATAGTAGCAGTATTAAAAGAAGCGAGGGTGATGCCAAGGAAAAATAAGGAGACAAAACTTACTATTAAAAATTTAAGCCGGCTACAAGAAAATGAATGAAAATATCCAGCACCTAGCAGGTGACCTAATATATTTGGTTAAGTGGTCATCTATGCACAGTGCAGGCATCTCCCAGTTAGTGTTAATCCCCCAGAGAAGCTCCTATGGCATAATGAGGCAGTCAGGATATCCCAGCTCAAGTCCAGAAGGAGCAGAGCCATTCCTCAGCGTGTGCCCCAAATGCCTTTGGACAAACAGTGACCTTCATGCACCCCATATCTCTGTGCTCAGCCAAAACCCTGGCTGTGAGATGCCCAAAAGCTTGTGCTAGTGCTGTACTGCCCACAGGCCCTGCTGAGAATCTGGGAAATCATTGGTACTAATCTTGCTCCTTGGCCCGTGGGTTAGGTCTGACTCTCTTCTAGATAGGTGAAAAAAGTGCGTCCTGCCTGTGTGGATTTGCCATACAGATGCTCTCTCTCACCTGGGGGCCTCTGTCCCCAGGGAAATGTGCTGTGCCCCATAATTTTTGTAACCCAGGAGACTGCTTGAATCATGATGGGCCATTTTAATAGAAGGAAATACCCAGACTAGTGACTTCTTAAGCTTTTTTCTCCTTTGATCTTTTCCTCCTGGAGGCATTTATTTGATCTCAGAAGGACCTTAGGGCTACAGTCTGCCCTAGCAAAGATATGACAGAGAGCAGAGGAAAGATTTTGAGTCTTTTCTTCTGACTATTCCTCTACATAACACAGGCAAAATATTGACATGTTTCTCCCAGGAGCACAGGGGCAAGACGTAGCAAATCAGAGTGGAGATAAACTAAGTATAATTTCCAGCTTAAAAACAATCAGAGAAGGTTATGGCTCTGAGAAGTAGGATACTCTTCCAGAAAGTACTGTATGGGTCTCAGGAGGCTTGGATCCAGGAGACCTGACAGCTGGTGTGAAACTCTGTAAAGGCCAACTGATTGCTTTGTTTCTCAAGTCTCCACCTGTGAAATATCCCCTGCCCCTTCTCTGTTTTGCCTTAGTGGGACTGTCGCTTTTCTAGTTAAATACAGAAACAGTGAAGGTCTCCCACTTTCTGTTGGAGCCACTAGATGGGACCAGAGTAAAACAATGAAAATAATTTCGACATACAGGCCAATAAAGACATGTTATCTTTGACCTTTAAATCTAGTGTCCGGATTGAATCCAAATGCCAGTTTAGGCTTTCAGAGTTCCCTGCTAAAAATTAATCACCTTCTCTGCTTCTTCTTTTTTCCTTCTTTGAAGTAAGCTTCATCTACATCGCTGGTATTTGCATTGCCTTGTTATAGGAAGCAAATGGTGTCCATGTGTAGACATGAAATATGGAGGGGTCATTTGGGCTGCTGAAGTGCCTCCCTTCCCTTGCCACACTCATTCCTGAAAGCACTGAGAGGAGCATTAAATGCCAGAGGGAGATCAGATGTAGACACAAATGGAGAAAAGCTGGAGAAAGCAAAATGAAGCATGTCTTCATGTTTCCCTCCGCACGAGCTGTGGCTAGGGAAATAAAGCAAAACCAGGACTCCAAAACCAACAGCTGAAAGAAAGGCAGGAGCAAGGTTTGCATTCTTTCCCCCATTCCTTTGCCCATCCTAGCGCTGCATTCCTCTCCACACACCTATTTGCCATAGGTAGTGAGGATGAGCCAGGCTGGGCAGGGCCCCTTTCCCCCAGCTCTGTGTGGAGGGAAGCGCACTGGCAGTGCTGCGGGTGTAACAGCACCTCCTAATTCACATTGCTGACAATCAGAACAAACCGAAAGTAACAACCTATCGACACGTATTTTGAACACAGCTCAGTGCCCGGCAGCCCGATTATTTTGAGGAAGAGGTTAAAGCAGACACTGTAAGGCAAGGACCTTACATACCAAGCTCCAGCCCTCGGTGCATTAATATGGCTGAGTGGAGATACTAACATAACCTTACCTGTAATGGCATGAACACACCACTGTAATAATTCATTTAGAATGATGACACCTGAGACCTAATTTAAAACTCCTAGATGAATACTGTTCTCACATTCAAACCCCAAGGCTGCTGCAAACATACCTAAGAAATCCTAAGAACTATAGTGAGCCTAATTGAATTGGACTTAAATGGACCATTGAGGTGGCCTCACAGAGCTCTGGGGAATTTATATTGTCTATACTGTATCAGAATCACAGCTTGAACTGAATAACGGGTTACATCCAATCATGTTACTGTAACTCATGCTTGAGGAAAGGGGGAAACCTTTTGCTATCAGCAAGGCTGTATGGAAAACAATTTCAAATCACTTTAAACCCGGCTGGCAACTACTTTGCCAATTATGGAGTCCTTTGGGAAAGGTGTGTGCTAGGGCTCGGGACTAAATGATTTATGTCAAGCGCCCCAGTCCCCGGAGGCACATACAGGAGGCTGGAGAGGAGGTGCTTGTGGCTAATTATTTCTCCTAAGAATACTTTAGCAAGGTAATTTGCGCTTGCAGATGAGTCACACTGCACGCTGAATACAACACAGGGAAAGCAGAGACTTCAGCGCTACAGCGCACAGACAGATAAAAGCGAAGCGAACGGGATCTTCGTTCCTTAATCTCATATGCAAAACCGCAGCCCCCGGCCCCCCTGCCTGCCCCCTGTCCCCCAGGGGCCCCTCACCAGTACTGCTCAAGGGGACCACAGAGGAAGGCCAAGCACAGCCTCCTCCCCACACCTCATTACAGCAAGGAGCTCGGCGTTTAAAAGGCTGATAAAAGTGTGCCCTCTCTGTGACTCTTGGTGCTGCAAATCTGCTGGCGGCTGGGCATGCAGCAGGGAAAAGCTCGGGCAAGCAGAAGGAGGTAGCAGCCAAATGCCTTCCCAGCGTTCCTGCCTGCGCATCCCCTTGGTGCACTGGCAGCTTCTTTGCTCCTGTTGTCTAAAATCTCCTCACAGGTGCACTGTTGACACTGTGTTATAATTTATGAAGCTGCAGATGCCTGGAACATGTAATTCATTTTGCAGATGGCAAGTGTAAATTCTGCTGTTCCTCACATGGCATAGACTTGCCTGTTAGAAAAAAGGCTGACCTCCCAGATCCTGGCTACTCCAAAAGGTGTAGCAAATCCCTTTTGGATGTACTGCTGCCATCGAGTAAGGTGTAAATAGAATTGATCTTGCAGATGATTCAAGCCTGATTTCAAGATCCCCACTGCCCCAAAGCTCTGGGGTGTGTGCTTTGGGACTGACTCAAAGCAGGATTAATTTTGGTCAGAAGTTTGGGATTGATTTGCAGCTGAAGCACGCATAAGAACACTGTGCATGCTTTGAACACTGCCTTCCAGATTTTCATCTGGTTTTAACCCATATGGCATAGTTGACTTTTGTTCAGGTCTTATCAGCCACACTGGCTTTGGGATTTCGGGAGCAGTGAGAACATGAATTTGTGGCTAACACAGAGCTGCTGTTCTTGATCAGGAGTGAGTGGAGATGCAGACACACTCTCCTTTTGAAAAATGCATTTGTGGTTATCTGCAGCTTTGCAGCAGCTGAGGAGAAGAAAGAATGCTGAAAGTCCCCGTGGAAATGCCACTCAAGCCTTCCAAGCCCAGATGAGTCCCAAGCCCCCCCGGCTGAGCCTGGGCCCCTGCAGAGCAGATTCACTGGCCACGCTGGTGCCTGCTAGAGCGTAGTGAGCCACCAGGGCTGCAAACTGCAGCTGCAGCACTCTGCATGCACCAATCTGCACTAACAACCTAGGAAAGATGTTGTGCATCTTTCTTTCCTGCAGCAATACAGACAGTAACACAGCTGCCACAGATGGAGAGGGGCCAGTGGATTTGCTAACCCACAGCAAAGAGATGTGAAAGATCGAGTAGCTGAATTGACTGGCTTCGAAACAGCAATCTAACAAACCAATGGCTTTTGGGTAAGTCTAGTTTGTCCAAAAAGATCTGTGGTTTTGTAGTCCATGCTCATGTGACAGCCTTCCATTGGGAGCGTGAAGCAAGATCCATTCTTGTTGACCTGATTAAAGGCTCAGCTGCAAGGCACAGCCATCACTGAGAGGCTCGTCTTTCAACTCCTCTTTCCCCTGAGCTGCAGGGGAAAGCTAGCTGAGAAAGCCAGTTAAATGATGGCTGGCAGGACAGGGAAGAGGCAGTGTTAGCAGGCGTTGTAAACCCATGGCTGGCAATAAAAGGGTCCGTAGTTTGTAGCATTATGGGCTATATAAGCTGAAGTGAGAAAACTCCAGGAAAACCGTAGATGAAGTTGATTTGGCCTTTTTGCTTCTCTTTAGACATAATTGAGAGTGGGTTCAAAACATTCACATTGTGCTGATGAAGATTCTGACTCATGGTGTCTGTTAGAGGAGAGGAAGGGAGGAAGCTGAGGCAAAACACACAACCCTGTTTTGCCTGCCCAACCTGTTCCACCTGTCTGCCAAGGAGACACTCCAGAGTGCAGGAGTAAGACCATACATTATGTTAGTCTCATAAAGGAGTCAGGACATGTACTGCTTATCCCTTGTGGATTTAAGCCACAGCAAAAATTACGTTGGAAGCTGCTGCCCAGCAAAACATCAGTGTTCTGTCCTCTGCCTGATTGCCCCAACCTCCTGCTTTATTGGACAAAAACCTGCCTCAAAAATTGGCATGCAAGAGAGAAGCCAGAGCACATTCAGTGGGAAGTGTGCATGAAATGGAGCACTTGTTCAACAAAAGTCTTTCACTTGCTCTTTTTCTTATCTTTGATCCACTTCCCTAGAGTCTTTTCAGGACCATTCACCACCAGGCACATAAGCCCCTGCCACAACAGCTTAAGAGACATTCTTCCTGTCCCAGCTGATGAGAAGAAACATTATTCTGCAATATGGCCAAGATCTTCCAGGCCTTTTATCACCTAGAGCAGGATCACAGAAAAACTCTGCACAACCTTTCCTCTTTTAGTACAGAGAGTTTACAACTATATTATGCAGATCTTTTATGCATTTCTTTGTATTTTATTTTTTTTACTCTTCCCAATCTCTTTTAAACTTCTTCCCCTTTGCACATCTGAGCTTTGCTGATCACAGAGGTCAAACAGATTGAAAACATGTGTGCAAGTAAAGTGGCTTCACCTTTGACCTCAAACTATTCCTTCTTGGGAACATTTAATTTGCTCTAACCAAATGTATTTTTATTTTAATGGAATGCTCTTTGCCTGAGGCAAACTGTGTGGAAGTCCATCAGATGTGTTTTCATTTTACCACTTTGTAGAAAAGTGTATTAATCCATTTTGCTTTACATCTGGATTTTTTTTTAACACAGCACTGGGATTTTCCCCCTGTATGTGCAGCACTACCCATGGCTCCTGTGCAGAAAACAAAACAGAGAAATATGAAATTAAATGGACCAAAGAGGTGTGTTAAGAATGAAAGTAGATCCTAATTGCAAAGAGAAAATTCTTTTGGCATCCTGGGTCTACATATTTCCATTTCTGCTAGGTTATATATTTTCCAAGGATGATGCTCTGTGCTATGCCAGATGGCAGGGGATGTGAAAATTTGGTTCATAACACTATCCTGGATCCTTTTGGTGAGGTGAGATCCTTTACATTAAGATCAAGCTGTGGCTACAGGTCCTCACTTTCAGCTTGTGTCTCTGTGATTTAATTCAAGGCTTGTAGCACTTTGTGGCAGAACACAATGTAGAAGACGCTACCATTTCAGACCATGTTATGATTTTGATTGTTTTGGAAGTCTTACACATTAGTTTCTCCTAAGCAGCTCCCCTAAGCTGTTTGGGGCAGTTTTCAAGCTGCTATGCATTCATGCATAGCCTGTGAGTATCTGACCAGCCTACCTGTTTTAAAAACCAAGAGGTATAGCTAGATTTAGTTTGTAGGTGTTTTATTTTATTTTTTTTTTCTTTGTAAGAGATGATTTCCAGCTCATGTAAGCTTCATTGTTAGTTGTCTCACCATTCTGACTCTGCCACCACTCATTTTGGGGTTGAGTACTGAATTCAACATGATATGACAACCTTACATGAGAAAGCCAGAGTAAATGTCATCCCCTAATAGACATGAATGATGGAATGAGTCTGTGCCCAGGAATCTCCATTCGTTTTGCATAGTCCCTGCATCCTATTTGGGCAGCTTGCTTCTGAGAGGAACAACCCTCCCTTTGAAACCCAAAAGGTTGAATGATTCCCTGTGTGGCTGCAACATTGTCCTACTTTTCTGCAGTGCTTCCATTTAACAGTCTGCTATCAGATGAAATTATTTCAGCACTACCACTGTCTAGAACACTACAAAAAGCCATAACAGCAACAAAAAAAGAATAGTGTGTAGATAAATAAAGCTGTGTTTCCTCCTCTTGTGGATCCAAGGGAGGATTCCCATAGCTGCAGGAATGTAGAGCCTACTGAGATTATTCACAGTGAATAAATTGAGTAAATTGCAGGGCTGGTCGTGTGTATTGTTTTCTTCTGTGCATGCATCAGGTATTCCTTAACAAGGTCCAATTTCTGTCAATGGGAATATTTGTTAATAAGTATTTGCTATATGTATTTGTTAAACAGCTTGGACGAAGCATTTTCCGTCCAGTGAGAGGTTCACTTTGGATATCCACTATTCATTATTCACCGTGTGTGTGTTCACACAAGTCATATGGTATTGTCACTGCTCCTTACTTGAATAACTCTAGTTAAACAGGAGACTAATGAATGTTGGAGCACACATGGTGAATAACTAATAACTACGAACATGCTCTCTCACTTGCACCTGCACTTTGCTATAACCAGGGCTGTCTGACAGCATGGGGTGGTGGGGCTGTAATCTGGGCCTCCCAGCTCCAAGGGCCTCTTTCTCTGGCTGTGGCACTCTTTGTGCTTTGCATGTGCCATACAAGTCACTCAGGGCATGCAGCTTGTTGCTGTGTGCCATGAGACACTTCTTAGCTGGACTTGGGGCCTTGAGTGCCTGTAAATGGGCTCTACCTGTAGACACTGGTATGCAAACCTGCTTACTTCTCAACATTGGGGTAAGGAAATGGGAATCTGGCTATTTAAATGACAGGAAACAGAAAGAAACATGGGACAAGTCCATAGTCAACCTAGTTCCTTAAACTTTCCTGTAGTGGGAAGTCCAGCTCCCTCATATTGCTCTTCTGGTGCAAAGGAACCAAGTGGTCCCATGGATGTACCTCCACAGCAAGGTGTGATTTTAGCACAAGATGAGGAATCAGTGCCAGGTGCCAGTTAACCAGCATGCCCATCAGTGTCTTTGAAGGTGCACTGCAGAGGCCTCAAGCCACTCTGGCAACAAGGGATCCAGGTATGTGCCCGGTGGCCAGTTTGGAGGTTGGGCAGTGCAGTCAGACGAGAGAGGTTGTGTCACATGGCTGTGACCACCACCTTTAATGTGAGAGGCAAAAGCATCCCTGATCAGGTACCATTTTCCTTCTCACCACCCTTATTCATCTTTTTTACTCAAGTTCTCTTGTGTCTTCCATGATCTAATGCTTGCCATTACTAGGTTGAAGATGGTATGCTTGTGGTATTTACCACCTTCCCCAACTTGCTTTTCACCTTGTCCACTACTACCCAAACCTGAAGGTTTCTGAAACCCCTGAAAGTGTGGTAAAATATACTTCACATACACCATCACAGTTACTGATGAAAGAGCGTGGAGGAAAATGTTCCATCCAACAATGATGGTTTTGCCATCACAACTGCCTTCATATTTTTAGGGGTCGTGTCACCATACAAAAAGGTTTTATGCCTCCTTGTTCCTCAGAACCTGTTGGGGAAGGACTACACTACTACGTTGCTTTTGCCTCTTCGTAGATTTGTGCTTTCCTACCTTCTGACTGCTTCTGCCCTTTTCATTTCTCATTGGGGAAGCTCCAAGGTCCCTTGCTGCTGGAACATTTTTCCTCATGTGTTCGCAGTGTCTAGCACAACATAGTCCTGATCTCTGCTGGTAGATACTAGGCACTCATGGAATTCAAACAACAAATAATCCTCATTCCTGCTGTATTGCTCTTGTGCTATATATCAGATGAAAGAGGGTAGCTCTTAATCTTCTTACTGTCAGGATTATACAGGTATATTTCTGATAGAGAACTTTTAAACTACCATACAGTGAAAAGTTGGAAGGTCTCTTGTAAATCACACTTTACTCACATATAAACAAAACTTAAATCAAGTTGATGAGCAATACCCTCCACAGGATAAATGTCTGATACTGGATTTATTTCAGATCTGTTTACACAAAGGATTGATGACGATCAATATCTGCCCTTGGGATGAGCAGGGAAACAAAAACGCTGGCGATCAGGCCACTTGATGTCACTATTGCTTGACAATGTGCACGGGCAACTGAGAGTATAAATGGGGTTAGCTCAAAAGGACAGCAGGACAGGGGCTTTAAGGAAGGCCTCTGGGTCATCTATTTTAAAAGAATGAGAAAGATACACTATTTATGATTGTGCATAAATTTTGCCTCTATACATTTAGCAGCGTTAGTGGAGAACTCCCTTCCCTTCTGCACTCGTGGCTGAAAGTGGCTCTGACTGGGTTTGGAGCAGGATTCACACGTTTTTCACTTGCTCAGTGTAAGAACAGGACACTTTCTTTGTCTCTCTGGCACCTCTGTGTGGGGTGCATTGTGGCACTGAGCAGAGCGCCTGTCTGATCCAGTGGTCCAGGCTTATATTAGTAACTCTGGTATTTTACCATACACCAGGTCAGACTGGGTCCATAATGATAACTATGAAGCAGAATAATTTTGTCCACTGCCATGAAATTTTCTGGCTTCAGTTTTCTGATTTTTACAAAATGCAGTCTGTGTTTCCCTTGATGAGTTTGGGTCCTCACCTGGGCAGTCAACAGAGGAAACATTTTTATTTGCTCACTGCAGAGATTTCACCATTCAGCGAACTTATTAGTCGCAGTTGAACCACAAATAATTTATCAAAGTCCATGGTGAATAAATATCTAATACTCCTACCCACACAACTTCATCTAAGTCCCATGAAACTGGGCAATGAGTTTCTTCTCCTTTTGGAAGACCTAAGGTTACTAAATAATTCAGAAGCCTCCCTCCTAGCTGTGGTAGGATGTGTGCCTTTAAACTACCTCAAAGTGCTTTTTGCTAGGAATTGAGCCATACTGGTCACTCCTTTGTCTTCTGGTAAGATGAGTATTTACTTGGATGAAAAGTGGGTGAGTGCCTTTGTGTGTGAAACTGTGACAGCAATTAAAATCCAAATTCTTTGTTCTTGGAATGATTAAAACCACGGGCAGTTTGGGGATCTCTTTCTTGGATCATTGTCATTTACAGAGAGCTCTTGGAATTGTCCTGTTTGGGAGGAGTTGCAGGTGTGCTGTGCTTGCTCAGAATATTTATATTTTATCTGTTGGGAACAATTAACTTATTTTTGGTTTGAATTTTCATTAAACAGTTCACTTTTCCTCTGCTGCTAGTTCTTGCCCTTGAGCAGTAGTGTTAGTTATATCTGCTTACATGGCTCTGACTACAGGTGAGCAACATGACAGGCAATATCTAAAGTATTCGCATGCACAGGATACCCATCAGTGGAATTTAACCCACTCTCCTAAGCCATGGGCCAAACACTTTTACCATGGGACAAGCTTCCCTTACTGTTAGGAAAGTAAAACTCAAATCTCACCAGGTTTCCAGCAGGCCCCATTTCTTTGTGGAAGATGTTCAGCATCACAAGTGATGTTTGTAGGAGCCTGGCTTTATTTTTAATTATCCCCACAGATGACCCTATGTGGATGACTACAGTAACAGGTGCTGTCTTTCTCCTTCCTAGGGAAAAGGGAGATGAGCTCTTCCAAGGTGAGTGATCATCTCTCACTTCAGCAGCTTGAGTACTCCTGTTCCTAAAACCTGAGGAAATGGCTCAGGTGTGTCTTGGCCCTTCTTAACAGAAGATCAATATACAACATTGAATAAGTTTTAAAGCTGAGGTAATTTGTAGTGACTCCACTGACATATGGTTGGATGGTCACTAAAAGGAGACAAAAATAATGGTACACTGAATCAAAAATCTGCTGGTTTATTTCCAAATCTTTCAGTCTGGGCATCACCCAGTGTATGAGCTGAAGAGCTGAGGTGAGATCCCAGATGGCACCTCCAACAGAAGCGTCGAGGACAAGCGTGTGCACCCTTATGGCATGGTGTGCTCTTTGCTGCTAGTCTAGCTGGCCCAGTGGAACCGCTCATGCCAGTGTAATCATGATTTAATCATATTGATAGTGCTAGGCAATTGATGGAAATGTGGCATGAAAGACAAAAATGCATGAAAAATACCCTTTCTGACAAGCACTTTATTTTCTGTACAAAAAATTGCTATCTCTTGTGAATTTTAAACTACCCTAAAGAATTTCACGTTGAGGCAACTTTCTTTACAGAGTTCTGCAGCTTATTTTAAAAACACCAGTAGAAAGGCTTTTTTCTCTATTAAACTGCGTATGTTTTAAGCGTAATTTCCATGGAGTCCTTATTAATTTCTATAGCTCTCTGTTTAATTTTCTTTTGTTTCATAAAAAACATTGTAAAATTGTAACTAGTATGGTTGGTGACCACATTTCAGGGATGTGTCATGGCATCTCTCAGTGAGTTGCCTTTCATTTAATTTCCTTCAATCCATTCTTTGGCAACCTCCAACAAACTGTAGAAGCATGGAAGAAAGATCTGAGCATTTATGATGGACTGTGAGTGGAAAGGATTTGGAACTGTCGTTAATGAGCTGTAGCCATTTGGTTTTGCTTCTCAGACAGTCATGTGTACTTTAAGTAAAAGACAAAATCGAGCTCTTTAAGATGTCTCGAGTCACCCCATCATTTCAGCATTATCTGGGAATTCTGGTGTGCTCTCCCATTACAAGACCATTCTGGAACTGAATGGTCAGTGATGATAAACAGTGCTAATGGATTACTGAGTAGGGGGAAGGTAGGAGATATTAATAAGGTAAGATTTTTAATTAATTTTTCAAGTTAATTAAAATGTCCAAAAGCACAATAAAACTGCAGAAAATCTGGCAAGGGAATGGCAGCCTGTCTGATTAATGCAAGTCAACTGTCTTCTGAGGGTAATAGTAATAATGATGAGATTATGGATATGGAAGAACCTGCTAAAGAGATATGAGATGCTTGTGGAATACAAACTGTGTCCTAGTTACTATTTTATGGTGCACAATGGATCTTATTAAGGAGGAATAGCAGTAAGAATTACCACTGAATTGCTCAATAAAAGTATTGTGTAATTAACACTGCTGCACCATCAGCTTGAGTGCTACCTCCCATTGATACTCCCTATCCTTCATGTACTTTTGGTTTTTAACTAAAGTATGGGAGTTTCAATGGCAGATGCAGGCAGCTTGAAAAACATGTTGCCTTGTGCATGATGATACTCGGAAAAAGGCAAGCGAGTACTGAAGGGCTGGAGTGGAATGTGATATTCAGAAGTGACTGGCAGGAACTTCCACAAATGAGAGTTTGACACTCCATTCCCTCAGCAAAAATAACACTGAAGCAAAATAACAACAATAACATTGATAGAGAGAGCAAAAATACTTTCTTTCTGGCATTCCCAGTCTCCTCCTTAATGAGGTTTTTTGAAAGCATGTGTTCCCCATCCAAGCAGAAAACAAGTCCAACTGAGGCTGGTGCACAAGTGATGAATGGGATTCACTGATGGGTACTTTTTTACAGCATTAAGTTTCTTATTGCATATATATGCCTCGTGCCTGCTGCAGTGGTGCTCTGCTCTTGGCTGAGTATTCTAGGCAGTTTCCAAAAGAAGTATTGCAACATCTTAATTAGTGACATCAGTATCATACAGGAGATGACACTTACTACAGTTCCATCCTGATGGAAAAAGAAGTAGTCAGCATCATCAGGAAAAATATGGTATTGCAGATCTTATGGTAGTTCACTTAACTCTCAAAGAAATATCCTTGCTGTTGAAGACCAGATGTAAACCAAAGCTCATACACTCTGAGCGATGCCCATCACAGTTTTCTATAGAAAACAAAATCTGCTGGCTGCAAAGCCAAACTCCTCAAAATTAATATTGAAAGACCAGTTCAACCATAGATTTGGCTAGACCAAAAATGGGATCTGAACTGCCCGTTTGTTTCAGGATGTTTGGAGCCCGAGTTATGAAGTTATGATAGACTGAGCCTGTGCTCATAATGAATCACTAGGTTTTTTTCAGTTCCTGGCTAGGTTATGCTATATCCCATGTTCATTTTATTCAAGCCCCTTTCTGTCAAGAACAAAATTCTTAATTCCATCTTCAGTGTTTACCCAGGCTGCTCTTAAAAATGAAAATAGTATCTGGAGGATTTTAGTCTTGGTGAAATAATAAAGGGAAGTAAAAGCCTCCTGTCTTGAATTCTGAGTAGGCTGTATCACCACATGCAAGAGAAATGGTTGCTATAGATTGCCTTGTTATTAAAAGGGGAGGGTGAAAAATGGCAAGGAAAGTTTGAAGCTGGCTGATGTAAAACAGAACCAATTTATAGGGAGCTGGCTGAGGACTGCAGTTTTATAAGGTGCACTTTAAACAACCATGCAGTGTACTAAAAATATCATAAAAACTATAGCTTCTAGCCACAAGTTTCAGAAAATGCTTAGTGGCAAAAAGAGAAAAAGCTGGAAGATATAGGGCATAAAGAAAATCAAATACACAGAATGGAAGAATATTTAGGTCTAGGCTTTTGCTTCAGGCTACAGCTCAATGCAAGCACAAGATACCACATGCTGTTCAGTAGGACAGGATGCATCTCCATAGTGTTAAAAGTTCATAAATGCCACAAGAGAGGAGCCACAAGACATTCAGTGTCTGAGACTGACTTAGATCTTTCACTCTACACTCTGCAGATCCCACTGACACCCAGAGAAGTGCTGCCACCCATCCTGCCATTTTTCTCCTGAGATCTCACCAGATTCACCAAAGCCGCCTAACTGCTCATCAGTTGTCAAAGCCCATTGCTCCTTTGCTCCCATTTTAACAGGAAAACATTACCTGCAGAGGCTGGGGTGAGTGGTTCCCTCCATAAAACCGTGCTCCCTGAAAGAGCTGCCCTGATGCTGGAATAGCAATGGTCCAAGGAGATGATCTGCCATGTTGCAGGCTTGGAAATCAGTCCAGAAAGGCATCAGCAGAAACCAGCCACTGGTGCTGTTCACACCAGAGTTTTTTTCAAGACTTCTCTTACTGGCTGTTTGTCCCCAGCATCTCCCAAAAGGAGAAGTCATGCTTGGCTATTTTTTTTTTTTTTTTTTTGGTAACTCATATTTACCTGAGAGCTGGTCTCTGGAGCTGCTCTTGAAAACAAGAGGAGGGAGAGACCAGAAAGGGTAGGAAGGTTGCCATGAAACAGAAAAACTTGCACGGATGTCATGAACATTTGTCATACTTCCTGGGATATTTAAATGTTTCATTAGAAGTGTATGGCATGGCCCTGCCAGTCACAGGATCTTAAGGGGCCCATCAGAAACATCTCTCTGAGGCAGAGTACCTGCCTCACCCCTCCTGGCTGTGTGCCATGTCAGGAAGGGATTAACTTGCCACTGATCTATGAGGGCAGCAAACTGAAATATCCCAGTGCCAGTGCAGCCATGCTGCCTGGGACAGATGGGATCAAACTAGGGATCTTTCCCTTTCACCCTACTTTTGGAGCCAGCTGCTCCATCTGATTTCAGGAGAGGAAATGATACCTTGGTCTGCAGTTTCAGCAGCAAATATCATAGGCTAGTTGCAAGACAAGAGGGAGGAAATAATTGTTCTGAAAACCATCACAGGTATTTTTTTTTTACAGGATGTTAAAAGTAGGCTTTTAAATACTCCTCTCCCAGTCCTCACTCACAATAGCAGGAGCTGGGGTCAGACATCTTTTCTTGCAGTGATTAATACCTTCCTACAAAAGGACTGCCATTAAATGCAACGGGGCAGCCTGCAGAGCAAGGCTTTCCTCTGCAGGAGAAAGAGTGGCTCTGTGTCTGCAGACCGTGGCAGACTCTGAACTTCCCAGTTTCCTCCACTGCTCAGGCAGTCAAGTCTCCGGCTGCCACCTCTCGCATCCTCAGTTTATGGCAAACATAAAACAGGAGGCCATTTAAAAAAATAAGATAAAGCAGACCCTAAATTTAAAATGTGTTGATATAAATCATTCATGCAACAGATTGCATTTATTTATTGCCTTTGTTTGCAGCGCAAGAAATCTGTTAGATGCGCCTCGCAGAATTCATAGATTAAAAAATAAAAATCCTTATGAGATACAGGCTTTGTGCCCAAAATGCAGCACTTTCCTATTAAAACCTTTAGTCGTCTTCAGAGGGAATATGCTGGCACTGTTTCCCCCATCATCTACTTCCTCTTTCTCACCTCTGAAGCTGCTTCCCAGCCACAGGGATCTGTTTCATGCTCCAGCTCCAGTGGCTCATGGCCTTTCTGACCTTAGCTCCAACCTGTCTCCTGATGGACAAGCTGGCAGCTCTTCCCCCAGCCTGGAGGACACCTGGCAGCAGCCTCATGGGCAGCAGAGCATTGGGGAGGAGAAAGTGACCTTGTATCTACACTTGGGACCAGAAAGAGAGGACAAAAGTTCATTTAAAAAAAAAATCTAAGTGGGGCAGTCTTTCAAAGACCAAGAGTCACCTCTCAATAGTGGGACATCTGGTGACATTAGCTGAAGTTTCATAAAAGCTCCCTATGGCCTTTTCAGAAATAGAGCAGATTTCAAAAAGAAAGAAAGAAAGAGAATACAGAGCCCTATGTATTAGTGTTGATTTATCTCCATCTTCTATGCAAAGGATAGAAAACCAGCAAAGGATCCTGACTCGATTTTCTTCATCTCTGAAACAGGAGAAATGCCAGTCATGAATGTATGTTATTTACAAAGACGTAGTTTTGTCCTGCTTTCTTCCTTTATTTCATTATTTATTGAGTAAGATAATAGCTTATGGTACTTACACAGAGCCAGCTGTTTGCAGGATGCCAAGAGCAGGTGGTCTGGGAGGCCTCTGATGAATTGCAAAAGACACTTACCAGCTGCTATCGCTGTGTGAAATGAGCAAACCTGCAAAATCTTTATTTTCAATTGGATTGTACTTTTAAGTAAGCAGGGGAGACAGCCAGTATAACTACAGACCATGACCAACAACCCACATAAAGTGTGTGCAAACACAAGTGATTAATGTACCAGGATTTCAAAACATCCAAAATGAGTGAGTCAGGTTTAATAGGGTGCGTGAGAGGGAAGGGGAGCAGGAAGGGATGGGAGGGAGCTGGGGCATGCATGGAGGGACTGCAGGATGAGGGGCTGCTTACATGACATGAGGAATAAGGCAAAAAGGAACTCTTTCAAGAATCTGAATAGTCTATACAGTGTTCTTAGCCTCTCTCATATTTTTATTCTCCCTTGTAAACAATACTGTTGGTTGAAAGTTTTCCTGGATTTTTTCCTTCTTTTTCTCATCACCCTCACCCCTCTTTTTTTTTCTTTTTCTTTTTTTTTTTTTTCAATTATGTAGGACACTCTCGTGTGCTGCCTCACCAGGGCACAATCCTTTGGTGGTAACCACATCCTCAAATGGTCACTGAAGAGATGCAGGGATAATGGGTTACAAAGACAGACATTAATAAGGTAAGATAAGAGAGGGGAGGTTTATTAATTTTTCAAGTAAAGTTAGGATGCCCAAGGGCACAGTAAAACTGTAAAGAATCTAGTGAGGGATGAGAGGCCTAGCTGATTAATGCAAGTCAGCTGTCCTCAGAGGGTGATTGCAATAATGATGAGATTATGGAAGAACCTGCTGAAGACAAATGAGATGCATGTGGAATAAAAACTAAGTGTCCTAGTTACTCTTTTGGAGTGCACGATGGATTTTATTAAGGAGGAACAGCAATATAAATTACTGCTGACTGAGATGCCAAAGTGAGGAGCCGGGCTTGCTTTGCTGGAGTTTCTTCACTTGAGAGGTAGCAAGCAACTCAGGGTGCCTCGCTTGAAAACAATCCGAAAAAAAAAAAAAGGAAAAGTGGGATAGGGACTTTGTCCCATACTGCAAAAGAAGATAATATTTCTGCTTGATGTCTTTGATGTACCTTTTCCTCCACTCCCTTCAGCTCCATTACCTCATTGCTTCCCTATGCTGGGGTGGATAATTCTAGGCTTCCCAGTTTGTCCCAGGAGCCCTTACCCTGTCCAGAAGTGGCTTTTCTCCAGACAGCCCCACCATGCAGTGCATGAATAAGGCAATGTTTCTGAGGGCAGCAGTTTTCCAGACTGCCTTCCTTCCTTTTCTGACCAACCTTTCTATTTTCTCATTCCTTGACACTTGCCCCCATGATTTTGCTGCCACTACCTCCTCGTCCTTGGTGTCCCCAACTTCTCTTAGCACCTATTTTGGCTTTTTCCTCTCTACCCTGGGTTTTGTGCTGCCTGCCAGTTCCATGCAGACCCTCCCACCAGCCCTGTGACTCTCACCATGGTTTTCCTGCCCTTTGCTCCTCTACAATAACATGAGGACTAGAGGCATGATGGTTATTGCTTTTGTGGATCTTAATCAGCACACAGAAGACTTGGTGGGGTAGCATGTCCTCTGCACCTAAAAGGTGTAGGAATAACTTCCTGAAGCGGGAGGGCAAGGGATGACTTCCAGATGCAGGGGCTGGCAAACCTGCACCAAGTTGCGCAGTGGGAACCAAACTGTAATTAACAGCATAGTAAGAAAAGGCATGACATGGTTTCTTGTATAAATTTTCCAGGTCCTCTGTTTCTTTCCAGTGTATTAACTGTCCATGGTAACAGGAAATAAGAAATTATAATATCAACTGCTTGTGTTACAGTGCAAAGTCAGCATTTCCATTTGAAAATCTGTTTCTAATGGGTTTGAGTAATACAATAATGAACTTTCACTTCAGGATTAATCCTGGTATTTAGAGGTCCCAGTCTGACTGCGTTTTTTTCCCCTACAAAATTTAGTGGATAAGTCTGGGCATTATAAGTCTTCACCACCTCCCCACAGCTCAGAATTTACTTTCTCCTGAAAGCTTCCATCTTCCCTTTATTGTCCTTGTAAGGTGATGGTATGGGGTTCTCATCTCTTTTGCCTTGATGGATTTTTTTTTAATGGATATAAGTAACTACTAGATGTCAAAACAGCATTTTCTCCCACAGGCTAAGTATGTAATTACCTGATAGATGGACATTTCTGTATCATTAAGATGGTCTAAATACATATTTATGCAGCAGACAGTAATGATTTCATTTTAGCAGCTCCCTACATACATATTTACATGAAAGACCATACTGTTCTG
Organism: Rhabdornis inornatus; assembly: GCA_013397075.1. Lineage (NCBI taxonomy): Eukaryota > Metazoa > Chordata > Aves > Passeriformes > Rhabdornithidae > Rhabdornis > Rhabdornis inornatus. The sequence goes on along the minus strand of VWZS01002632.1, from coordinate 2,116,276 downwards.
CAGCTTCAGCCCCCATAAACCTCATTTGTGACATGTGAATCTGCTGCATTTCATGCACAACACTGCAGACGTGCAGAACAGCCTTACGTGGGGCTACCCTCACGGGGGGGGTGGTCACTACTGGGTGAACAGAAAGTGATGTTACATAAATAGAATGCATTTTCCAAAGGAAAGGCAAAAACAAAATTGCAAACACACAAAAATAACAGCCCTAAAAGATCATGTAAGTATCGTGCCTCTGATTCCCAATAGCAGATGTTTCGGGTGTTGAAACTCCCACCAGAACAGCTGCAGGAATGTAGAATCACATCTGGGCTTGCGACGGGGCTGCATCATTACCCACCAACAGCAAAACAGCCAGATGCTTCCAATTCATTTTAGGGAGAGAACTTAAAGTTTGAGCCCGTGAACATCCCTGCTTTACAACCAATATTCACCATTGGCTGTTCCTGGATGTGCTGCTGAGGCGGTGGCAGGAGCCAGGACATGGCCAAGCTACTGGGTGGCATTGCAGTATGGTGGAGTCACCTGACATGAGGGGCAGAGGTGGGGCAGGGGGTCTGGGCTGCCTCAGTGCCCGCTTTAGGAGCTGAGGATGATATCTTCAGCCCCATGGAAGTGCAGTGGAGATATTGCTGCTGTCTCTTGGTGCACACCCCGCTCCTTTGCTGCAATGCCTGCAATACCTTCCCTCTCCTGCCACTTTCTGCCTCTGGCAACTGTGTTCAGCACACCTGCATGTTTTGGGATGGTGTTTTGGCTTCATGTTCTACTGAAGGATGTGTTATGGGAGAGTGCCTCAAATCTAGGGATGAAAGCAAGCGAGGGCAGCTGGCTTGACACTTGAGCCCTGGTGCTCACGTCTCTTGCCACGCTCCTTTCCTGCACTGGCTCTGGTGGACAGAGTGAGCTGTGGACTGAAGGTGTCTCACTCCAGAAGCACTCACATGTCAAAGGTGCTTGGAAGGAAGAAATTTTGCTTTTGCTCTGGCTCTCTGCATGAGTTCCTATTCAAAGCTCTAGCTCCCATTGCATAAGTATGTCATCTGGGGACAATTCCTCCAAGCAATGGTTACTTAGTGTGCCAAGCACCTAAAATATGGCTTGCTTGGTTCCTCTCTACCAGTGTTTTTCCATCTCCCTAATGGGACTTGCAAACTCTGTGGTGGCAGCTGTATTGTGCTATTTCATCATTTTAGAGAGGGTTGCTCTTGCTTGCCTGTTGTACCACATCTCAGCAGTGGCTGATGCCTGGCAGCGGTTAACCTATCTGTCAGGAGAAAAAGGCACCCTTGGCTCTCTCCTTCTGCCTTGGCTCTCTCCTTCTTCCTTGACTCTCTCCTTCTACCTTACCTCAGTGGGATTGCAGGTGTAGGCACAGACATCCACTTTCTCCAGCCTCATATTCAAGACAGAAATATGAGTCTTATATGGCTCAGATATCAATGCCTGACCAAATCTACATCTGAACCTGATCAGAGTTGGACACTGACCCTTGGGCCACTCAGACAGTCCTGCTGTCACCACACCACAGTTATTAATATGGTAATTTTTTTTTGCATGTAACCATACACAAAAAACTGGAGAAGATTAGTTACATGATTTGCAACAAAATTATCTTTTTAATCAAAGGTTGTTACTGCACAACCAAGGGTTGTACAGAAGCTTTTTAAAAAAAGAAGCTATACACAAAATTAAATAACAGTACCAACATTTACAAGTATGTGCTTATAATCACCTTTTTGTCACTTGTCCATAGCCTGGACAACAGGAGGGGCAGAAGAAGGTTTTAATACGGCTTCTGATGTGCCTACAAGAATCACAAAAAGGCTCCAATTAGAACTGAGGTGGTTTAGCAAAATGTTCAGTGTCATATGGTTTAAAGGACAGACATAGAAGCAGATGGATTTCTCCTTCTAGGGTGGGGGCTTAATTGTCAGTGGGGCAAATGGAATCCATACTCTTGCATGAGGAGGAGACTGTTCTTTACCTGCATATTGTCAAACAAGATCATTTTTAGAGAAATTGATGACAATTTTCCTTAAAAAAAACCAAACTAATCTACAAATCAGAACATCCCTCTCTCTAGGGAGGGAATGTTGTGTGCTTTTGTATTTTTTTGATTACTGCTGGTGAACATCTGTTTTGACAGTAGCAGGGAGGTTTGATAGGATTAGATAAACTTCCAGTACTGCTGAGAATGTGAATTTCTCTCTCAAATGGAACCTTTTAACAAAGATCTTCCCCCCCTTCACCACCATCAGGTGAGGATCAGGAGGAGGAGGAGGAACAGAACTGTGCTTGAGTCAGGCAGAAGGAAGATGCAGGTAAACCCTTCCTGGTGCAGGAAGCCCCATTTTCTGTGTCTGTGCTCTCCAGGACGGTGGCCTGCCATACTGGAGAAGCCCCATGGAGATTGGATTCCAGCCCATGTTGTCTGTACCCCTCTTTCACTCTGAATTTCCATGGCAATCACTTCATCTGTCTTTTGGGGTTTTCAGAAGCATCTGCCTTCATAGCTTTACTGAATGGAAGAAATGTTCTGAGGGATATTCCTCTGAGTGCTGCCAACTCCCAGAAGTGCAGGGTGTCCCTGAGCCCAGGGAGGGCTGTACTGACCCTCCAACATGCAGTCGCTGCTCTTCAGCTTCTGAAGGAAAACTGGGAGGCACAAAAATCCAAAAGGGTCACAAGTGCCTCTGAAATAAATTAGAATGTAAGTTCCCCATGGACCCAAGCTGCTGTTGTGGGGTAAATCACTGTCAAAGCAGACCTTGCTTAAAAATACCTGAAATGTTTCTTATGAGTTCACCAATGAGTGCAAATCCTTTCACTGCCTGGAAGGTTCATTAATATCATTTCAGTGTAATGAGTGAAAGCAAAATGGCAATATAGGGCAACTAATGAAAACAAAGATTAAGCACAATTTCTTTGTTTCCCAAGGGAACAGTTTTTTTGTTTTTTTTTTTTTTTTCAGGAAACAAATTTCTGTCTATGTGTGAGAAATTGTACAGCTTCCTTTTTTTACCCTTTCCGTAAAATTTTATACAAAACTTGATCATAAAGAAGAAGAACATAGTAAAATAGTGTCTGTTTGGAACAGAATATGGTATTACAGACCTAGAATACATGAGAAAAATCAATAGCTTTGTATAAGCGTGAAGTCCATAATCACTCTGCAGACATACCTTGGAGAATATATGTATTTTAGCTGTCTTTGTACAAAACCTTCCAGGGAACTGCACATAATAATAATTAATCATGTAATTAATACTTAATTTACAAACGGCACAGTATGCCCCACTCTCCTGCAGAGACACTTGGGGTGATAAGCAACAGAAAAATAGAATTCAAATAAAAATAACTCATTAAAATAAACTCAAGAAAGATAATAAATGAAGGAGGAAAGATGTGCCACTGCAAATGCATAAACAGAACAGAAAATGCTTAAAAGCTCCCAGCCTCATCCTGCTTTTAACAAGACTCCCATTTGCTTTGGTGGAGACAGGGATGTCCTTGAGAGCCTTGGGAAGTCCTCATGTGATGCTTTATAAAGGCAGAAAAGACATCCATCTTCCATCAAAGCCTAGTGGGTTTGTGAGCTGGAGGTCTGAGACACTTTTTAGCTGTGAATAAACCCTCCTAAGTGAACTGAACACCACTCACTGGTGCGCTCGCTGACTTCTTCAAAACAGATTCAGGAAGACTAACAGGTGCTGACTTTTTCCAAAACTGGCTTAGCTCCATGTCTGTCAATTCTACTCTTTGCTAGGGCTTTAGGCATTTTCCTGGTACCAGAGTAAGGCTTACAGCTCTGTAGTTTTTAAAATTGCCCTTTCAAGGCTTTCCTAAAGACTGTGTCATGGCTGCTGTTTTTCAGTCCTGTGTTATGAAACAGGTCTGTCAGATAAACTAAGATTCAAGCTACATTTGGTGGTGATCAACTTCAGATTTGAGTTCTTTCAGAGCTTTTGGGTTAAAAAAAATTCTACCTCCTGATTTGTTACGATTTGAATTGCTAATTTTCCCTGAAACATCTTCACTGATCCTTTTTTTGTAATACATTCTTCAAGCTCATTCCCCATGTGTGAGGTGTGAAAACTTTCTAGCTTCTGATGTGCATGCTAATACAAATAAGTTGGGTAGATTTTGCTATGTGTTTCCCTTTGATGAGTTTTGATCCCACAAACTTTCTTGTAGGTATTTTTGCATTTTTTCCCTTTCTTTCTTTTCACCTCTTTCTAGAGGCAGACGCTTCTCAGTCATTCTTGCTTTCATTAGTATATCTTAGCATGCATATATATAAAATTTAGATGAATATTATAAATTTAAACGTTCATATTCTCCCCTGTTTCTTCACCTATGCATGAATTCCCCCTCCCCCCTTTTTTTTTAAAATGCATTTTTACTTATAATTGCCTCCTTTACTCTGGCATTTATCCAAACTAGCATGTTTGAATCTTTTGGAGTAACATATCGTTAACCTGAGCCTCTGATGTGTAGTCTTTAGACATCTTCCACAACACCAAAAGTGCATTTTTTATCACAGAAGCCCTCTTTATTTTGCTTTAAATTATTTGCTGATGTTTCTATAGCTCTGCTTTTAAACATCAAGTGTTACTTAGTGTGATCTTCAGAAATTTTTTCCTCTGAAAGGACACTGAATTTGAATGCATTATAGTCACTATTAAAGGGTCACAGTTGCACCTTGAACCTTCTTTCAAAAATCCTACTTAAAACCAAGTAAAACTACAATTTACACGTCTTCTTGCAAATGGTCAGACTAGCTAATCTGAGGAGTTGTTTCCCGTGTCTGAAAAACAGCCCTTGTGTTACAGCTGACACAGAGATGCAGCATGTGGGAGCATCTGATTATTTTGTGCTTTCCCAGATTTGTTTATCTCCCTTCCTCGGTGGGATGTGGAAGACTAAAGATCTGCACTGCTTAATGTGTGTGGAATTCCAAGCCAGATCACAAAGTATTTCTATGGTGATTAATTAATCTTATATTCCTTAGTACTTGAAAAAACCGAAAGAACTTGTTGACTGAGTCTCCTTTATATCATAGCATTACAATGGGTCACTGATCATCTTAGTTCTCCTAAATAATAGGTATGACCATAGGGATACTTCCATTTTAAATCTGGCATAAAACTCCTAATGTTTGTTTACAGTCATCAATATGTTTGCAGTGGTCTGGTGATCACTATGTCCATAGTGGTCTAGTGAGTCTCACACGAAGTTGTAAGACTGTGCTTCATTGTGGATTTTTGTCTTACTGCTATCCTAAAGTGTGGAGTTGCTCTGACTCCAGCACTATAAAACATCTCTCCCTACACTGTGCCCATCCACCTCATCTTTTTTTCCTGTGCTGGCATTAAAAAAAACCAAAACAACTCACTTTTGAGCTCTTTCATATAGAAAAGATATGGGAGCCCTTACCAAGTCTTTTTTCTCAGAGCTTGATCACGCAGAGAGACTTCTGTGCACGGCAGCCAACACAAAACCCACAAAATGCCAAATGAGTTCCATCTCCCAGTGGGGATGACTTCAGGGAACTCAGCAAAACTTATCTTCCAACAGCAGGTCATGGTTTTGGGAGAAGTTAGCACCTACCAGACCATCTGAAATCCCAGAACTTGCACTATATATAAGACAACTGTGGTTTGATGCTTTACATCATCCTTTGGAAAGTAGTGCACAGCAAGTGATGAAATCCAATAGACTTTTTTTTGTATTTAATGGATTGTTTTTCCTTGTATTTCTGTACTTCCTCCATAAGCAAATAATACCCTAGTGAGGTGCAAGAATGAAGTCAGAATTTGCAACTGTGGCAGAGAAACTATTAGAAGTCTATAAATAAATATTTTTATTGCAACAATGCTGCATGAGCCAGTACTTTCTGGAAACCATATTCACATTGAGATGGGCTGGGGGACTATGTTTGGTTACCAGTGGTGTTTACTTGGAAGTGTTTGTCTGGGAGATGTATTCAGCCTTCTCAATATTCCTATTCAGTTGTGTAATTCCAAGCCCTGCAGTGTTGTTATCCCTTAAGAAAACTTCTTTCTATTTCAAAAGCACCAACTCTGAATGCTAAATTGAAGGGAGATAAAAGAATCACAGTGGTAAAAGCTGTACAATTTCTACCCGCTTCATTATACAACAAGCTGGTTCAGTATCTGCTTCTTTACATTTTTATGCAGATATAAAAGGCTACTTTGGGAAATCTGTAACACTATTATTAAATGTCACTGAGCAGAGCTGAGTATAGTGATGACTCATCCTCAAAAGATTTGATTTAGTACACATTAACTTCCCAAGTGTTGAGTTCTCATTTTGGCCTACACCAACCAGAGTGCCCAGGTCTAAAGCAAGAACCATTCACATCAGCACAAGTCCTTCCTCTGGCTTCAGTGATCTTTGGATTGAGATCTTAGTAAGAAAGAATGTTCTGGAAATTTCAATATTCTTAATCATGAGTAATAATGATCTATAATCATAAAGGGCAACTTAAAAATCGCGCCTTATTGTGCTACACTGCCCAGAGAGTGAAATAGAATCTATGCCACAAATCTATAAAAACAATCCAGATACAGCATTGGGAAGGGATGTGGACCACCATGAAGATACATGTCACAGCAGAGGTAAATGTCACGCTAGTCCAATTTCTGTTTTAATAGGTTAAGAAAGAAAAGAAAAAGGGAAGGAAAAATAAATTTGAAGGAAAACAAGATGAAAGAATGGGCTAGAAGAAGGAAGACTGATAGTTTAGAAGTGAAATAAAGGTGGAGATTCTAGAGGATGGGAAGGGTGTGTGTGTTGAAAGCATCAGCATGGAGTGTGGTATATGACTGATCAGAATATGCTACCAATAAATTAGCAGAATTTGAACTATATTAATTTGGAATGGCCTGAAAAGCCTTGAGTGTCAATGAACTTGCTTCAAGTATGATAGATAATGCTCTCTGCAGCCCTGATGCAATGGCTTGCCACTCAAATAATTCTGTATATTAGATAGAACCTAAGAAACCACGAGACTTATGGAGTGACATGAGAAAAACTCCACTTTTTAAATCAATAACATGGCTACATTTAAGCTTCTTGGAATTTTGAGTGTGGATCTAGACTTTCAGGCATCCTGTGGTCCTGGGAAGGAAAGCTTGATTTGTTTTGATATTCCAGTGTCATTTAAATTATGGACTTAGCCTGGAGAAGTTTAGCTATAAAACCCCAGTACACAGCTAGTGAAATGGGAAATGTTTATAACACTCTAATCCTCCTCTGTGTTTCAGACAAGCATAAGAGATCTGCATGAATAGCAGAAGCATTGTTCAATAAGGAAACGAATTTTCCATCTTACCCTTTCAGAATTGAACATCAACATTACTCACACTTTCCTAAGCTGATTAAACAATTATTTCCATGAAGAAAATGGACTTGAGACTCTGCTACTCGAGGGAATCTTTGTATTAACTTGCTTAGGTTGAGGGGCTTTATTGGCAGTGGATCTTCACAGTAGGATGTAGCTGTTGCACTCAGAGACTCCTTGCTTTTGGTAGGTATGCATCCTTATGACTTCTATTTCCCTTATAAAGTCCAAGAGACATCAGGGAAGGAAACAGGGAGAAGAAATGGGACAATGCTGGAGAGCTGCTCCCTCAGAGGCAGTGGGAAGCACAGAAGAAATTAGAACAGCTCTGAGTTTCTGTAATTTTCACAGCAGGTTGGACATGCAGAGTTGCTGAGAATTAACACCTGGTTTATGCAGAAGCAAACCCTCAGGAGAACTGTCACAGACTTTGATAGAGATGGAAGCAGCAGGGTTCTGCAGAAACCAAAAGCCATCCCCTGGAAATGTTCTCAATGCCTCAAGGATTTAAGGTGAATACTATTCTCCTTGCAACAAAGACAATAACTTTAGGTGTCAGGGATGCATGAAGATGCTATGACACTAGCATATAAATATGGAGGTGGGTGTTTATGTCTATAAAATACTCCAGGAAAATTGAAAAATTAAACTTTTAAAACAAAATTGCTAAATTATTAAATTAATTTAAATGAAATACCTTTTTTTGAGAAGGAATCTGTAACATAGAATGGAATTGCAGGTGACAGCACTCATTGATTGACTCCCTATGGATCTGTGAAGATTTAAATCTGTGGGTAAATTCTTCAGGGTCACAGTATGTCACAGAAAAGGTTATTTCAATATCTAACAAGCAGATGGATATAAATCCAAAATGTTTGATGACCTGAAGATGCCGAGGGGTTTTGAGACCTGTGATAGTGTTGAGAGCTGCTTTCTGCCTTGTCCACTCCAGCATGCTGCTTGGCATGAAAAGTAGCCACCAAACTGGACAACACTGTGCTTGAACCTTGTGTCTGCTGCCTTGAACCCATGTTCTTAACTGCTTGCAGGTTTCCTTCCATTTTCTCTTGTGCACTGAAGACGTTTAGTGATTTTGTCCTGCAGTTCACTTTTGTGATGCCCAGGGCTGTGCTACTGTTGGGGGATTTGGCAAGTTACTGGTGGTGAAGAAGCTGAGGACAGGACAACTCGCAGATGAAGTCTGCTTGAGAGGAACAAGAGGTGCAAGTGTTGAGAGAGAAGTGGGAAAAGATGAGAGACAAAAAAGCATACATGAGATGAGATATAAATACAGCGTATGATAGCAGTAGAGGCTACAGAAGAGGTGGTGGAACTTTCAAGAGTAAAAAAGGGACAGAACCAAATGTGGGAATAAACAAGGAATCAGGGAAGGCATACTATACATCAGGCCTTAAAATGCAATTTTTCTCATTGAATTTCATCACTGAATCCTCTTCAGCACATTTAATAATACAATGGTTGAATTAGAACACCCTAATTGCATTCACTGTAAAACCTTGTGGAAAGATTATTAAATTCCCCTGGTTTTGAGAAATTCAGTTACATCATGCCAAATGTGGGCAGGAAAGGAAAAAAATCACTTCCCCTGCACAGTGTCAGTGATATATAAAGCAAAGGAGAATCAATTTAATACATCACCACTGCAATGTGAATTTCTAGAATCATTGAGCTGAAAAGTACAATCCCACCAGTCTGGTACCATGAAAATGAAAGTTGATGTCTGCCTGGATCAATTTTATCATAAAAATAATGGCATCACTCTGGGCACGAGATTTAAAGCCTTCAAGGCTTTGGGGAAGACACACTCAGTAACCTACATACAAAAGTAGATTGATTGAGAGTGGCTGGAACACACATAAAGCTGACATTTTTGCCCATCGTGGCCTTTATCAAGACTGATAGGCTGAAACATTGTCTTTCTGAATGTTCCCACGGCTTTCATATGTAAGCTCTTGGGTTTGCATTAACTCTTGAGGCTTTCACAAGGTGTGTGCATGGTACATCTGATATACCACTGGATATCTCTTGATGATGCAAAGAAAATGACCTAAATTCATCCTACATTTAGATGCCTCAGAAAAAAGAGGTTATTTTCACTCTTCAGTCTTTTTATAAACAATGAAGTCTAGACATAAACAGGTCTGAGGCCAAACAGCCTTTTGTGCAAATATAAACTTTGGACATGCATCACCCTGCCTTGATTGTACAGGAACTTTTACCTGTTGCTGGGTGCCTGACCCTGGCAAGTGACACACATACTTTACAGCCTCTGAACCTCTGGCACCTCTAGATTCAAAGAGAGGTGGTACCACTCAGCCAACACTTTGGATGATAGAATAATTTAGGTTGGGAAAAAAACTCTGAGATCATTAAGTCCAACTATTAACCAAGCACCGCCAAGTCCACCTCTGAACCACATTCCCAATGCTACATCTACACATCTTTTAAGTACCTCCAGGGGTGATAATTCAACCACTTCCTGGACAACCTGTGCTAATGCTCAACAAACCTTCCTGGGAAGAAATTTTTTCTAATATCCAATCCAAACCTCCCCTGGCACAACCTGAGACCATTTCTTCTTCCCTTGTGACTTGCTACATGGGAGAAGAGACCACCCCACACATTGCCACACCCTCCCTCCAGGTGGTTGTAGAGAGTGATAAGGTCCCTGCTGAGCCTCCTTTTCCCCAGACCAAAACAACCCCAGCTCCCTCAGCCTCTCTTAATCTGAGTTATGTTGCAAACCCTCCACCAGCTCCACTGCCTTCTCTGGACACACTCCATCATCTCAATATTTTTCTTGTAGTTAGGGGTCCAAAACTGGACATAGGATTCTGGACATAGGATTCAAGGTGGCCTGACCAGTGATGAGTACAGAGGGACAATCACTGCCCTGGTCCTGCTGGCCACACAGTTGCTGATACAAGCCAGGATGTCATTGGCCTTCTTGGCCACCTGAGAACACGCTGGCTCATTTTCAGCCGGCTGTTGACCAGCACCCCCAGATCCTGTGGGGTTAGGTCTCCAGTGCTCTCGGCACCAACTCGTCAGGTTGTCTTCTTTAATGAGCCAAGCAGCTAATAGTTGCTATAAAGTTGTTTATTGCAGAAGCACATCAGTCTCAATAGCAAAAGAATCATAGATGCTGAAGTCCATGCTAACTTTTGCAATAGAAATATGAAACAGAAAATAGAAGCAGAAGCTGCTCCTGGTGGTCCCAGCAGGGCTGGTGGAGCTGGGCAGCTCCTGTCTTCTTCTTGAATGTTGATGATGGCAGTGAGAGAGCAGGAAAAAAAGCAAAGCAAAAGCAAAAGCAATGGCAAAAAGCACCAGCACTCCCTAATGCATGTTCTTATATAGACACTTCCCAACAAGCTAAGACACAAACTTGGACCACTACTTCTTAACCTATCAGAATTCTAGTTTCTTAGCACGCCAGGCTATGTATAAACTATGCATACAGTCTATCTTGTTCTATCTGAAAAATGTAAGCAATATCCTTACTATAGCTTTATTATGTCTAAAACTATGTTCTTGGAGCCTCCATGGATTCACCAGTATCTAAGACTATGTTTTTCAACCTTCACTAGAATTCGCATTTCTACTCAGGCATCTAAGACCTTTTACTCACTAAAAGCATTTAAAACTAATTCTACTCGCTTGCTTATTCTAAAACTTAAACTTACACCTCTACTTTATGTGTGAGTGGCTTAACATACTTCAATCCATCCAAAGGCTTTAATTAAATTCCCTGCACTCTGATTTCTCTCTGGAGAATTCAGAGAGACTCCTGACTTGCTGACTGCAACATCTCCCTCTCTTCTTAGAAACATAAAGATTCCTTTAACAGACTTATCAATCATCTGTTGAAAGCATTGGAGAAAACAGGGCACCATGATTAGCACCACTACTATAATAACTAGAATGTACAAACCCATTTTTAAAAGCTTTTTCGCCCATGATGTTAAATCAAATTCATTAAACAAGCCATCCAACCTAAACCATTCTGTGACTCATATCATCTGCAGGCTACTTGGTCTATTTTCTCCTCTTGGATGGCCCTCTGGTAGCAGAGAAGGCTATCCTTCTCATCAAGGTCTGGCATGGCATGTGTCCCCACCGCTCAATGCCTACTGGGCTGCCAGCTTTCCAGCCACTCTTCCCCCAGCCTGTAGCAATGTGTCATGGGGGCTGCTGAGAGCCAAGTGCATGACCTGCTTAAACAGCTCCCAGCCTTAAAGAGAATTCAGCTTAAGTCTGTTAACATTCCAGCCTAAAATAAAGCAACCTGTTGGTAATTATTAGTATGAGAAAAAGTTAAGAGAACAAGGAAGCAAACTAAATTGAACTTGGGTTCATTTTAGGAAGTAAACAAAGGCTAATGAAAATGCTAATAAAGAAGAAAAAAACTTAATATGCTATTATGAAAACATATAGTAATTATGAACATTAACAGCATCAGAGGCTGGTGCAAAGAGAGTTGCTTGGTATTTCCCTGAAGATAAAAAGCATCTGTGTGCATCAAGAATCATAATCTTTTGTTTCTCTGGGGTAGAGGATGATATGCAATTGCTAGGCCTCCATCTACTACACATGAACATTACCCTGTGCGATTACAGTGGCTGTCAAAAAGTGTTCCATACTTAATGGGAAAAAGCAAATGTCTAATAAGATATATTCACATGTTACCAATTAGGTGAACAAATCCATGGGAAGATTTCAAGTAAATTAAGTGAATTCTGTGGAATAAGCTACCATTGAGCAGCACTTTGTGCTACTTCACTCCAAAATGTCAACAAGCTTCCATAGTATTCCAAGAAGGAGGAAAAAGATGCCCAATGTGCCCCAAATTATTTACTCATGAAAAACCACAATCCAAAATAACAAAATGTTTGGCAGAAAATTATAAAAATGTCCAGCTGCATATTTTTTGAGAAAATGGGACTTGCTGCTGATTGAAAAGGGGAAAATGTGGCTTATGCCAGATTCTTAGTATTTTTGGTGCTTTGAATCAGACTAAACCAAAATGCAGGTAGAACAAAATGTGCTGCATAAAATGAGTGTGGCTCTTGTGTCTCAGTACTGACAGCTTTGGTCTGCAGTTACACACCTGTTGGGCCAAATTACTTGCTGATGACATTTGTTGTGCCCCAATCATCTTAAAATGCAAGGAGAGAAAGCAAGAAGAGAATACACAAGAAAAAGCAACTGAGGAGTAAAAGCATTATTATTTATATCATAAGCAAGCAAGCTTGGAATAGTTTGTTGTCTGGTTCACTGCTTAAAGACCACACACTAGATGAACAGTGTTTCTTTGTCATCACTTGTAAGTTAATACTACGTTTGAGATGGTGTCAGTTTGGCACTACTGGAGGGAAGATCTTAATCTACCATGAAGGCTAATTAATATTATCCTAAAATATACAGACATAATTAATAGTTTTCCATGGTCAGCATAGTGTTGTACAAACTAATACAAATATTAACAGATAATCAAACATGATCATTATAGAAAACTCATTTTCTCACAGGTTAAACTAAAAAGAGATCAAGGGAATGTATCCATGAGTTCAGAACTGTTATTGAATACATTACCTCTCTAGAAATAAGCCCGTATATTTTCAATGAGCAATCAGTCTAACCAGAAATGCAAACTCAAAGGCTCAGCAGTGAGGGTGTTGTAATTATTTACACATCAATGGTCTTGCCATATATTCTTGGTTGTGTTTTTCAGAGCAAGAAATGACCCAAGAGCCTTTGGGAGCTGAAAGCATATCTTATCTTCCCCATCAAATCATCAGTTGGGTAAACTGCTGTTTATTAACAAGTTCTTATAAATAGTGAAAGGGTTTTAAACTGGAATGTTGCACACATTTTGGGCCATCCCAGTTCAAGAAGGATGAACTTAGCCTAAAAAACATGTTGTGAATGGGTGCTATGATGACATGAAGAGTGTGGGAGCTCTTTGCTGTAGAAAAGACTGGAAGATTTTGACTTTCTCATGCCCAGAAAATGAAAGCTGGGAGAGAGTTAAGCACACACACACACACACACACACACACACACACACACACACACACAGAAATGGGTTTTAGCAAAAATAGGTCCTGGATCTGCTCTTCAACAATGAAGTCAAAAATCCTAGCAGGCTGAAAGATGGCACTTGAGCTTCTGCGAGGGCTTTTCAGGCAGTAGTATCTGAGAGAGCTTTGGGCTAGAGCTAATGAACCAAGAGACATGATCTACTTTCAGCTTCCTAAAACTGTTATTTGTTTTCATACACAAGGTCTGTTTAAATTGTCTGCCCTAGGGAGCAGACTGAGGAGCTGGCTCTGGCTTCCAGTCATGCACCTCCTGCTCCAGGGAGGAAGCATTCTGTGAGAGACTCCTCCTGCTTCTCCACCTCAGCATTGTTTCTTGGAGCAGTCATGAAGTGAGAATTTTAGATCAAAGAGTAAATGATGGTACTGTTCTGATAATAGTAACAGTGGAGCTAGTTTTTGCATTTATAGACATTATGAGGCCAAGTAGCAAAGAAAAAGGAGTCTCAAACCCAGATGGTCAATGTAAGCTCTTCCATGTAGGACCTATCTTCTCCATTCCACTGTGCCTCTTCTTGGCTGGGCCTGCCAAAGTATCATACAAAACTTATAAGTGTCCATACTGACAACCCCAGGACTTATTTTCAGACTCTTTTCCAAATATTTATGGACAATCTTGTGCAACTCCACTTCTCTCCTCTGAAGTAACAAGCAAATACTTGTTGCTGAAATAAAGTTTTTAATTTTAGAAATGCTCCAATTCTTTGTTTCAGATGACTTCTGTGCACAGTCAAATTCAGAGGCATGTTGAACTCTACATTTATGACATGCTCCTTACAGGCAATCTTGCAATATTCTGACCCAGCCTCCACCTGCTCCCCCGCAAAAGCTTTTTATCACTTTATACATTCCCTCTGGATATTCAGCTCTATCAGTTGCTATTGATGGAGTTGTCTGAGTTTCTTTCAAACTGTAGTTTTTGTCACGGAAATTTTGCATTCTAGATCTGTATGTGATTTATCTGAAAAGCTGTCAAATCAATAAAATTTCACTTCAGCCGCCAGGAAAAAGAAAAAAAAAATCTGTGTTTGTTTCCCCCCATGAGGATTTAAAAAGTCATTATGTAGCTGGTGATAAGTGAATATAAAAGGGGGCTTCTCATACCACATGGCTTCTAGCCATGTTCTTTCTTCCAAGCTGGCCTAGATCATGGCCCATGGCCTCTTCCTTTCAGTTTGCTTCAGTTAAGGGTTCCTCTTTTCTTTTGTGTCCTGAGAAAAAACATCTCCAAAACTAAAGTCCACGTATCAAGCTGGTCACCTTTGTAGCAATCACTTTTTAATGCCATTCTGGTACCAAAGCCAAGCTCTGCTGGGTGCTGTCACAGCAAGTGCTGGTACCAAAGCGGGAGAGGTAGATTTTCCAACCAATTCAGTATTTCTCAGCCACTTTATCATGTTTCACACTCTCTTGCTCTTTCCTCAGGCAATGGGACTGTGAACTTCAGAAATATGCAAGTGTATTTCAGCTACTAATACTGAGTTCTGCTGCTTCTGAGATTATTTATTTATGTATTTGAAAATGAGTGTATGTGAAATGTTCCTGATTAAATGCCCTGGCTGTAAGTTGTTCATTGACAGAATAATTATTGCATGCCTGGGATGAAGTCTGCATAATCCATTTAAAATCACATTAAAAATCAAGAAGGAAAACTCGACAGATAAAAACCGACCTTTTTTTTTTGCCCCTAAAGAATGGGAAAAAGCTTCACCATTTTTTTTTCCCAGTGAAATTTTGTATTTTTTTAATTCATAAAAACATGAAAAAATGGCAGCTACCTTCACTCAGTAGCTCTAGATATTTGATGCAATTTATTCTGTGGACTATCGGTGTACCTGAATTAAATCTACGACAACTCAGGGGCTGCCTGAGCACTAAATGACAAGTCTGAAACTCATTTTTATCTTGTCTCCAGTGATTTAAGAAGGAAGAAAAATGGTTCAGTCATTCCAGCTTGGGATTCAGGATAAGTCCCCAGCTCCACCACAGACTTTCTGCATATCCAGGACACGGGAAGCTCCTCAGGATTCAGGTACACAGCTGTCAGCCCAAACATCAATTTTCAGAATTTCTGATGGTAGCTCTTTTTAGTATCCAAATATGTCCCAGGGAGGGTCCAAAGCAGCTGGGCTCCTGCTGGGCCAGCACAGGATGCCCTCACTCCAGTAGCACACTTTTCCTTAGCATCCCCAGTCCTTAGGTCTGGGTTATGTGTGCAGCCTTGGGTTCGGTGTCCCATACTTCCTCTGCAGCACCTGGGGCAGAATGGGGTTGGCGGTGGCCCAACAGAGCTGTTGACTGTTCAAGAGGTGCCAGGGTGCTGTCCAACCCCCTCCAGGATGTAGGAACACTACTTTGTACCACAGAAAAAAATTTCACACAGTAACAGGTCCCAACCCTCAACTCTCCCCTGCAATGGAGCACTGGCACCTCCCTAAAGACCAGTGAGAACCTCCTCCCTCTTGTGCAGCACAGACACTGTCCTGCTTAGATCCCAGGGGACAATGTGTCTACCATTTCCTTGGCTGCCTAAGATGATTTGAATGATGATTTTTACCACCTGGTGCAGTACCCTGTGCATGGTGGTGTGCATACCTGTTCCCTCTCCATCCTGCAGTGAATGTTTGTCTTTTGCATGGGATGCATCTTATCAAACATTCAGCTAGTGAGGCTTTTGCTGGAAGAAAGTCCTGAATTTGAAGCAATCCCTCACTGAATACCTAAAATTATGATTTTCTCTCTTTCTGAGACCTCTTTCATACATAGTTACCCCGCACTGAGACAACTTTCCCAGGAGGAAAAGTGTGCTCCTGTTCTCTATCCCTCTGCCATCACATAGTTGTCTCCAGGCTGCTTCCAAGGTTTCTCTGGCAGAGGAAGGGATGGATTACTCTCCTGTCTCCCTGTGATAACACCTTGGAAAAGTAGCACGGGGTAGCACAGTTACCCTTACTAACCACACTGCTCTTTGTGAGTGGCCTTTATGTAGTATTCACCTTGCTGACTGGCACTCAGACCACTTTTTAAGTTGAGTCACATAAAAAGGTGAGGTGGGGATGAATGTCTGCTCCATGAGAAATAGCCAGGTGGATGCACGAGATTGGTGCCAACCTGCTCAGCTCTGTCAAGAGTACAGTGCTCGAGGGCAGCCCTTCAAGGCTCTTAATGAAATTAAAACCAAAGATATAGATGATTCTAATGAAAACTCCTGAAGGGTTTGAGACAGGAGCTGAGAGGTTGTGACTGGATGATCCAAATGTGTGATTTTGGCACAAATAGCTGCAGCTCAAAAATCCTCCGTGGATTTTTGGATGGCTCTAGTTTATAAATCTTGCTTTAATCAATAGGGAAAAGGCACTTGCACATGCTTAGGGACCTTCACTATAGGCAGCACCTCCTCACCTGTAACATGGGAATGTGTATAACAAGGTGCCGTATGGAGTAGCACTTCCACACTTCGGTGGGAACAGAAAGTGAGAAAAGCATGTGAGGAGAAACAGACAAGCAGGAATGAGAGGAACCACTGGAGGCAGAACATGTGAGTGCTGAAACCAGAGATATCGCATCAACTTGATTTGGCCCATGAGTAAATCTCACCCAGATTGCACCAAGACATGAGATGTCCTGAAGAAGTCTTGTATTTTCTCACATCATCCCAGTCTCCTGAGGAACAGCTGCTGGTCACTCTCAGAGTTATCAGCCCCAAAGTCAACATATAGTATCTGCCAGAGTGCTTCCTGCAGAGCACTCCTCAGCAAATTACCCAGTAGACCTCAACAGAAATTAATTAAATAGCTGTGGCTTAGCCTATAATGTAATCAATAGTCACATCACTATGTTATGTGGATGTAACTGGCTGGTTGCAGAAAGATTATCCAGCACAATGTGGTTTGGGTTTATATGTCATTATTTAACGATCATTAGCCCCCCCAAGGATCAAAAGCTACCTTAAAAACCCTCCTGCCAGTGATGCTGGAGTTTTTGCCCTTCATACTATATGAACAACTGGTGAAAGTTTCTATATCTAAGCATCAGTGTAGAAATTAGTTTCTTCCAAACTTTCATGTTGCAGGAAAATATCTTGCAAATTATTTTTATTAAATGAAACTCACCTTCTGGCTAGGGAGCTAACACCTGTCTGAACGTGAAGTCTGTAAGAGAGTGCAAATCAAAATCCGTTTCAAGCTGACTGACCTGCCTTACCAATAAATCATCCTGGCCCAGTCTGAATGCCTCATAGATCTCAGCTGGGGCTTGTCTGCACTGGGGATTTGCTTTTGCCCCACTGTGGTGATCATCAATCCAAACCACTGGTTGCATTCCATCTTTGGCAATTTACTCTGCTAGGAGGATGTTCCTGTGCAGTCCTGCTAGCACACCAACACTGGAGTGGGAGGTCATATGAGGAAGGAGGACTGCCCTTCTGTCTTAAAAAGGTGAACATTTTTGTTGGTGTGGGTTCTGGTGGGTGTGATCAATGGCATCCACTAAGCACAGGAATGCAGCTGTCCACCCTGCATTGCTGCTACTGCTGCTCCTACATATCAGGGTTGGCATGAGCACTGGGATTTAGGCCTTGCTGACCCTTCTACAGTATTTTGGATTAAATAAAATATAAATTTCTTAGGCAAATAAGTCTTCAACTATTTAGAGCTTGCTCTACAGCTATTGTAACTGTTGAGAGAAAATGTTTCCTTTGAAATGGTATTCTCTTTCCAGATTCCTTTGATAAGTGTTGTCATGTTAAGTGAGAACTGTGACCTTCGTGTATAGTGCAGAGAAGCAGATAAACATGAAATACAGATGTCATTTGTGAATGGTTATTTCTGCAACATATATTCTCTTTTTGACAAGCCAATACTTTTTAACAAATACATTCAAGTTCATTCTAGCTATAAAATTCAGATTCAGATTTGGAGCTGGACTTTCTGAAGCATCTTCTTTTGGATCATACTCGGGTTTAAGACTGATATTATCTGATACAAGACTAGTTGCAGGGTATGCAGAAGGTATTTCCTTTTACCAGCCTTTCAGAATAATTCAATGTATGATAACTATGAGCATCTCATTTTCCTGCTTTATAACGCACTAAGTACGGCAGTTTGCCTGTTCCTATTCATCTCCCTGTGCTAAACTATCCCATTCTCTTTGGTTCCTTTCATACCGAAACCATATCATTCATCTTGTTTCCTGCCTCTGCTGCATCCTTTCCAAAACTGGGTGTACAAAATGCTGTAGCTGCAGCAAGAACATTATTGATGCTTATTGTGGGACTGTGTAATCTCTACTTTCTTTTTCTCTCTTTAAAAATCAGGATAGTGCTCACCTATTTTTTGTTTAATGGCAATTAAATTCTGAGCAGATCTTTGCATTAAATGATCAACAGTGCTGCTTGGGGACTTCTCCTTAAACATCAGCATGTTTGCATTCTTCCCGTGCCTGAGATCACACTACACAGTCCTCCATTTTCTTGTGTCAGATATTAGCACTTAAAATTTAACAACTGATGAGCACATTTTGCAATTGGCTGCATTTCTCCATTTTATTTTCTTCTGGGATTTTGATATGTCTGGCAGGGGATGTAGGATATGAAGAGACAGTTCTGCAGACTGTGAATTACCCAGGAACAGCAATAAGGCCAGCATCAGAGGAGAACAACTTGGCATATTTTTAGTCTGCTAGGGTGAGCCACTATAAATGTAGAAATATGTGGAGGGTTTTTTGATGTGATGAAGAATGTATTTGATTTGTGTGGCAAGGTTTCGGTGGCAGGGCAGCTTCAGGATTGGTTTCTGTGAGATGAGACCAGGAGCTGCTGCCATGTGGGGCAGAGCCAGTTCTAGCCAGCTCCAATGTAGACCCAAGACTGCCCAAAGCTGAGCTTCTCAGAGATGCCGGCGGTTTTTCTCTGTGATAAGGGATTGAAGATAGGCTGAAAAATGCCACATGATTCTGGTCAGCTTCCTTTCTACCTGGCCTTGGATGAATGACCAAACACAAATTTAAGTCAGAGAAGACTTTCCTTATAAGATTTCCTTCCTTTTCCTTGAGACCACATTATATGAACTCATGGTACATGAACCAAGCAGGAAAAGTACAGTAGTAAGAACTCTGAAGGGCTTTAGTATTGCATTAGTGCACTTCACTCCCCTTGGTATAATATAAAAATGGCAAAGATGGTATGGAATGAGCATTTTTAATAACTCTCCTAAGTGTTCTATTAACTGCCGTGTATCATACAAATGAGATGCAGAAACTAGGGAAGCATTTTCAGTTGCTGAGTAAAAACAATTTAGGGTGTAAATGTACTTCCAGATCTGCACACAGGAATCCTGCCAACTAGGCTTGTGTTAATTTTATTATTTTTTTAAAAAGTTTTAGTAGAGAAGTTCATGACACAAAAGCACTGGAAATATCCTTGTATTGAGCCAGTGTGTTTTTGAGGCTAAGAATAGCTTGCAATCTGTGCCACACTGTAATGGTTGATGGTCACCTCTCTATGTTGGACAGAAGTCAGGGCTCATGCTGGCTCTCAGAGATGTCTTCTGTCCCAGGTTTTCACCTGAATGCCTTCAACCTCAGTGTTTGAGTCTGTCAACTGCCTTGGTGAGTAGAGATCTTCAGACACATCTGGAGTCCCTTACAGGGGCTGCTGGAATTGCTGGAAATATATTTATATATATACATATATATAGTATATATGTATATATATATGAGCATAAAATGCTTATGCAGCTAATTAAAGGCAACTGTGACATTTTGTGGCATGTTGATATAATGTCATTAAAGTGAAATGTCTGTCAAACACCTGCTGCTCTCTGCGACCTCCTACCTAGCAGCACTGCGAGGACAGAGATTAGAGGCAGGAAATCTGCTGTGTGGCATGCTTTTATTTCAGCCAGTTTATGCCACACACAGCACAAAACACTGTAATTTTTGTTTTCAATTCTCCTTTAAGGTTCTCAGTGATTGTATTATCTTTGTTGGTACACAGATACCATTGTGAAGAGGGATGATACTTCTTAATAATGTATGTTTCTCCCTTTCTCTCTCTCCTTTCTTATATGTATTAGGAAAAAAATAGATCAAAGAAATGCATTTTGCTTAGGAGGCAAAAAAATTCATTATTATCCTGATCTTTTTCTGGAAGGCTGAGAGAAAGACTTATACATTGAGCCACTATTGATTACCTCTTTCCAAAATGTTATGCAGAGAAACCTTTTAGATTTTCTGTACAGAGTCTGACCTTTAGTAAAAGGCTATTCATGCCCTAGATAAGTTTTCTTAAGATTAGAAAATATCATAATTTTAGGTGCCCGTGTAAGCAGGAAAACGATTGTTGCCCAATGTGAATGACTGCTCTGAATTTGAAATAATAACAAAAATATGACTACAGATGCCAGGATTATATAGTTTTATACTGCTTGGATACTTCTGAAGAGTCACTAAAACCTTCACCAGATCTGAACTGGGACTGTGGGCAAATGCATTTCTGACAAGGAGGAATTCTTATGAGGTGCATTTCCCTGCTCATGTGCTGGGTTCCACTGGGCAAGTGTCTCCTTGACAGTAGGAATATACACAATGAGATTCCTTGAGATGGAATGGATCTTTGGTCATTATATAATGTCTTTATGGAATTGGTAAATGGAAAGGATAAGGATAGGCTACCATCTAGTGGATACATCATAAAATTATTACATTTGTATTTAACCCATTTTGTGACTTGAATGGCTAAAATAAAGAAAATCGATTCAACTCCTAATTGCTGAAGTGCCACCTGGAAGCACTCTAACCATGTGTGCATTCAGCCTGATTTTAAAAAAATCTTGCTGTGCTTTCTTCTGGTACCTCAGAGCAGCTCTGCTTGTCCCAAGGCCAAAAGAGACAGGACAGACAGTGCCATGTATTTCAGGTGTCCTTATTCCTTATTGACCTCTAGGACACAAACATTCAAATGCACATCAGTATCTGTACAGCAGTTTGAAGGTGTAAAACACAGAGAGAGATCTAAAATAGAAGAAAGAAGATGTTTAACTCAAGTATCATGGCACGTGTCTAAAGGCACAACATAAAATACCCAGTATAGCTCAGCAATTACTGCAGGAGTATAAGTCTAATTTTCATTATATCTCTGCTCTACCCAACTGGCTTCAGCACTTCAGGTGATTTCTAACCTGAACTGCCATGCTTGCCTCTGGAGGAATAAGGTCTCAGAAGCATCTTGATATGCTGGTGTACACTGAGCTCTTTGTCATGTGGGTAAGAATAACAAAAGTAAGTCATGCAAATTATGACTTCTGAGTCTGATCTAGGTTGGTGGAATCATCACTGTGACTGGACAGACAGAAAGGGTATGGAGCTGTTGGACGCATCCACGTCTTTGTTGCTCTAAGCTGCAGCTCAGTTACGAGGGACGTGGGATTAAATGCAAAACATGGATAAAGACCTGGGGACCATGTGCCTTAGATGAATATTCTTGTTAGAGGAAGCACTTGCATCAGAGAATGAGAGATAAACACAAAAATAGAGCAGCCTGTTCTACTGGGCTTGTGGATTACACTGATGGTGCTCTGATCTGATCAGGTGATGTAACTCCCCATGATAGCAACTTCAGAATAATTAGTTACTGTCTGATAACAATGAGACATGACATAGATCTGCCTACTACCTGAACCACAGGTATGTCTACAGCTCATTTTCTTAAACAATGGAAATATGAGCTGGCCTATGTGCCAAATGTCTTTGTGCTGCCCACCACAAAGATTCCATATCTGCACAGAGAATAATGGGTGTGTGCTGTGGGATGAGCATATGTTGTGTGCCTCCCTGTAGGGATGTGCCACGAGCTGAAGGGAGTGTTGGAAAGAGTGCTGTGGAAGCCTCCTGCTGTCAGCACTAAACTGGTACTGGGGTGGGGGGTACTGAAACTGCCATTTGTATGGACCTATAGCACTGCATCATCTGTGGAGAAAAGATGAGGTAGGCTGAGGACATGAAAAGATCATGGGACATATTCCATATGGCTTTAAGCTGCCTGTCTCCAGTGGTGTTAGTAACACAGCCATGGCAGCTCATAGTTCAGTACAGGTATTTGCCAGCTAGTTTTTTACCCAGCTCTAAGGGCAAGGTATACCACTTCTGTTTCAGTGCAAATGGAACTAGCCCAGGCAGCCAGTTCTATGTTACAAATTATTTCCTAGACTTAATAACATGAAAAATACAAAGCTCTTATTTACCTTGTTAAATACATCAACAGCTGCTTCCTTTAACTCATTACTTATCTACCTTTGGACTAGCCTAGCTCCAGGTTTCTCACCTGCTGTAGCTGTTTTGATAGCTCAACTTCTGTGCCTAAGCAGACACACAAAGCAACAGAGAGAAGAGAGGTTAAAATAGAAGCTTGCTCACACTCAGATTCAGGTGGACAGTTGTAATTCTGCCAGACTGGAGCAGCAGTTCTTCCCTAGAGGCAGCAGTCACCTTTCTGGTCCATTGTTTTTTTGCTGGAAGCTGGAATTGGAAGGGAAGTCTTCAAGTTGAATGATGTTTCCTTCTATCTTTTGGTGGCAGGAGGCAGCACAAAAAGCACCAGATAACCAGGCAAAGTCCCAATCAAGAGTCTTTCAAGTTAAACAGTGAGATGTAGCAAATGCCAAGGCCTGAGGTTTATTGTTAAAGCCCATGGGACTTGGTGAGAGGGCATTAAGACTACAGAAAAAGACAAACACAAAATAAGAGGTGGAAACTATCCACCTCTGATAAGGTAGAAACTCTCCACTTTTATACATTTTTATATTTCTGCTCCACAGAAACTAAATAAATCCTCTTCCAGAATTTTCTAATAGTCTTTGTCCAACTGATCTTAGCCCACCACAGTCAAACCAGTGAAGTTTGGTTCTCAAAATAATGTGCCTAACCTTCATGAAGTCTGCCCTGGTAGGATATTTTAAGACAGGTCTGTCTAAAATGATCTTCTGTAGATGTCTCTCTGCCACATGAGTCACCTGCTGCCTATTACCCATCATGGTACCAGCCCTGCAAAACAGGCATTCCTGAACCAATACTGAGAAAAACAATCCTGTCTTATAGAGGAATAGGATATCACTACCCCAGGTGGTTTTAGCTACCTCGTTTTCCAAAGGGTAAAAATTAAGCCCCGTGCTACCAAAAAGGTAGCAAATAAAAAGGCACAAATTAAGAACATAATAGTATTTGTACATGCATATGTTTTTTTTCTGCAAATAATAAAATGCTTCCCCAGGAAAAAAAAGGGTACCACTAACCACAAACCACTTGAATTCAATATAGTGAGGTTGTAAATGTGGAATAAGTTCTCAGAACTCAACCAATCAAAGATAATCATGTAATCAGAGGACACATTTTTGTGAACTCGGGTGTTTTTTGAGCAAGATGTGAATATAAAATTTACTGGCCTGGAAGGGAGTTGGCTGGAGATTCCCCAAGACATCAGATCTGAGGTGCAGCAGCTCATACATCTCAAGGAATAAGAAAGAAAGAAAGGAGAAGGTGTTGAAGAGGTAAAAGGGAGACGAGGCTAAGAGTCCTTATGCTGACACATCGATAGTCAGCTTCCCAGGATAGGGATGTTTTCTTTTGACCATTTTGCTTAGCCTGGTTTCTGTCTCCACTTATGAAGATTTATTTCTCCTGAATGGACATTTCTATCTACCACTGCATTTGAATTTTTATCCCATGGTTGCACCAGCTCACAGTCGTGTTTAGCTGTGTTTTGGAGAATGGAGACATTTAAAAAGCCTTTCCCCCACCCAGTGCCTGTGACCTTGCATTGAGCAGAGCTACACAAACATTTAGAACAAAATCCAAATGCAAACCTGAAACCTGCCTTTGGGTTTTGTTATGAACTTGAAACTGAATTTTACCCTAAGTTTTATGAGCCTCGTCTGAGTTGGAGGGGACCTGGGCTGATTTAAGGTTTTACAGGGAACCATTTGATACTCAGAGGCTTAATGTGATTTTGGCTTGAAACAGGCAGTTCTTGGCTCACTTCAGGCATTTGATTCCCATATCCAAGGTGAAATCCAAGGGCTGTGTAAAGTTAGGACAAACTGAAGCTGATGTGTGCACACACACACACAAGCAAGTTGTGTCTTAATGCACCTCACCAAATTCTGCATGGGATTGTGGCTCTGTTGAGGAGCATCGGGATGTGCCTCCTCAAATTCCAGTCCAGAGCTGAGCAGGCAGGCATGCGAAATCTGAGTAGTAGACAGCTAAAGCTCAGACCCTGGCCTTCTGTAAACAAACATCTCACTCTCCGTATGTTTGTGGAGTAATAGTGACATCCTGTGGCCAGTCCCGATTAGTCCCAAGCACGGACAGGCTGTTTACTCCTACTGGTGCTAGACATGAGGACCTCCCGGGAGAAAGGATGAAGGCAGAGCTGGAGAGGGAAAAATTTCAATCTTCCTAAATCTAGATGTTAAATTTCAAAGGAGAGGAAAGAGTTACAACCCACTTGCTCTTTAGTCATAATCCAAACATTAAGGCCCTTAGCTAATTTAAATGTAAAGTGATTTTAAACATGCTTTCAGAAGCTGAGCATAGAAATGAATACCCATGGGAGGCACCGGGCATAGCAACTGGAAGGGGAGGATAGGGAAACTAAGCTCTGAGCCTAGAGCAAGGAGAGGCCATTGGTGAGGTGGGAGTCAGCGATGTTTGAGACCATCC
Source organism: Rhabdornis inornatus (assembly GCA_013397075.1). Classification (NCBI taxonomy): domain Eukaryota; kingdom Metazoa; phylum Chordata; class Aves; order Passeriformes; family Rhabdornithidae; genus Rhabdornis; species Rhabdornis inornatus. The sequence continues at coordinate 2,091,067 of VWZS01002632.1, read as the reverse complement.
TCCAGAGCCTTCTGAGATGATCCAAATAAACCAAGTATAAAGGCACAAGCAGGAGGTAGCACTGGAATGGAAGAGCAGTTTCATTTCCCAAGCAGGCTGTATTTTGATGTTAACAGGCGCCGTGGCAGGTTCAGTGAGGGACGTCTCTTTTCTCCCCTTGAGCCGACACGCTCTCACTCAAGCTCTGAGGAAATATACTGCCAGCTGAGTCAAGCACAAGGATTGCCCAGAAAAGAGAAAATTTAAGAGGAAAAAAACCCAACAAACCAGGTGTAGGGCAGCCAATAAATTGTCAATGAAGAGAGAAAGCAGGCAAAGAGAGCAGCTGGCTAGAGCCCAGCAGAAGAAACTCAGTGCCTGGGAGACCAGCTTTCTGTGCTACATTATTTCAACAGCCAAGAAGCCACTGGAGTTCAAGGAGAGAAGGAGCTGGACAGCCAAGGTGACTTTCCTTACGGGTATTCTCATTTTTATTGCCTAAATTACAGTAATTCCTGTGATGTGACAGAGATGCTGTTCCTGCCCTGAGGTGCCCACCACTGTTGTTTTATGCCTTGGACAGTGTGATCCAAGGCCAGCCAGACTCAAGGAAGCCAACTAGACACGAGGAACACAGTGTGCCGTGGGATTATGGCTGAGCTGAGTGACAGAAGGGAGATATAAAAAGGCAGAGAGTGTCAGAGAGAGAAAACGGCTTCCCCGTTGTGTGGAGGAAAGAAGCAGTGGGCAAGAGGTGAAGTTGTGATGTTTTCCAGCGGCCACAAGTTCCTTGTAGAATTTGATTGTCCCGAGGTATTTCCTGAATTGCACAGGCTTGTTATATGGGACCGAGCTCATGTTGTATCTGGCATTTCAGAGACAACATTCACTCTTGCAAATATTTGATTTGCGTTTGGAGCCTGCAAGGTGGGGGTGGATAGAATGTCATCCCTTGACACTGGCTTGAAGTTCAAGTACTTTCTCTTACGGGGTGAGGGACTTGTTCCATTGGACAGCTGGCAAAAGCAAATGATTTAGTGAGCGTGCAGACTTTTAGACTATTCTCACAAGGTGGACTGAATTTCAGGTGATGAGATGAGTCTTTCACCTTCTTCTCAGATGGCTGTAGAAAACCACAAATATACTTTTGTCATATCAGGGATCTGGTAAAAAAGAACCATTTCCCAACCCAAAAAGTAAGTAGGATTTGCACAAACCCCACATTAGCTACAAACCAATCCGTGTCCCTGGTGGCTGGCAGAGCAAACCATGGGTGGATGCACTGGTCTTTAATTCAGTGTCTTCGAGAAACAGCAAGAAAGACCAGAGCAACTGAGGGAAGAGTCAGTGAGGTAAAACAAGACAGATGCAAGAGTACTACTAATGTGGCCCTGAAACAAAATAGCTACCTGGAGAGAGAGTTTGGGGACTGAATGCTGACTGGAAGAAGCCAGGAGCCATAAAAAGTGAAACAGGCTCCTGTTGTTTGGTTCTCTGCCCATGGTCTGGGAAGCAAGGCTTCATGTATTTCTGTAAAATAAAAATAACTATATCCAAAATAGTAGATCATCATGGTTTTCTCACTCTACTGGGGACAACCCACAGGGCTTTGGATTTGATCTAGCTGCTTGGCCAACAGCAGCTCTGGTCTGATGGATTAGCAAAGCCCCTCTGGTGAGTTTGTCATCACTGCTGATTCAGTGCCCTCCAAATACCTGCCTCTCATCACTGTTCTGCACAATTCCCAAATTAGGCTGTGGTGCCAGGTAGTGAACTCTCCCACTTGCTATGCTCTGATTGAGTTTGTAGGTCTTGCAAACACGGAGGTAATGCTATTAGTTTTCAAGAGTGGGATTCTTCGATCTGATCATTAACTTTCTCCATTGCTCCCTGCCCCCCTTGCTGTAACTCTTTCCTGCCACATCTACAAACTGCTGCTTCTGCTGGAATAGTAAGAGACTATTAACCAGTCACCAGAGCTCCCCACACCTGCCCAAAGCCTGAGGTTTACAAAAGCAGCTTTCAGGATCTGTCATGTTAGAAGAAAGTAATATACTAAGGGTTAGCCCCCCTCTTGCTGAGAAATAACTTTTGTTAAATGGGAATATAGACTTAAAATCAAATATTTGCTTACAAGGGTCAAGTGTCGGCAGCTGGACCATGCCTGATCCTAAATCTGACCTGTGATAGATATTGCTGCTAAACAGATCACATCACAATAAAATTCTGTGGATCTCTTCTAAATATATAAGCTAGCCACTATCATAGCAAAGATGTTTCGGAGGGGACAAGAGTTCAAGAGAAGTCCTAGAGAGTCAGCTCTTCCATCCCTTGGGATCCTCACACTGGTGAAATTGATTGATGGTCCTTGTTTTTTTGTATTTATTTCCCCCCCCCGCTTTTCTTTCTCCCCCTCTCTTTCCCTTGTTCTGCAGCTACTCTTCACTGTAGCTCTGAGACCTCAGCACACAGATGTCTCCCTGCCAATAACCTCTACTCCTGGAGCAATGCTGGGTAAGTGTGTGTGTGACCTGGCTCATGAGCACCATGGCCCAGCCTGCTTATGGTCCATGCTAGTCCTGATCCATTTAAACCTGTCTGTGTCTCAGGCTGCAGTGGTGCATCTCTGATGGGCCACGCTGGAATCATTGCAAGTCCGTAACTGAGTCCTCTGCTGTGGAAGAACCCTTTCCCTCACAGTGTCTCTTTCCTTTTATCCTACTCAGTGCTCCCAAACTGTTCTCTGCCCCTTTTAGACTGGGGGATTAAGATACCTAGGATCCTCACTGTTTTGGAGCAATAGGCATGCCCAGGGTTGGCCCTGGGGAAGGCTGAGTATGGAAAGGCTGGAAGTGTCCTCAGGGTGCTGAGAATCAACACCAAACAAACACACCAGTGCCTATTAAATTAAATAAAAAAATAATTCAATTAGTCATAAGCTTATGCCAATACTTTCTGCAAATAACTAGTTACCAGCATGCCCCCAAGTCGGCTTAACTAATACAAGATGCTACCATCTTCACCTAGTTTTCTTTGCATGGGAGCTGGTGGAGCTGCATGAGAAGGAGCTTGTTCCCAGGCACAGTGCATATCTGGACTTCACAAAAGGCAGAGGAAGAGTACCAAGAGCAGCCTGGTGCATGTCTTCATTAGGGAAGTTTCACAGAACACAGTCACGGTGTTAGTAACACACATCCGACATGGCTTTCTGCCTCAGACAATTCATTGCTTCCTGTACCACAACTGGAGCACTGGAAAAGAACATATTAGAGCGAGATGTGAAATCTAGGAATTCTGTTAAGGTTAGAAAAAATCTAGCTGAGCTGCAGCAAGAAAACAAATTTTAAAATGCCAGCTGAGGCAGAAGGTTTTGTCTCATTGGAGCTCATTCCATGCTTGAACAGCTCTTGAAGCAGCAGAAACCTCAGTAAACCTATGTACACAAAAGACAGGCTTAGAAGATATGAAGCTGGTATTTGTTTATTGAAATGAATTTTGGCTACTTTTCCTATTTCTCTCCAGGATGCCTTGTTGGTGGCAGGTGAGAATTAAGAGCTGTATTTCTCATACCTGTATCATTTATCTATAGTTTCATCTGAAAAATTAATAGGGACACTTGTTGACTAGCACTAAAAATGCGGAGGGTTTTGAAGAACTTTCAGCTACTTTTTATTATTTTATTTTTATACCCTGAAATAATGCTGTGTTTGATTCCTATTTCACAGAAGAAAATGAAACTCCAGGATGAATATATTGGTCCCTGGAAGGCAATTCCTGTAAACAAATTAATACAACTCAGGCCTACCTCCTCTACATTTTGTTCCTTTTCTTGCGTAGCCTATTGATTGATTTACCTGAGGGAAGAGATTCCTCTGAATCAGATACTAAGCAAGTTCTTAAGGAAAATACCAGCTTTAAAAAGGGAGCAGAAGAAAGAGCAGCAGTTGCAAAAAATTGCTAATCTTTCATTTGCAGGAGCCACTGAACATCTGGATAGTATGAAGCTCCTTTAACCCCCTGAGTGCAAAAAGAATTAGCACCAAAGGGCAGCCCATGCTAATTCAGTGCCATTAAACTTGTATAAGCCAGAAGAATGTGATGTTATACTTCCATAGGGCCAGATGGATACCACTTTGCACTTTGTATCCATCAGAGGGACTAGCAAAACTAGTTCAATATTGTACAGTATGGCTCTTAGAAAGATAAAATAGCCCCTGTGCAATATTATACATTATTACACATGTCTATCATACCACACCATGGAACCAACCTACCCTTTTAACTACAGGTGGAGAGCTTGTCTGCTGATGTGCAACTTTTGAGCTTCCATATTTAGAAGAGCAAGATGCTGCAATAAAAACAGAAATTTAATTATTATTCTTTGTTTTATTATTAGCAACTCTTTCTTATTTTTTAAATGAACTTGGCATTTTATTAATACTGCTGACTAGAGACTGTTTTCAGACCAGTTATTGTCTTATGTCTTCAGCTTTAAAATATGACTTCCTGCTAATCTTGCTGCTCCCTTCATTCGTCTTTGTCCATAAGAGAGGGGAAAACACAGCACTTTTCCTTGGAGCCCCCTTCTTAGCTTTCATGTAACCTTCAGTTAAGCCCTATTTCAGTTGTCTCTGAATATCATTTTTCTCAACAGTGAAAAGTGAATAGGCTTTGCTTTCAAAGTCAATATTATCTGTTCTCAACAGTAACAATATACTATAGATTTTATAGTGATTTTCATATATAGATTTGAAACTGCTTTGGCATAAAGAACAGCCATACACAGAAGTTAAGACTGGGATTTTCTAATTTAACCCCACCCCCAGATTGTCAGGGCCTGACAGCCAAGATGCACAACCCTGAGTGGCTCTTCTGCTGTGAGTCAGCACCAATGTCTTCCACTGGAGCTGTTTTTTTCTGTTGCAGGTCTGACTTAGATATGAATGATTCCTAGCAAGATCAGTCATCATACACCTTACCTCCTTCAATATATGCTTTCATGTGTTAGGAAAAGTTAAAAAGATTATAAACCAGAACTGTATTTTAAGCACAATGAACAAGAAGGGGAACACAGTGGTTTACAAAAAAAAAAGAAAACCAAAAAACCAAAAACCAAAACCAAACCAACTTGCCAAATCACAGTAATCCTTATCATCCCCTATTGCTATAGGAAGTGTCCTCACTGAAAATATGACTGCATGGGAAGAAGTCTCTGGATAATGCTTTAGAGACTCAAGGACTGCCAAACTCCAGCTCTTGGAGCTCCCTGGGGCTGGGGGTTTAGGTAAGGACTCCACATTTGGACTGAGGCTCAGGATGTGCTTGTTTTCTCTCCTACAGCGGTGAGTCAGATCAGATCCGATTCGCAGGCTCAGCCTCCCGCTGGGCAGTAAAAACACCGCTCTCCTTTTGGGTATAGTTCCCAGCTCCAAAATAAACACTGAGAGCAGCCAAACTATGGTCAAAAAACATCTAGAATGAGCACACTGGGTTGCAAGGGGGATGTCAAGAGGCTGTCGCTTCAGACAGTGCACCCTGCCGAAACTTCTCACATGACCTTCAGCACACAGACAGGTCTCTGCTCCCGTCAAACCCAGGAGAAATGTTTGTACATTCCAGTTAATTGTGAAACTTGGCAGCAGAGCAGCAGAAAATGACTGCAAAGCACAAAAACATCAGAGAGCTGTAAGAGTGGCCTGCAAACGGAACAAGTTTAGGGAGTCTGAATTCAACACATCCAGGCCCAATTCAGAAGAAACCCTGTTAATTAAACCAACCTAATGCCCTGAATTATAGCCCTAAAAATCCCAAAGTGGGATCCCAATGTTTGGGTTTTTTTTAGGGAAGATAAGCCTGAAGAATACAACCTTATTTTTTCTCCTGGATTATTTGTATGCTTTGTTGGAATTGCTATAGAGTCTTGCCCTCTAAAGCTCTTTAAAATAACACACCTTATCATGGTAACTTGAAAGGTAATTCACAAATCCCTGGGGAAACACTCCTCCTTTGGCACAGTGGCTCTCAAAAATCATCTGTCACTTGGAGCTTCCAGGCTATGCCTCCCATCCTGTAAGGCCCCTAGAGCAGCCTCTGCTGTGTTAATGAGAGTATCAAGGTAATTGCATTGCAAAAGCCAAATGTCTTGTTTTGAGCTATGTTTTCTCTCAGGTGAGTATCCAGATGAGATACTCAGTCCCATGAGAGTTCCTTCCCAGCACAGCTCACAGGCTTCACAGGATGCAGAGTCTTTGGTCCTGGTACACAGAATAGATGCCTTTTTTGTGTCCACAGACCACAGAGAACTTAGTGATTTCTTTAACAGTGAAGGAGAGTTGACATGTAAACCACAATGGGCTGCTTGTTTTTGAGTGAATGCTCCATGGACTTAATCAGACTCTGGGTTTGTCCATAACAAGTTCAATAGTTGCTATTTGCACTTAGATACTCAGCTTCATTAAATGTAAAAGTTTCAGCTTTTGCCAGCAGTTAGTTGCATCTAGATCTATAAAAGGCTGTTCTGTCTCTCTAAGACGAGACATAAAACTGAGGCCTTGACCATCTGTGGTCATTAAGGATCCCATGGCATGCTTCAAAAGGTGAAGATGGTAGCTTTCGTCTCAGGACCAAATTCTATTCTGAGTAACTAAATTCCTTCAAACCTAAAATTCACCTCCAGCTTTTAATATAACGTACTGTGTTTTCTTAAATGTACATAATAGAGTGATGGACTGCTAGCTGATGGCCACATTCTATCCCAGAAATTACAGTATTTTATATATATATATGTATAAAATACTGTTATACATATGTAATATATATAACAGTGGATTAAAGGAAGTGTGCAGGTACACATGTTCATCCTATTGGTCACAACATGATGCAAAGCAAGCCTGTCTCAGCACAATAACATACACATGCACGCGAAAGCACATAGCCCAGAATGACAAGGTTTTAATTTTTACTTACTTATGGAATTAAAAATCTGACATCTTACAGATCCTGAGCCCTTGCTGATCAATAGAGAAGTGAATCCCACTGGAAAAGAGGTAAGGTTGGCTGCAAAAGGAGAGTCATTCCCCTCATATCTGGAAGCTAAAAACAGTGTGTGAAACCAGAATAAATTATCTACCATTACCTCAGTGAAGTGTTTTTAATTTACTGCCCTGCTGGATGCATGTGGTAGAACATATACATGAGAAAAATATGTGTCCCATAATGAAATACACTGCACATTTAACATCCTGCCATAATGTGTTGGTTGACTTTTTTGGAATTCTGCTAGGAAGGGAATACATTTAACCCCAAGATACCTGCAATTCCAAGAGAGTGAACCCACCTGTCTGGTTTGTGTGCCACTGCTGAGGTCCTGTTCTGAGCAGAGGCAAAAGGTTGTATTACCTGTTTATTTCAGAACATGTTGCAAGTACTCAGGACTTCAGGCATTTTAGCTCTACATATCCTTTATCTTTGGGTGGAGCACCCCTGAAACAGAAGTTAAGCCTATGAAAAAATGGAGAGTCCACTTATTAAATATGATATAATTATTTGCAGTTACATTTATTTTAAACTCAGAAAGGTAGAATGGAAGATGGACTAATTCTAGCTGTGCATGCTGGAAATTGCTTAGAGTACAGACCTCTCAATAAAAAAAAATCTACTAAAACTGAGAAGTTATTGCCTGCTCTTCTGTCTGCTTTTGTGGAGATTGGAACTGTAGGTCTAACCATTGGAAATAATTTTTCTATAAACTTCAGTTATTCGTAATACAATAATCCTTCATTTGGGCTATAAACTTTTGGTTCCCCTCTTTTCCAAGTTGCAAGATTGAAGTGAAACTTGGCAGTGTTCTGTTTGTTGAAATGGGAGGCCCAAGGTCAGATTCTGATCTCTCATTGGCCTTACACCTGTCAACTGACTTTGATGGTGTAAATTTTTACTTACTCCAGCATAAGCAATGACAGAATCAGACCCTGCATATGCTTTTCATCTGAAGCTGTGTTCCAGATGTGTTTATGTAGCCTGGTTCCAATAAAATGTGTGCGTTTTAAGATGTAAATGGATTTTTCTTTAATTATAAACATATGGACTGTTATTAAATTTTCATTTTAAAAGTGCAGATACAGTTAGCCCAGCCATATTGAAGCATCACAATGGCTTCACTTGACCAGTGCATCTTTCACGCAGCACCCAAGCAAAAGCAAGACTCTTAAAGCTGGGAAAGACAGGGAAAGACATGAGATGACATCAAAGTATATGTGGAAAACTGTGACTTCTTGGTTTTCCTGATGTTAGAGTGCCACATCCCATTGAGGTATTTGCCTTTCCTCTGTTCAAGATGAGGAAAAATTAAGTGCAAAACTGGCTCAGCATATTCCTTCAAGCTGAGATATCACTACTACTGGGTTCTTTTTTGTCTGCCTTTGCTACAAGTCAGCAGCCCTGCTCAGCCCTACTTGCCTTCTGTACAGGTTCAGGCTGTGACTGGATGCCTTGAATCCAATAAGCCCTCAAATCCAGAGTTACATGGTTGGATTGGTGTGTTAGGAGAATCTGTGCCTGCCTGGGGGGGCAGTCCTGGAATGAGCATATTCCTTCCCTCACTTTCAGCCTCTGTGCTGTGATACCACATGCTGAGGCTCCAGGAAGGAAAGGTCAGCCTGCTGCTGCCCCCAGCCCAGCTTTGTGCTCAACATCAGCACTTCTGCCTGAGGGGACGAGACCTCCCTGATTCTCAGGCTTGATGGTGTCCATTCCTGAGGGTCCCAGTACCCCCCACAGCCTTTTGTGCATCTCCACAACTAAGGGCTGCTTCCCAGCCCAGAAGGGGAGATTGATTTTTCCAACAGCAGAAAGGTAGGGGCAAGTAAAAAAGTTTTGATTGATGGATTTTCCATTAAAAAAAAGGAGACAAATTTGCTAATGAATAAATGTTTAAGAGAAAGATGTCAGTGTTGATGGAGTTTTTAATTTAATCTTCCTGAAATTAAATATTTTAGTGAGGTAAAAGAACATTCACTTGGAAAACTTCTTTTAATTATACATCCACAGCTCCATGAAATAGGTGGCTGGTATAGTCATTATGTTTATGCTTTTCCTTAGCATATTTTGACATTATTAAATGGAAGGTTTTCCACTACTGTTCCATAAGAATTTTTTAATTTTTTTATATTTATGTGTGTGTTTTGTTTGCCTATTTAGAATAACTATTTTCAAATGAAAATAGTTATTCCAAATTTGATTCTGAAAGTAAATTTTGTCTGCCAAACCTGATTTGAAGTTCAGTCATGCTCCTGAACTTCAGTCCATGCTTTCTTCCATGGACAACTGGAGAACACAGACTGTACTTCTCTCCTACTATCATTATTATTTCCTCACCCTTTAATTTTCTTCTGGGTATGTTGGACACTTATGTTTGACTTGTGTCTTCTTCGGAATACAGCTGCCAGTTGGTGGGGAAGTTCAGTTGTCTTGGACAAGTTAAGAATGTTTTTTCTCCTGGATTCAGCTGTTGAGGACAGCTGGGTCATGTTCAGCTGCGTCCCAGTAATGCATGGTAAAAGAAGGATGCTTGCACAGAACAGCCACAAGAGTCAGAGTGTTCCTGTGCTCTCTTGCAGAGGGAAGAGTTTGATAAATGGAAAAAAAATGTCTATTCCTGGCAGTGGAGAATGGACTCTTTCACTGTAGGGCTCAGGCTTTCCCCAGACCTTCCCAGGACTGCAGTCATGAATGCTTGGTTTGGCTGCACTGTGGTGTGTTATGAAGATGTGAAAAGTGAGCTAGATGGCTGAGCTGCCTCATCTGCGTCTTTTTTTCATTTTAAAATTTAATAAAACCCCATGTGGTTACAATTGAAAAAAGAAATCCATTAATGTTCCCAAAATGCTTCATATCTAAAGCAAAATGTATATTAACTTCCCATCCCCCATCTCTAGTGAACAATAAGATATACTTTTTCATTGAATCAGTGAAAATCATTAAATAACTTATTACATCATCAACCCAAACCATGTACTTTTACTTACTTTTCTAATGACTAACAAATGATGTTAACATATCAATGTCTTTATGTGCATCAGGGAAGAAAGGGTGGGGCATGTAAATGTGGAATCTAAACAGAGATTCTTTCATATTTTTATATATTTTAAATAGGGGTAGGTGTTTCTGTCTGGAGACCATATGTTTGGAGTTTTTTTAAAACAATCTGTATGTGTGTAAAAAAGAAAGAAAATTAAGTGGTATGGACAGCTACAGTGTGGGCTCTGGAGTTCTGGTGAGGTGATCTAGATAGGAAAAGATGTCCAGATGAAAAATCCTTTTCCTTCAGGCACATTTTCCATTATTTGGATCTTATCTGAACAGCACCAGTTCACAAAGCCCTGGATGTGCTTTCTGTGGAACAGCAGCAGAGAGGAATTACCATCAAGGGGCTTGTCAGCGTCAGTGTGGCTGCTGGTACAGGGGGGAAAGGCTCACGGGCAGTTTAATGGCACCAGGGCTCTGCATGCAGAGACATTGAGGCTTTACAGCAGCACCAGGGATGAGTCCTTCACCCCCAGAAACAGAAGGGCTCAGTGCAGGAGGAGTTCTCTGCATCCCCTGCACTATCAGGGTGTAACACATAGAGCAGGGCAGTTTTAATTTCACCCAGTCTAGACAGAGATCGGTTTGCTACAGAAACAACGTCCCTAGAACAAAATGGCACTCCCAGCTGCAGAAAAAAATGAGGCAGTCACCTTTGAAGCCATTCTCCAGCCTGCCCCATAAACAGGATGTCTGGATGCACAGGACGTCATCAGGTTCATCTTCCAGCCGGGGGGAGTTGTGTGTCATCACCTCTGCAGTGTGCCTGAGCCCCGGCCAGGGCTCCTGAGCCCGTGTGTGCCATGGTGCAATGTGCAGTGCTGCTGCCAAAACACAGGACCAGCTGGTTTATTCATTTTACACAGTGCAAAAATGTTATTAAACTGCACCATACAGATAAGTACTAGAAAAATTGCTAGGTTATTTTTTTCACATAAAATTAGCCAATTTGCTGGTGTATGTAATTGTAAAGAATGCAAAGCATCCCATTCAAGTGATTAACCTCTTAGTTAATAAAAGCAACAATTGCATGTGTATAAATAATATAATAAAAGGAACATTCATATCAAAGTAATATAGCTCATACTATCCTGTTTCTCTCCTTAATTAGTAAATAATTCATCAAATTCTGCAATGAGTTGTGCTCCCACCCACATTTCTTCATCCAATTATCGTGAAATAGGAAAGCAGGAGCCTTCCTTCTTTGAAAAGGATGTGATAATGAAATTGTTCAATAGCTCTTCTCAGCTCTCTGCTAGTCTAAATTAGTACTTTCTTGGGCATATTGTTTCTTTTGTTCATTTCTTCCCTTATTCACTACTTTTTTTCTTTTTAATTGAAGATATTTTCTATGTTAAATGTCATTTTACACTGACACACTTTAAAAGAAGTATATTCACTATGCTTTGTTTTCTGACACAAATGAAATTAATTCTACAGTACAGATGAACGGCAGTGTTTGCTTGCCAAAGCAAACCTTTCATGCTTCAGATTCTATCACACAAACAAAATTAAAAAAATATTATAGAATACAAGATTAAAAAGAAGATGCATAAGCAAGCATGTATTAAGATCTCAAACCTATCCTTGAATGAATGTCGTGTTTAAATAAGATTCTTTGTTACCTGATCAAATTCCATTTCTTTCATTGGATCTTTGCAGGACTCAATGTCTGAAAATGTGAACAACTACCCAGTGTTGTCTTTCAGCTGTCTGGTGTGTGGTCATGTGTTTTAGGTATTTTACAACATTCAAATCCTGTTCAGAAGACAGAATTCCTCATCTCTTTGTGGACATGTTTATGGTACACCTCACTGTAGAACTGGATGGCCTCAAACAGTAAACAAGAATAATTTCAGAATGCTGATATAAAATAAAAAAAGACTCTCGTCTTTATAAATGGTGAACTAAGGCCCACAGAAATAAAGATCCAAAATATTCAAGAATTTCAGGTCCTGAATTTGATGCACAAAGGATCTGAACTTTCAGAACAACCCATGTGCATCTGTGCCTGTGAATACATATGACTCTCTCAGATAAGGTGTATGCATAGGAGAGTAAGCATTATGAATGTATCATACATAGCACGGCATTTATTTAAAACACTGCCTTTATTAGGGTCCTCAACAGCTCTGAGTGTTCTGATATTTCCAATGAGACAGCAAAACAAAGGACCCATGAGAACCACTATCACTGAGCCAGGCTGCTGGTGCCTTGCTGGGAGTCCGCTGTGATCATGAAAGAGCTCCCATGAGCTTGCATTGAGTCTCTACCCAGCTCCAACCTATCCATGCCAGGAATTTGAAAACTTTGAGGAAATGCTGTTTGATCTTTGTCTGGACCATGCCTAATGGGAACCAGAGCTTGGGACATGAAGCTCTTAAAAGCTAGCACTTCAGAATCTTGATGCTTCATCTTTTGAAGGGTTTGCATGGTAAGTCGCCTCCTTTTGGAAAGGTCACACTATGCCAAATATCAGATCCCTGTTTTGAAGCATAAGGTCATTAAGACTACCAGAATTTTAAATTTGGGAAGAATAATACCCTTGCTTCTAAAGTAGATTGGAAAATAGCTGAAAAAAATTGGCAAAAAAGATTTTAAAAACCTTAAAACCTGGGTAGACACCTGGTATCAAGAACTTCAGCAAAAATGTCTGGGTAGGGGAAGTTAATAAGCAGGCACTTACATTTTAATAGAACTATATAACATGTGAGGCCACCAGCTTTGCTTATTATAAGGTCATTATGAAAAGTATATTTAGGGAGCTATATTAGTATTTGCTTTATTTTTCCATGTGGGAAGGTAAATTTTACTATAGAAATAAAATGATGAAAAAGTGTAAGCTAGTCTGTGTTGTTGTTGCTTTTTTACCTTTATGTGTAAGTATGCTAGTACTTAATGCATTTTTAAGAAATATTTGGAGCATTAGGAAACAGATTTTTTTTTCAGAAAGAAAAAGCAGAAATCTGCTTCAATTTACCTAGTAAGGATACACTTATTAATGAATATTGATACTCAAACCTCTTCTTGAAGATTCTGAGACAATCATGCTGCATGATTTAAACACAAAAGCCCCTGCAAGAAGAAGAGACAGATTGTCCTCTTCACTCTCTCTGTGGTGTCAGCTTTATTTTTTCTTGTTTTAAGAAGAAATCTCTTAGTGTTATGATAGGAAAAAAAATCTGAAAAATATGACCCCGAAGTGTCAGTGGTATCCACCTGAACAAATAGCCATACACCCTGAACTTCCACACTCAGGCTGCTGAGTTCAAAGGCTGCTAAATCAGATGCTACTTGTGTGGTTTTTTTTAAACGAAGTTTTTATTGCTCCTTAAAGCAAAGATCTCCTCTTACAAAGATCTGTGCTATCTACTATGATTGACTATTCTCATGTGTAAACTTTAATTGTAGCACAGAGGTGCTGAAATGAGGAATTAAAAAGAGTCAGATGTCCATGCCTGACGACATGAGTCCAGAAGCAGGCTCTCCAAGAAATGCATACAAATGCACTTTGAGAAAATCAAATGTGTGGTTGATACTGAGGTGTCATTGTGAGCAAAACCAGACTTAGTTTTCCTCTAGGTATGGAGGTGTAGAGCTCTGTCTTGAAGGCATCAGCTTCTAATCTATTCTTTTTGGAAAGGCTCTGAGGAACTTTTCCAGTACAGAAGACTTCAGTCTCCAGTTCTTCAGCAATTCTAGTGACACAAGATGTGGTAGATGGGAGAAGATTTTATCCTGTTTTATTTTTTTTTCTGTTGGCTTCAGGCAAAGATAATTTTCATGACAAAGCAGTGCTCAGTCTCCTGGGGAAAAGGCAATGCCAGTTTTCACGGTGCTGTGTATTTCTTGTAAGCAGAGTCAGGCTTCGAGTGAAGGTGTAGTCCTCTGAACCATCAACTCTGAAAAAATCAGTTACCGTGGCTTCCCCACATAAAGAGCAGTGGCTCCATTAAAATGAAAGCACACATAAAATGGAAGCTTTCACAATACCAAATGATGTAGAGGAAGATTCGCTACGTTGTCTTACTCTGAGAAGACAGATTATTAAAGACTTTTTTCTAAATAAACCTATGACTCCTCCCCCCAGGTAGTTGGATCTAAAGCCTGATAAATTAAATATTACTCACCAGACAACCAGAAAAACTTTAGTCAAAGGAATTTAAAGATGTGTTAATTAGTCAAAAGAGAGAGTCCATACAGTCTTGTAAATATTACAGGAGAAATCTATTAACTCGAGTGAGCACATATTAATTGAAAACATTGTATAAGAGCTACAGAGTTCACAGAAAGTGCCTTTCACATGCTATTAAAGCCTGTGTATATGCAAATTCAGTAGCTAGCAGATTAGCTATGATGCCTGGCTGTGGATAACTGGAAAACGTCCTCCCAAGCTGGCTGCATTGCTACAGCAAAGCTGCTACCTGCTGCCTGGGTATGAAGTGTAAAATAACAAGCAGGGGGCTGCTGGGCTTCAGTGGCAGCGTAGAGAGGCTCCACTGAACACTGAGGGAAAGTCTTCTGAGACAGATTTCCTTCTCTCTGTCTTCCTCAGGAAAGATGTGTCAAGATGCTGGGGCCTTGTGCAAAAGTTTGGTTCCTTTCTAGAGTCTGCTTCACATACCCAGGTTTCTTCCCTGTAGGAGCTGGAGCATGAGGCACCTTGTGGACTCATCCAGGGGAAGCACCTGGCTATGGGAGCTCACAAGCCCTCCTGGGTGCTCATCAGATCAGACTTTGGTGGCTACCAAGGAGAGTGGCCTCTTAACCATGCTTGTTTCACCAATGGCATCTTGAGGGAGCTGAAGGTGTCCCTCAGGCATCTTCTTTTCCCCATTCATAAAGCCTTGCTTCTGTTCTGAATGACAGTCAAAACAGCCTTTGCCAGTTAAGGGTAAGGAATAAACAAATAGTCAATCACAATCATTAATTCTAAACCTTCCTCTGGCCCACCCTGTGGCCCTGTGCCACCCTTACCTCCCATTGCCTCTGCTTCCTTGCCCCTAAACAGCAGGTGCTAGCCTTTGCTGTCTTTCAAGGGACTCCCAGGGGCTGGCAGACAGCAGGCAGCTCCACGAGAGACAAGCCTAGCAGTACACAGGGAGCTGTCTGGATGCCTTTCTGCAGCAAAATTCACTGAGTTTATTTCCCAACAGTCCCTTGTAGTCCTGCAGCAACTTGTGAGGGTGTCTGAGCTTGAAAGGCTGGATTCATCTAAACTGCAAGGACCGAGTCACCAGGGTGGTGCCTGTGAGGTCTACATGAAGCCAGGGCAGGGAGAAAAGCCTTTCAATGGACCTGAAATGGCTCCTGAAGGAGCCACCCTCTGACTCTTATTTCTTGTCTGTACAGAACCCAAGATACCTGCACTCCTAAATTCATGGCCTCATGTTAACTAGGCTTAATAACAATTCCTCCTTCTCCCCATTCAGCTGAGCCCTCCAAAGGCAACCATGAAGCTCGGGAGTGACCAAACAGTAGTCTCCCTATCTTTTTATTAAGAGCAATAGCAGTCCTAATTCATAGGGCTTTTTTAAATCTCCCACTCTTCCTGCAAAGGCAGAAGCTCCTGTCCTGCTCCCATTGTACCCACCAGAATGTGCCTCTGCAGCACAGGGT
Organism: Rhabdornis inornatus; assembly: GCA_013397075.1. NCBI lineage: Eukaryota > Metazoa > Chordata > Aves > Passeriformes > Rhabdornithidae > Rhabdornis > Rhabdornis inornatus. The sequence goes on along the minus strand of VWZS01002632.1, from coordinate 2,075,386 downwards.
TTGTTGGTGGCTGGAAACACATGGCTCTGGCTGCACCAATGGCCATGCTGTGATCATCACATCTGTGTGTGCACATGTGTTCCTTGAAATGCTTTGGATGCTCCTTGCTTATCAGACTAAAACAAGTGGGTGAAGATGGAGAGCAATATCACAGCTTTTCCACTCCAGTGACTTCAGTATTAAATTGCGTTTCCTCTACTTTTCCCAGCACTGAGATATGCATACCAGGTCTCCAGACAAATCAAATGTCTGAACAGACAGTAAAAATCCTGGCTTTACTGCTGGGGCAGCATCAAATTTCCCCATCTTTACTGGGCCAGCCAGTGAGCACAAAGGCTGTGGCCCTCCCAGATCCTGGCCTGGATAGGAGCCAGCATCATCTGTGGTGTAAATTAGAGCAATCCCAAACCAGACTGCAGCTGCTCAAATGCCACGTTCATGTGACGTCATGACCAGCCAAAGACCAGGTCACACACTCATGTGTGATCTTAACCCCGAATCCTCAGAAGCCTAGTTTGTTGTATAGGACTTATTCCACCCATGGATATAGACAGTAAGGGGTGGTAGGAAGGTACTACTTTTTGATGATAACATATGGCAAGAAAGATCTTCCATAGCCCAAGAGGAAAGCCATAGTGTTTCTAATTCAGAACCAACCTGAGATACACTCTTGAGCTTGAGGTACCTTTTGTGGTGTGCACAGCTTCCTCCTCCAAGGATTCTCTTTTGGGAGTCTGTACCCATCAGCCTCCTTCAAACATCAGCCCTTTGCTCTCCATCAGACATGCTGCAGGTATGTGTATATATCTGTGTACTTGATGCATTTCTTTCAAATTTCCCAAATTTGGAACAGGGACTACTTGAGCAGTTGAATCCAGGGAATGTTGAGAGCACATCTTAGTTATTCTGGAACTGATTCAAACTTCTAAAGAAGAACTACACTGGGTTACCTCAGATCCAGACCTGGTTTCACAATCACAAACCTTCTTACTATATTCATCCACCAGAAAATAGAAAGTGTTACAGTTCAGTACAGTCATAAACACATCATTGCCAATGGAAAATTGTGCTGGCAGTTTCTTTTATACCCAGCCAAATATACAGAAATGGAAAGGTCAGCTATGCAGGCACTGGTTTTACATGTGTGCATTAATTACAACACAGTTGCCTTTTGTTATTCATTTCATCTGCTCAATAAGTATAAAATTGAATGAGAAGAAAGAGGAACACAGAAAAACAGAAAAGGGAAGCCAGGACAATCTGTGAATGGGACTGGTCCTCCCTTTCTGGATCACACACTGGAAAAGATTCAAAACTAGCCAATTGCAGGGAATGGGAAAAGCAAAGAGAAGTGTATCCCATGTCAGCTACAGCTTTTTCTATAAGGCTTTCAGAGGTCCTCTACAGAGGCACTAGAATTGTTCAGAGGGCTTGGCTTCTTGGTCAACCCCTTCCATGGGGATTTTCCCAAGGAAGATCTGTGTGTTCTGGCACTCTGGTATGTTAGCTTCTTCTTAAGTATACAGCCACGGTCCTGACTTTAATTAGTCAAAAAAAATTTTCACTGAACACCATGACACAGATATGCATGTTTTGGGGGATACCTGCCCTCAGGCAACACTGGAAACTGTGAGAAAGAGAATACTGAACTATGTCATCAGAAAATCCAGAACATCAATTTGCATTCATGTGTGGATCGCACATTTTTTGGTTATGATAGTGTCTGAAAAACAGACAGCATAATATAAAATGTGGTTAAGAGACTAAGTACAACTTTCATGATTCTAGCCTGCACTCTATTCCTCTCACAGATAGATTGTAACTGTATTTACCTGACAGTGCAGTGCCCAGATACCTTAGGCAAAAGGATTTCCACTGCAAAAGATACACCATAAAAGTCGTCAAAACCTGGTTATTCTCTTCCCAGAACAAGAAAGATGAATGCTGTGAAAAAATCACAGAATAGGACAGAGCTTCCCCAGGGAACACACAGTAATGAGCATGAGCACTGCAATTAGACTCACTGAGACTGAGTTACCCAAAGCCTCCCAGCTAGGCCAACCTCCTTCTTCAGATTCACACAGTGTGTCATGGCATTGAGTTGTGGGAGTCCCCACTGCATCCACCTAGTTAAACCCTTCCAGTCACTGGAGCTTTGTACAAGTGAGGAGAGCTTGCTGCTGCGCTGTGGCTCCCTAAAACCCCTGAGCCTGGGGTGTCCAGGATTGTCCAAAAAAATCACGGTGCTGCAAAAGAGAAAAAAGTTGCAGTTAGCAACTGTAACTTAAAAACTTACATCCTCAGACGACGGATACAAAGTGAAGTCTCCATGGTTTATAAAATATATTTCATTATATACAAATATATAAAAATAAGTTACATAGAATAAGCTGTATAGCCAGACCTGTACCAGAAGGACTTACCCTTTCTGATCCTTTAGGATTACGCAGTGAAATTGCTTTGTTGACTGCTCAGGTAGTCATTTCATGGGAAGGCTTAGTCATTTGGTATATACTCAATACTGCTATTGACTTGTAGGAAAGCAAAAAAAAGTGGCAATGAGCTAGAAAACCTCTTTGGAAAGTAGTTCAGTAGACCTTCTTCCTGAGACTGTTCTTGTCTCTTTCAAACTATCCTGCAAGAATCCGAGATAAAACATCAAGTCCAGAGCAAATACAAATTTGGCTGTGTATTTGTAGTGGTCTGGTTGAGATCAAATTAGTATGGATTTTCTTTAATCCTTTGGTCTATGTTGCCATGCAGGGTGGGCAGGAATTTAGTCCCAGAAAGGTGGACTATCATATTAGAGTTTTCCTTTCCTCTTCATTGGTGTAGTAGTTTCAATTGCAGAGCCCCACTGTATAGCTGCACTGATATCAGCCTAACAGGAGGTGCTTAGTCAGTGAGCTACATTTTAGAGTTTCCCTGTGGTGGGATTCCTGCAGCCCCCAAAATAATATTAACTGTATGCACACAAGCAATAACATGATGTCTCTACCTTGCTCTCTGTAGGTTACAATTGTCCATATGCTTTACATTTTGCTATCCTTCTTTTAGTTGGCATACTTTGTATGCTTTTAAGGGACGGGCTGAATCCTGATTAGATACTTCCTTGTGTATTATCACAGGCAGGTGCGGGGTAGTTAAGAGTTTCTTGGAATAACTGATTGCTAATTTGATGCAAAATTAAGTAACCATACAAGAAACTACTGTTTAGCTGCAAAAGCATGACTAAGTAACAAGGAAGGATTTGGACCTTGCATGCCTCCCTTACCTGCTGCTAACAGAATGATGTGTCAGAAGCAGGTAGCAGCTCTGTGATGCCAGTACATCTTTATATGCTGTTCACATTCCATTGCAACATGTCACATTTGATATGGCATAATGCAATGTGACTAATTTAATCAGATGTGAAGTGCACTACAGAAACACATCAAGTCTGAAAATTTGGAAAAAAAAAGTTGGAGGAAAAAATAAAGCTTTCTGCAATCCATGGTTGGATTATTTTTCTCAGCTGGAGGGCTTCATTTTCTGAGCTTGGCCTTTTCTATTCTGACCTTCCAGCCAAGGGCATGTGTCAGGAGGCCTGTATTTCCCAAAGGCAGTGACACAGTCTATTAGGTCATATGAGCTGGATCATCAAGCCTTTGTCCACCTCAACTTCTGGGCCACCATTCCTTACCCACCCCCACATCCCCCAGCACTAACTCACGATACGATGCCCTTGCCTTTGACAGGTCGGGAGCCGGAAAAGCATTTTATTGCTGAACACGTACACAGCAGAGCCCAGAAATGAAGAGAGCTTTCTGTGGTCTGGTGCTAGTCACTTAGTAAGGCTGCATTTAATTAGCTACTTCTGAAATATGACAAGGAGAAAACACAAGACTTATCAGTCCGGTTGCTTTTCTAACCCAGGGCTCAGCACTGTTTTGTTTTGAGGTGATGATTATAAGCATAAATATCAAAACTGCCCATGTCCACAGGAAGCTCATAAAACTTTCAGTACTTTTGGAAAGCATATCCACCCTCATCCACTGTGGACTATTTCCTAGTCTGAGGGTCTGCGGATGGACAGACTGCCGTGCACAGACATTAGCAACTCTGCCTTTTCAAACACTGAGTGGCAAGTGACTTGGAGATGACTCTTTGGTTTAGTCCTTTATTTTAGATCTGCCTCTTCTCTTTGTACTTTACCAAAGACATGGAAGGCAGTGCAAATAGTAATTTGCTTATTCTTCACTACAGGCCTGAGGGTTATTTTGGTGAAGGGTTGTGGTCCTCAAAGAGTTGTGAAAAGGTCTCAGAAGAACTCATAAAGTGCTAGAAGAAGCCTAAGAAACACTTAAGCTAGTGAAAATCTATGAGCTAGTTGAACCTTAGGGAGTGCTGTACAAGGGTCAGGTAGCCCAGAAAGAAGACTGTATTTTCACAAGATCTTGGAAACAGTGCCACCTGGAAGAGATGAAGAAGTACCTACTCCAGTTACTGTGGCAGACACTTCCACAGAATAAAACTGAACGAAAATCTTAGAAAACAGTATGATAAAATATGCTTATATGTTACAAAAAAGTAAAAACTGTTTATTCTACCCTTGGCCCTGTGCTGAGCATACCTCAGCCAAAGGAGAGGTTCACCCTTCCTTTCTGCCTCTTTGAGGATGAAGGAAACTTTGTTTGGCTCTTTTAAGACCCAAACATCGTAGACAGGTTTGGTGGTCTCTCCTCTCATTTCCTTAGGCCTGGAAAGGCTTTGCTGATTACAAATGAGAAGATGCTGTGTTAGCTCCTCCTCCAGTCATTTGTTTGCTTCTTATAGCCCCAGTCCTCTCCACCTCTCCTATCAGTGGAGTTACCACTGTGTTCCTACCTAGGAATAAGCAAAGGAGGCACTTTAGCAAAGAAGTAGGGCTAAATTGTGAGGTAAGGCCTGGTTATGCTAGAAAAGGTTTGTTGGTGTTGATTTAGCCCCAAGGCTTTCCTTGTGCTTGGTTATGTATTAGGTAAATGTGAGTTTTATAGCTCTTGGACTCTGCTATTCTCTTGTGAAACCAGTAGCTTCATGATAGGTCCCCTGTTTGTTGACTTTTACTCTTAGCTTTAGGTGGGCCCTATTCAAATGGCTCAACAGACCAGCCTAAGAGCCCTGGCTTCCCCTGGGGAAGAGGCTATTGCAGCAGACAGCCAAACCCAGCAGCCTGCCAGACCTCGGCCAGTTAGATCCCGGAGAAGAAGGCGTAGACAGACAGCTCCTGCATCCCGAGGAGAAGATGAGCCTAGGACCTTTCAAGGTGATCTGTGCGAAAGGAGTAGTTGTATTGGGTGAGGAAGGGGATGAGTGCTGCTTAATTTCAACTGTTATTCCTCATTTGTCTTGTCTGTATGCACATGAAACTCCCTTGAAATAAGGGTTCAAAAGTAAAAGAGCTGTAGGTGGCACCCCTGTGGCTGTCCTGTTATAATTTTCAGAGCTGCTGTTTTCTGACCTGCTCAAAATGTGTCCTTGCTCTGTCTCTCTTCTCCAATACCTAAAACCTCCTGTTTACTTATGAAGAAAACAGAGAAATATCATCTTAGTGTACTTACTCTAGAATTCCTTCTTTAATGTGCAGTATGCCTGGCTTTGAAACTTAACTCAAGGCATCTTTATATAGTGCTTGGTGTTCAGGCTGGTTCTCTATGGTTTGAGTGGTTGAGTTTCGACTTGCCAGCCTCTGCAATTTTACCCTCCCACTGCACAGATCAGCTCTGCAGCTCACCTAGAACAAATGTCATGTAGGATCTGCTGAGTTTGTACCTACCCAGTGTGGCTTGGAGTTAGAGAAGGAGCAGCACAGTCCCACTGGCTCTTAGCTTGAGGAAGCCAAAGGCGTCTTTGCAGCAGAACTGCAAGACAAGGATGCTACCAGGTGCCTTTGTTAGAACAGGTAGGCAGTTTCCAGACCTTACTGCCAGCTTATGTATGCTGGAAGCCTTCCTCTAAATTGCAGAGGTTTTTTTATACACATAGACCTCTTCTCATGAGAAGTTAATCTTCCTGGCCAGCTCATGGAGAACTCCAAGCACCCTTCTGTGCTTGCTGTTCAGAGTGGTGGGAGTTCCTGTAATCTGGAAGCAGGTTTGATTGTGCAACACAAAACCTTTTCAAAGACCACAGCTGGGCCATGATAAATGTTATGTGGGAAGATTGTCTAGCAATACTTCAAGGTCAAAACTCCCTTTCCTTAGTACTTCTGAGGTGATAGAAAGACCACAAAGAAATAGAAACCAAGAACTGCTATATTGGAGGGGTGGAGGTTGTGGGAGAGGCAGAGGTGATAAAAAGAGTTGGGAGTAAATCGAATGAGTTAAGCTCTTGAATGAAAGGCAAAATAAAGTATTGAAGCTCAAGAAAGGTTTGTAGTTAGGTTTTTATCTTCCTTAATTTTTTTCCCTCTCTAGTTTCTGTGAAAGTTAGCATGCTAGATGGATTGCAATGGTTTGTATGGAGCTGGGAGAGCACTGAAATCCAAGAGCATTGTGGTCATTGTCCCTGGCTTTGGTTCCAGCCTCAGTTAACCAGGGCATGAGGTTTCTCTGCCCTTAGGAGGAGACAGGAATAGCTGTTTTCACAACAGAGGCCAGCAAAATGGAGTGCAGTTAATTTTGAGTTCTGACCTTGGAAAAATTACACTAAGTCTTGTGATAACTGATTTACTTTCTCAAAGGCTTGTGGTGATGCTGGGGGGAAATGGGATGAGACACCATTAAAATATTTTGTGATTAGGTGATGTAAGGACAATCAGACACAAGCTTTTTCTTGGCTTTGGATCTTTTTGTTCTGCTTGATCTAATCTTGTTGCTTTCCTCTGCAGTCTACAAATTTAGCAGTCGTGCCCCACCTGTGAGTGTGCACTGCAGTGGTGGAAGCTCTGAGACTCCTGCACTGCCTGATGATGGAAGTGTTATGGGAATGATGGCTAGATCTGCCAGATACTGGGTGAGGCGAGAAACTCCTCGATGCTGGGTCAGAGGCTGTACCTGTGCTTGCTCACAAGCTGCTAGAACTGAACTAGAAGAAGGTCACCCTGCTAGGAGCCGTGTGCTGGCACGTGATCTAGGTGAAGAAGACAGCTCCATCTCCATGAGGGGGGAATTATTTTTGGATGAAGACAATGATGGCACTGGGACAGCCAGCTCTCGGGCTGGTGATACAAGTGATGATGGTACCAGGAGTTTTGCAGAGGAATATTCATTGGTTCCCTTAAGCAGACAAAAGCGATATTCTGCCCAGACTTTTCATGAGGCAGTAGAAAGATTTTTAAGAGGGTTCTGAGCTTTGGCACATCTGTTTTGAATTTGGGAGCCAAATCTGAGGAGATGCAAATGCCTGTCATGTGCACAGTTTGTTGTAATACAGGCTGAAGCCTGCAGGAAAGCCATGAAGGCTCAAATAGAGTAAAGCTCAGTATATTGCTCTTAGATTGACAGACAGCTAGGAAGTTATTTGCATTCCAGTTTTGTCTCCTTGATATGTGTTGCTGCCTTCTTCAGGAGCTTAAAAACCTTTAGTAATCATAAGGCATTAAAAATGGAAAAATTACTTGGAGTCTAAGCTAATGTAATGACTATTTCTTCTGCAATTTTGATAGAGGCAAAATGCAGCCATTTTTTTATTTCTCAGCAGTAGAGTCTCTATTTAATAACTTCTTGAAGGATATTTGAAATTCAAAGCCTTTGTTTATTCCAGTATTTCCTTTCACTAAATGCTTTAATTTACCCTATAGAGGCCTAGAGGGTTTGGTATTTTTTTGTGTGTTTTTTCTTTAACTTGATCTAAATCTAAAAATTGAATTCTACTGCATATATTTGATTATTCATATATTAGCAGTTATGTATGATAATGTGAGATAGCTAGAGCACAACCTGCTTAAAAAGTCTCACACCCTTTAGCTGTTAACTTGCCACATGAATTAAAAATTAAAAAAAAATAAAAATGTGTTCTGAAGACCTAATAAAATTTTTCAGTTCTTTTTTTTGAGATGGTGTGTAGCTGAAAATAATGATCTGGATTTCTCAGCTGAGAAATTTTGGCTTAGACATTTTTCCTTTATTTAGTTAAAGGCTAGATTTTAGGAGTATATACCATAGCCTAACAGTAAAATGCTAGTGCATGGTTACTGGAAAATGGCTCTGCTTCAGGAACTTGATCCATTAGAATCCTTGAAGTCTAACTCCTGGCACGGACAGGCCCCACAGATCATAGTAGGTGCTTGAGAATATTGTCCAAATGCTTCTTGAACTCTGTCAGGCTGGTGCCTGAGAAGTGCTTGAGCACTTCCCTGGGGAGCCTGTTCCAGTGCTCAAGCACCCTCTGGGTGAAAAACCTTTTCCTATATCTAACCTAAATGTCCCCTGACACCACTTCATGCTGTTCCTTCCCTCAGCTCCCTGGTGACCAGGGAGAAGGGCTGTGGACTGCTTTGAGGTTTGCCCTCAGTCAAAGGAAAAAAGACAGCCCATCTTATGGAGATTCTGCAGACATTTGTGTTCCTATGCAATGTACTGACAAATGAAATACCTAGCCTCTAAAGGCTTCTTGACTTTACTTAGTATGACTACAAGCTTAAAATTAGGTATATGCCTACTCTTGAGTCCATCTCCTCCTTTCACACTGGGGGCTGTATATATAGGAGGTAAATGTCACATGTGTGTAAAGTTACACTAAAGAGAATCAGGCAATTTCTTCTTTATGCAATTGTTCAAACTGAGAAAGGGTTGCTGCTTTAGTCAGAGCAATTAGCAGAGTCTGCAAATTAGAGGGGTGGCTTTCTGTTTGGGTTTTTTCCCTTCTCTAGGCATCTGTTAAAATACTGAAAGATGAATGGTAATTCCATTTGTTTCTGGGAAAGGGGAATGTGACTTGCTTTTCCTTCCCTCTTCATATGAGCCATGAATTAAGTCTCATTCCTTTGAGTTACAAATAAGCAGCTTTCTAGAGCAAATCACATAAAATTTTAAGTTTTGTTTTTTTTTTCCTGCATGTATAGTTTGTTGGTTTGGGTTTTTGTTTGTTTTTAAGACTTTACTGAACTACAGCAAGACTCTTTTTTTCTGTACCTGTTAGCAAGGTATCTGGCAATCTTTGGGACCAAGTGGTACAGCAGAAAAACATTGGGACTATACAGCATCGCAGTAGTTGCTTATACCTTCTTGCTATGTGTGTTATTTTCTACTTGGGTGTCTCCAGAAATACTTGGAGATTTTGTACTCGGGTCTTTTAAGGACTCTAGACCAAAAAATTGGAAGTTTTTCCCCAGCTGAGGCTAACAGTGTCTTTTATTTGGCCTATATTACATCAAAACAGTATTGGAAGTATGCATAGCTCATTCACGTGACAAGCCTGCTCTGTGAAGGTACTAGAATTAAAACTATTATCTTGTTGTTATAGCTGAAATACTGTAAGGCATCTACAGACACCTCTAAAATTATGCCCTTGATTATATAAATTTCAGAAAGTGATATGCTTATGAAAATCAGCCTGGCAATATTTCATGTAGTCTTTCAAGAGCTTTAGTTTTCAGGCTCGTGAAATATTTTATTTTTTTTTTAATAAAACAAAACCCCTCATAAATGTCACCAGTAGGTAGTAAGATACCAAGCATTGTAGAGGTGTCAGCTTTTTGACAGCATGATTCAGTATTGTGCATTTTCAATTTGACAACTATTTAGCTTTTCCTTGTGAATCTGAGATCCTGTAAGCATTTTTGTGCATACTTGTCTGTTTTCCACAAATGACTCTACAACTGGGATTTTCATCACGTGTTGAGTTAAACATAGGTAGAAAGGTCTGAAAGATCAAGACCTCTGAGGAAAAGTCCTCTCAGAGTAACTTCTGAGGAAAGAAAAGCCTATGAGGCAATAACTTGAGATATCTTCTAAGAAAAATAGATCAAGCAAAGCTTGGGAAAAAAATTAGCTGTCTCTTGAGGAAAAATTGATTGGTGGGGGTAATATGTTTTTTCTTTGAGAATTTGAATTCCTGTGCTCATTTTGCATTTGACTCACACTTATGTGCCTGTTTGTATGTATGGGTGAGATCGAGGACTTCAGGACCAAAGTCCGATACTGAATAGCAGCTCCTGTGAGCCCAGAGTTTCTCATGTTGCTGAGCTTTAAATCATCATTTCCTTCCAGGATGGTGGTCATACTGTCTCATCAGCTCATTACATGAGCACAGTAATAAAATTGCAAGGTTTACTTTTCTAATTATTCATCCAAGATAGTCATAGATAAAGCAAAGTAGCACAAAGCTGGCTAGCCCTTAGAATATGAATGCATCAGGGTTCTATGTATATGCTTTGTCTAGAGGTACATTTTAATTATTACATCATTGCAGGGTCACTACAGCTGGCACCCTTCCTCGATCCAGCCAAGAGAACTTGAGTATCTGGATGCCAGAGGACTGCTTGCTCTCTCCAAATATTTTATTTTCTTTTCTCTATTTGGCTTCCTTTCCTTGGTCTGATCAAGGATCTGTGAGAACAGGTGTCCCCATGGTGCTCTTTTATACCTTGCCTACATCTGTAGAGGTATCTGTATTTTCTTCAACTAAGAGCTGGCAGGAATTGGAAGGTTTGAGAGAGGGGAACAATCTCAGTGAACCTGGAGATCAGACTAAAATCTCTTGAGCACAGAGTCTGTCTTTTTTCTGCCTTTCCATCATAATTAATTCAGTGGGGCCCTGATCCATGACTGGGGCTCTAAAATAATATAAATTATTGTGACCTGTTGGAGTGAGTTCAGAGGAGACCATGAAGACGATCAGAGGGCTGAAGCACCTCTCTTATGATGGCAAGCTGAGAGTTGGAGTTGTTTAGCCAGTAAAAGACAAGATTCTTAAGGCAGGCCTGCAAGAGAGCTGGAGAGGGACTTTTTTGAAGGGAAATTACTAGGACGGGGGAATGGTTTCAAACTGAAATAAGGCAGGTTTAGATAAGATACTAGAAACAAATTCTGTGAGGATGCAGAGGCACTGGACATGCTGCCCAGAGAAGTTGTGGGTGCCCCACAGCTGAAGTGTTCAAGGTCAGGTTGGATGGGGCTTTGAGCAACTTGGTCTAGTAGGAAGTGTTCCTGCCCGTTGCCATGGGAGCTGGAACTGAATAATCTCTAAAGTTGTTTCCAACCCAAACCGTTTTGTGATTAATTATTTCATTACAGTAGTGTCCTTTCCCTTCCCCACATTTAGTTGACACATAGAAAGACAGTTCACAATATTCAAAACTACTGATGTTTTTCTGTCTTTCTCTATAGTCACTGGACTTTTTTCATTGCTGTGACCAAAAAATCAACACAATCTTCAGTAAAGGATCCGGAGTTGTGGTGTTTCAAGGTTTTTGTCTGTTTAAACCAGTCTGCCCATGCCTACTTAGAAAGATCCAAAGAACCTGTGTCAAAGTGTTAGCTGAAGAGCTACAAATAGCATTTTATTCCTTTCTCCCCACCTCCTCCCCCCAATAACTCTATTGTTCTTATAAATCCACAGCATTCCAGCTGTGACTTGACAAGAACCCTGACAGTTGCAAGAGCCAAATCACAGGAGCAGCGTTCTTGTTCCCTGAATTTTTTTACACAGCTAAATTTAATACTTCCCCCCCACTCCTCCACCTTTCACTCTGGCAGATACTTAAGCTGCAAATTAGAGACATACCGAATTAGCCTTCAAACCTGGAAAAGGCTGTCAGAAGGCTGACTCTGTGATGATGTGGCTTTGATATCAAGCAGGTTATTGCTTGTGTACAGCGGCGCTCGCAAGCATGTGTGCTGTTGGTTGTAACTCGTGGCCCCGGTGCCGGCAGGTCGTTAATGTACGGTGCGCGCAGGACAGAGCCCCGCGGTCGGCACGCCGGAGAGGAAGAGTCAGACTTTCCAACAACCGCTTTCAGTTGGCAGAGCCGTGATTGGATCCATGTGACAGTTTGAGGCAATGTACCACAGGCAGCCAATTTATTACATATGGCAATATGATTAATGGTATCAAGTGTTTTTATTAAAAAAAAAATAAATTTAAAAGTCCAAGAATATTGCAACGGCCAATTGCACAGAGTCCAAGGCAGTACAAATCTGTTCCATGAATTTAAAGGCAGGCAGATGAGGTTAAATGAGAGGGAGAGAGCCAAGATAATGATTACGAAGTAAGTTTCAAAAAGAAAAGTGTGTAGAACATGCTCATGAGCAGCAACCCCTTTTCTCTCCTGTCTTATGTCCTTAATGGATGTAGGCTGGAATAGGTCTCTGAAACTAAACTGCCTCCTGCTCTTAGCATCTCTTCCTGGAATCCAAAGACTCATTAATGGTATCCAACAACACTTACAGGCAAACAACAGCAGGTTAAGAGGCAAAAAGGACTGTCATTTTGGTGAAGACTGTTTGCTTTGATAATGATTTTGTCTTATTTTTAATCAAGTGTTCTGGTTTAACACACAGATGGCTTGTTTCTGTCAAAGCAAACAAAAGCGTTAAAGGTACTGTTATTGAGGGAAAAAAACCCCAGGAAATACAAGTATGGAGGTGATGTCTGCACATTGCAGTGTCTTTCTTCCCTGGTCTCTTGCTGTCCATCCTGCTGAGTCAAGAAGTTGTGGCACAGTTTTGATCTGTGTCAGATGCCCAGACAGGAGCTGGGCACAGTTTGGGAGTCTGCACAGCATAGAGGCAGTTCCTCAGAGCTGGTTTGCAGAAGGCTTTATTGCTCCAGAGGGTGGGAATGGATGCAGGCTGGCTTATGCTGGTGTGCCTCCATGCCACAGAGTAGTCCTAAGCACCTCTCAGTTGCTAGTTGGTCGTAACTAGCACAGCTAGCTGTTTGTGGCACAGCTAAAGTTGTTATGAATTATGCCCATCTAAAAGGTTTCCTACATGCCACCTTTCATGTGCTTCCCTGGCTAGCTCCTAGGGCTTCATGTTTGTAGGTAGGGCTGTGTCCCCTCCCAATCTCCTTGAGTGCAGCTGGGCATCCTGCACATGATCAGTACCTTCCCTGGGCTGTAGAGCAAATGAGGAACAGAGGAGCTCACCTGGAAGTAGAGGTGTAATGTGGGAGCTGCTGTCCCTCAGCTGCATCTCATATACACCAGAGCAGCACTGGAAGAGACCTACGGGGAGATCATCTTGTGTTCTCACCTAACCAGGGCTGTGCTGGCCCCATTTTAATTTGATCTGTATAAAGACTGCCTGACCATTCCTGGCAGTGGCTTAGACAATGCCCCCTTCACTTCCACACAACTGCATGATGACAATATGTGTTAAGACTTGTGTGTTGGGATACTGGGTGGCTGATGGGATCGCTGCTAAAAACTGCACATGCATTAGCCTGAAATCTCAGTGTGCCATGGAAGAGAAACCCAACGCCCAATGCGTTTTGCCTAATAACTACAGCAGTTGCAAACTGCTGCCTTCCCCAGGGTAGCTTTGAAGGTACAGAGCTGCTAGTCCTGAGTGAGCACAGCTACAAATATTTGGCATGGAAGCACGATTTCTTTTGTCTACTCCTTTTCCTCTTTTCTCACTCTGCTGCTATTATCGATGGTAGCACAGCCCTTTTGCTAATACCCAAGACTCCTTTGCCAGAGTGCTGTAATACACTGCATGAAGAGCAAGGTATTTATACCTCTCCTGCCTCAGCACAGAGCATACAGCAGGAGGTCCAATATGACCTGCTGCTGCATTCCGTATGGCTTGTGGCCACATGGTTCCTCTTCTCTGTGTGTGTGTTTATTATTGTTGGATAATGCTAAGGCTTGTAGCCATGTGGCCTGCAAAGGGGATTTTGAAAGGCTTATTTGGTCTTCAGTCAAGGAAAAGATTTCTATACTTTGCGCTAAAGGAATAGTATTTGATGTAGATGCTGAGACTTGCCCTTCAAAGGTGCCCAACTCTCTCTGCTGAACAAAGAGGGAGCCGACTGCCCTGACCACAGGAACTGCACGCACCCTAAATTCCAAAAGCAGGTGATGTGAATTCCCCCTTCCCACAGGTGCCCCAGTGTGCACCTCATAGCTCTCCAAAAAACAGCCTGGCTGTACGTGCCTTAGCATTTTAACAAGACGTGGAAACCTTTGAACAAATTGCCAGAAAACTTTTAGCAGGGCAAGCGTGCGTGAGCGCTGCCTGCACCAAGTGACCCTCTTAATGCCAGAGAGGGAGAGACAAAGTGTGGCACAAAGAACGAGCAAATGAAAGAGCTGGCTTGCAACTCTGATCCTTATGGACTTTTCTTGAGCTCCAGCAACAAAAAGTGTTACTCTTGTGATGAATACAGTCCTACTGTTGTATTCCTACCTTCCAACAATAATTTCAATTGAACCCTACAGCATGTGGAGTCCCTTTGCTTTTTAGGTCATAAAAGCAGTATGTGGAGTAGAGACTTAAAAAATGGACTTTTAAAAGACTCCAATGCCTCAATCTCTCCAAGAATTCGACTGATAAATCTCCTGTGTAAAATGATCACATTTTGTAGAGAAGAATCTTTGTTAGACATTCATTAGCAATAACATGTGAGCCAATTTATGGAATGAAACCTTTCTTCTATATAAAACCCACTGTGGTCACTAAAACTAATGACTTTTTCGGCCTACCACCCTTTAATTCGGTAGTGAAGCACGTGAATTTCCTGTATTGCTTAGTTCTCCAACAATTTGTTTATCTTTGAAGAGCAGGTCCCTGACTGTGTGAACTCAGGCACATCCAAAAGGTTAAGTAATAAAAAAAAAGTAGATCAGGACCATAAATGTGGTATTTAAAATCATGACAAAGTTCTGACTGTATTGAGGAGGTCTGGAAGAAGAATGGTTAATGGGCTTACTTCTATTTCAGCTCATCTCCACATGAGAAGCAGCCAGAGCAGGAGAGAATTGAAAATATGACATGAATTTAAGTGCTCTGAGGCTGATCTGAACCCATCAAAGCTGGTGCAAAAAAATTCCACTGGCTTCAGTAGCCTTCGGAATACTTGATGCTCATTACCAAAAATAAAAAGAAAGAAGAAGAAAAAAAGGAAAAATAATTTTTTTTAGCTACCGTGAAAGAAGGAACACTTCAGGTTCAGATGGGGGTTTTTGTGTGTTTTTCTTTAGATACTAAATTTTTGAACAACGAAATACAAAGATGGTAGAATTAACAAAAAATTTGAAGGCTGAAAAAACACATAGGCATTTTTATGACAGCTGACAATGGGAAGATTTACTCTTATGTTCAACTATGGCAAGTTGTAAAGAGGGAAAAGAGGCAATTGGCCTAATAATTGTAAAACAAATTCTGTCCTGCTTTTGCCAAAGCTTTATCTGTGTTTCTGAGGGGATGTTAGCTGTAATGTGCCTTGCCTGAAGGGAAGACCAGAGTGTTTCAGGGCTGCCTTTCAGCTGGAGTGACAGGCTTTCTTTACTGCTTAAAGGAAGAGTTGGAAACTGCCTGTGTACATCTTGTCCAGATGTGGAGCCAAGGCGTGAACTACTGCCTAGCAAGTGCTCTTGGGTCCTAGAGCTTGGGAAAAGACAATGGGTTTCTTAGAGGTCTCACAGATTTATTTTTCCTTGAGGAATACAAAACTTGAAGCCTGTTTTGTTTTTACATAGTCTGCATAAGAATACAAGCATCTCTATAAGGCACAATTCCTTAGTGCCTAATTTGCTTCTATTATATTCTAGACAAATTAAGAACAAAACCATATGGGAATGCATGCAAAAGTGTCAGTGACTGAGAGTCAATTTCCTGGGATTTTAGCTGAAATTTCAGTCCCCAAGTTGCTTCTAAAACATGAGTTAGGTTCCTGAGTCACCCAGGAACTAATGAAAATGTTCCTTTGAAATGTGACAGGGAGCTCAGACAGAGCAGGAGTGACAAACAGTCCTTGGGGCATGACTGCCCAGAGGGAGTGATGGTAGAGTGCCTTTCATGTGAGCTGTAGCATTTTTAATGCAACTTATTAAAAAATAACATTAACAGCATTGTGCAAAGAGGCGATAGAGCTGCCTGGATGAAGAGGTTTTAATGGTGCTAAAGAGTGCACGTAGTGCTTGGAGTGGTGAGACCTCAGAAGTGCTGGAGTGCACTTTTGTCCCTTGGAAAGGTCTGGTCCAACCTCTCCAGAGCAGTGGCACATTGTCACAAGAGCAGTGGGTGTCTGTGCTGACACCCACTGGATGCTCTCCAGGCTGCCCTGGTATGAGGAACCCCTCTTGTTGATTTTCCCAAGCTTGGGAAGCTTGTGTTGAATTTCATGAGCCCTTGATGTCAAGGTACTGTCAATCTGTAGGCTTTCAGTAGAACTCTCTTTGGCTGTGTGTTCCTGTGGCCTCCTTTGTGCTCACAGGAGATGGGTGATGGAATTGACTGGCTTCAAGTTAATCCAGCAAGGGGGTGAAAATTGATTTTTGTCTAGAACAATTTCCCAGTCTGGCTCATGTCATGGCTGTGTGGGGCTGATGCTGGCATGAAGGAAGGAGCCAACCTTTACACTGGGAACCTCCACCAGCTTAAATCTGTTGCAGAACTGCAGTGTAGCTGAGACCCAGCAGAAGAATTTTGGAATGTTTTTCTCTGTTACAGCAGAAAGACTTTTAATTTACCCACATTATGACTTCTTCATTAATAAGGAGGAAAGTAAGTAACGAGACAATGTGTACAAAATGAACAGCTTCGTAGCATAGGCAGTTGAGTGGCGAATTCTTTCATGAATGCTCTCTGTGTGATATTTCTATAGTATAATAGATTCTGGCGGTTCACTCTAATAATTCTGAGCTTCAGGGTAAGATTTTATTTCTCTTTTGAAAGTAATATAATCAGTGGTGCTAGCACAAAATTCCCTGTGTGTTTTTGTGCATCCTTAACACTTCTTGGGATGAAAGTGAAACTTATATTATTTAGAGCAGTTCAAAGAACTAAGTTCCTTCTGTAATGGTGGTTCCTGCTAGAATTCTTATGAAAAAACATTAACCAAGCTAACCGTACTACAAAGCAACGTAGGTATTCTATGTTTGCAGAAGGAATGGGTCCAAAAAGCTTTAAAAAGTGTTAGTTTCTTTGTACAAAAGGCGTATTTTAAAAGTCACCCGAGGACAATGTGGGTATTTGTCTATCCAGGAATTTTATTTATACTCTATCTGTGTGAACAAAGCTCCTGGAGATGAGGGCAAAGGGTTTTTGGCAAAGCATGAGGTAGCTTAGGACAATAATGATGCTGGCACTAGCACGTGTTTTGATCGAATTTTTCCTTTGCTTGTTAGTTTAGATTCACTGCTCTGCTGAGAGGATCACAGAGCTTCCCTTCCTTTCCTCTGCTTGCCAGGGGGAGAGGACCACTCCTGCTGCATCCATTCAACTCCCAAGCTCCCGATCATTTTCTTGGTTTCCTGTGAAGCTCCCTATTTTTTTTCAAGGGAAAGTTTATCAAATCCTTTCTCTGCAGTGGTAGAGCTGTGCCTGTGGCAAGCCAGACTGCACAGTCGGAGAACTTGCTCAGGCAGTTCTTCCCAAGGCACAGGGAGGAATGAGTTTCTCATCTGCTGGCACAAGTGTGTAGCTACTAAGTGGTTCTCAATATTATAGGGTCTGAGTTTTCCCTTGAAATTGCACAAAGTTTCCCATGCAAGAAGAATAACTTCAAAACCAGAATGTGGTCATCTGTGCCAGACACATCCTTTCACTGTCTTCCCACAGTTGTTTCAATCTCTCTAGTGGCAACTATCCTATTTGCTTCAAGACTGAGAAGAGCTTTCCTGCTGCCTCCTGGGCAGCAAGGACCGTTCCTTATGCTTGAACAGGCAGATCTCCTTCCCTTCCTCTCCTCAGTACTGTGCTCAGCTATTTCTGCAAAAAAAAAATTGGCCTTCATGGGACTTAGTTGGGGAAAACTAAGGTCAGCCTGGAATCACTGTTGTGTTTTAGTATGTGGCTGCTGTCCTGTGAACTGGATTTCTTGGCAAGAATATTCACAAACCAGAGTAACTTCTGTGTTTATTTTTTTTCCTCCTAACCGATTTTATCAAAGTTGGTAAGATATTATTAACTGGTTCACAGGACTGAGAGTTCATGAATATGTAGGAACTCATCACCTTATGATTTTTATCCATTACTACAAACTTCAACTTAGATGGTTGCAGCAATTAACTTAGACCTTACTATGACTGAAAAAAAGAAAATACAAGCATCCAGCCCTGTTATTATGAAGACTCATTAGTAAACAAAACAATCTTTTTTGATAAATCATGCCTGGGGTTTTAAGGAAAGTATGTTTATCTGTTTCAACAGCAATAAAATTACCAGTAGAAATTCTCCCATCACCTACACACACACATACACGATCCCCTAAAACAAACATATGCAAGTACTTAACAGATGGACAAATGAACCTTGGGATGCATGTATTACAAAAACAGAGCAATCACTGTGTTTTTCAGCAGGAATTATATTAACATCTAAGGACCAGCTTAGAAATACTTTGATTAGCTGGAAGCATAGGCTCAGTTTGTAGCAAAATCAGATTAGATCTTCATTCCTGTTATACAGATAATATATTTGATTTGTGCTGTAAGATTTTTAGATGGCATGGATCTGTTGTTGGGTGATTTTTTTCATTGTCTTAAACCAGTAGCAGCTTTGCTATCATTTTTTTCACCCTCTGTGCACACTGAGGTCCTACAGTAGTTTGAGAGCTGAGGTTGCCTTGATGCCCTTGAGGAGTACTTTTTGTTACTCAGCTGTGCAAAATGCCATGTGTTGCTTCTCTTCACTGCTCTGCAGAGATGACTGCATTGCAGTGGACTCCTATCAGTTCACTGTGAAGCCTGTTGTAAGTGTCTTTTTGATGGCCTAAAAGAGTCCACAAAACATTTTTAAAAGCTGAAGAGACCTACAATGAAAGCGAAATTATTGGCCAAAACAGATCTCTAATCTAACTATTTCAGATGAGAGATTTTGGCTTTGGAGGCTGCTTTAGCAAATTTCGTATTGTACTGTGGGATGAATTGCATTACAGAAAAATGAGATAAGATTTATAATCATAAAATCAGCTCTGCAGTTTAGCTTGCCTTTGGATCCCTGCCTTTGCATCCTTCTCATGTGAAGAAATGCAATGGGATCCTCTTCATCAGTGTTTTGTGTAGCATTATAAATGATAAAAGGAACAGCAATTGAGAAATTAAACCTTCACCTTAGGACCAAGATGTGATACAGGGTCTTTTCACTATCAAGGTTTTGTTGAACAACCATCAGGAGGAAAATGCTGTGCTCATCCTGCCCCCAGTGTCTCAGCTTTCCAGTGGGGCAAGCTTTTCAGTTTGGTGTTTTTATATTGCATTTCAGGGGTAACAGCAGGCACCATGGTTTGTAAGGGCTTGTGGTGGTGATGTGTCAGTGTATTTCCCCATTTCTTCTGGACTAAGCAGCTACCAAAGCTGGTAACTTTTGATTCTACACATCACGTGCAAGGAGATACAGATTCCCAAAAGTCAGTCTTTGACTACAAGGACTTCTGCCTAATTTCTAAATAATAAGATAGATAAAGTTAATCTTGTCCTCTAGAGATCAAGATTTTTTCCTTCAAGTAACTAAGGCAAACAAATAGTTTGAGGTTTGGAAAATTTCTATGCCAAATCCACTGTAAGTTAGGAAGATATGTGGGGTTTTTGCCAGTAGGCTCTTCTAACTAATTGATAAATAACCCAAACTGGATATCAGTTACTATCTCAAAATTATTCTTATGTTTATGGGAGCCTCTTAGTTTTCCATGCTGAGATTTTCTCTGTGAGGTGATTTTATGGTGTGAAAATGCAGTTGCTCTTATTAGGAGTATCCTTTAGTCTAGACTGGGATGAATGAGATTTGGATAAGCTCTCTCAGCTTTACATCAGTTTATGTATCTGTGACCAAAATAATAATTTTGCAACATTAATAAAGTCCTATAAATTTGATTCAGAGGCCATTAAGGTCAAGAGAACAAGTGAGACCACCTGTGCCAACTTCTGAGTCTTCTGGGAAGTATCCCATGTCTTAATTGACTTCGCCAATATCGGCATCACAAGGTGAGGCTATGAACGGTGCTCTGTAGTGCTGGAAAGCTCTTTGCTGCTATTCCAGAGGCTCCCTGGAAGTTTTCTCACACTGATGCCCTGGCATGCACCTTTGGAGGTCACCTTGCTACTTCATTATGATACATTTCCAGATCATTCCTTTTCCAAAAGACACTCGTTCCCTGGAAGGCGCCATGTGAAAAAAGTCATATTAAAAGACAAGTAAAGCCACCAGCAACAAAAATTATTCTCTGCAGATTTAGTAACTGCTACAGCATCTTCTTTCCTCTCTATTCTGTTTCATTGGCAATAAAAAATAATCACTTCGAGACAATGTCCTTGCAGGCTGGCAGTAAGTCTAAATGGCAACAGCTAAAAAGATCCAGAGAAGAACATTTAAGTTACATCTATTATTGCTTTGGCTTTTCAAAAAATGTCAGAAGTAAAGTCTCTTTTGCTCAGCATTTGTATATACTTGGTGGGATGGGAGGAGGCAGAAGATACTTGGATATTCTTTCTGCTATTATTACTAGGTGCTAGAAGGGGTGATGACTACATAAAGAAGGTGGCAGACACTGAATTTGTGCTTAGAACAAAAGAAAGCTCTAAAATCAGACAAAGCTTTATTTTGGCACAACCACAGCATTTTTGGTGAAGACCTTGCTGTGCCCTTCCCAAATTTAATGCTCTATTCCCCATTGCAAAAGCTGAAGAGGAGTACTAGGAGGTCCCGCTGCATTTTCTCCCCTCTGTCTGAAAACTGGTTTCATATTTTCCTTTCCTTCATGTTTCCAAGCACTTTTCTTTATGAACAGAAACATACAACAATAAATAGTCTATCTGTTAAGACGACACATTGTGACAGATCCCCTAGGAAAGCTGCAGGTGGGTTGACATTTTTGTCTCATCACTGCTCTGAAGAGTGGTTTTGTTTGTGAATTCAGAAAATGACTCACATAATGACCAAACAGAAGTGCATTTCATAAACATCATAGGATAGCAGTAACTGCATGGTTGGCTCATGTTCCTCTGCCTGTCCATGTTTGTGTAGACTTAATGATAGATTTTCTTCTGCACAGAAGGATAAAAATCTCCAAAAGAATCTGGGCATTAGAATGGTTCATCCAGTCAGGTTTGCCAGATGAGTGCCTTTATAATGAAAATGTGTGTATCAATAAATAAATAAGCAAATAAATAAATATATAAACAGAATCTGATTCTGGCATCTGAGTTGTGTCTTTAACACCTGTTTGGAGCATGTGAGGACCAGGGGTTTCTAGGACAGATGAAGCTGCTCTGTGGTGGGAACACTAAGACTCAGACAGGTTGCCCAGGTCCTTCCTGACTTCCCACTCTAACACACCTGATGTGTGGGCACAGGGGTTTCCTTGAACAGATCTGGCTGTGGGCTGGAGCCAAGACAACTGAGAAGGGGAGTCAGCCTGCTGTATGGATGCCAGACATATTTCTATACCTACACACACACACACACACACACACACACACACGCACACACACGCACACACACACACACACACACACACGTGTATTCTGTACAGCCACAAACTCATTTTTGATTATCTGTAAATAACGAAGCACGAGCTTGTCCTGTGTCCCTCCCTCCATCTACAAAGCCTTCTTCTTCCATCTTCTGTGTCTTCTGTTAGAAATACAGAATACTAAATTCAGTGCAGCACTCTGCGTATCTGACTTTCAACGCTGCTCAGAAAACCCTAAGGCCAGGACTGAAATAAGAGCTGAAATCCAAACAATGTGTGACTGAACACAAAACAAATCATGGCTTAGCAGGAATATGTTGTGACAGCTCTGCCTTCTCCCATAACTGCTAGTCAATTTTCCCCCTTACATTTAAATAACATAGTATACATATTGAACCAATAATCGGGTACAATGGAAAATGCATAGTGAAGCTAAAAAATGCTGAGATGTAAAATCATCTAAAACCTTTCTGCAGGGGCCATGTGATATTCTCTCTCTCTCACTCTTCCTCCCCCCCTCTTCTCTCTTTCTCTCTTTAAAAGCAAGGGTGGGATAGGGCTTGTTTCTATAAAGATAAGTAAGAAAGGCCAGTTCAAATAACAATGAAGAAACAAGAGGGTGGAATTTGCAGTAAACTTAGGAATGTCCATCATATCTGGGCAGTGTTTGCATGTACATCAGGTGAAAACTTCGACCTGCTAAGGACCCTTGGAAATAAAGTTAAAAGCCAGCCCCCCTCACACAGGGAAAATGTCTAATAAAACAGCAGGATCCCACAGCATCATCCTCTCTCCTCGTCTGCTGCACTCCCCCACCCTTGCCTGCGGGGACCACCCTGGGGTGATGAAGACCAGAGCCAAGGCAGATCACCCATCTCTTCCTAAAGGAGATGGTGCTCAGAGGACTTTGCTGAGTGAGCCACAGGCTGAGAGACACTGGCCTGAGCCCACCTCTTTGCCCAGCCCATGGCCTCTGGGAGCAACTGCAGCCACTGGGAGAGTGGTTGAGCCTTGGCTCTGCTCTGGCCTGTGCTCCACCTCCATGTTCCATCAGGGAAGAGGGAAGTTCAGCTGGGGTGGCTCATGAGGGTGCAGCTCTCATCTTCTGGTGAAGGCAGTGTTGGTTAAGCAGCTCCCATCTTGAGCTGGATTTTGACCTGAAAGCTTCAACTATGTCACACAGTGAGAGTGAGAATGGGGCCTTTCCCCTTTCAGTCATTTCTCCATGCTCATAGCAATCTGCTGGCAGAAAGCCTTCCCTCCTGTGGGTCACCACAGGGCTTTTTTGGGGTCAGGTGTCTATGGTGGGCACCTTGAGCCACTGTCCAGGTGGCCACTCCACCACGGAAGCACTGCTGTTATTAGTTTCTATAAGCTGCTACAGAAGAGGGAGATGAAGAAAGAACATGATGAAGAGCTAGTGAGCAGCTCCAATTTGCCTTGTTTTTCCCCTTTGAAAACATTCTTTCTTTTCCAATTTTGAGTGGTTTTTAGGGTACTCATTAATCTGGAAAACAAGAACAACTTCCAGATCATTAGTGCCACGGTGAATTGAAACCCTAGCCAGGCTGGACTAATAGTGCCAGGGTCATACAAAATACCAGTCGGTGCAGGCTATTAAGTGCCAGGGTGATTTGAGAGAACAGCTTGTCCAAGATACGGATGCCAAAATAATTGGAAATACCTCCTCACAAGCTGATGTATAAATCAGCAAACTGTTTCAATTTAACAAAGTTAAAGGCGAAAGAGCAGTGCGGGCACCGAGCAGGGAACTGCTGATAGTTTTAGTGTCTCCGAGTGCTCTATTTCCTTATTCTTATGGCATTATGGGTAAAATTTCATTACAGGAGATCACAAATGTGAGGTTGCCAATCCCTGAAAGCTGCATACCGTGCACTCTGATATCCTTTGAGGAGCAGGGAATTCCTGCAGATTCCAGAGACTTGTCAGTATGGGAAGTGGAAACATAATTTAGTGCTTATGTCCTACAGATGATTTTGGCTTGAAGAGTATTATTCAGCGCTCTCCCCTGGAGCTCCATAAAGCCTGTGCTAGCTTCCCTAAGTATCTTATTGTCCAGCCACTGTTCTGGCCTGTCATCCTGCTCTGGAGTGTCACCCTGTCTGAAAAATCAATTTATGTAACTCTGCATTAATGGGAGATGGGATTCAGAGTGGATGTCCATCTCAGAAGACATGGCATCCTCTCCCCTACCCCAACACCCACATGCTCATAAAGTTTCTGCTTTCCCTAAGGAAGCTGTGTTAGCTTCCATGGCTTCTGTGCTGCACAGTTGATAGACCTCAGCAGGATCAATGGTGATGAGCAGCCACATTATTGTGCTTGGTAGTAAAATGAAGAGAAAGATGGCTGAATATGGAGAATATTGGTTACTGGATGGGACTATGTTTCTCAGATAATGTAAGAATGAATCTGAAGCCTTCTTTGAAATGTCAGTCACACATTCCTTTAATTAGATCTGAGAATCTAATGTTAATTTTCCTAGTGTTTCTAAAATTCTCGTGAGCTTTGTAGCTCTGTAACTAATAGCCATGACAGTTAAAAAACTCAAAAAAAAGCCTTGTTAGCTAATTTTTCTATGAGGCTTGCTCAAAGAACACAACACAACTGCACTAAGATTTTTTCTCTTTGGATTTCAGGCTTGCTTTTTTGCAGGTTGAAAGAATATAGAGGAGGTTTGGCTATAAGTACTCTAAACTTCTGACACACCTGAGGTTAGGTCATCCTAATCTTTGAGAAGTTTTGCAAAAGGGATCCTGAAGTCATCCCAGAGGTTCTTAAGAGGTCTTAAAAAGCCCAGAACTCCATAAACAGGGAAAAGTGGAAGTGTGGACACATCACAAATGTGATAGAAATGGGGTCAGTAATTGAGGAGGATGTGGCTGGGATGCATGGATCATGAAATATGCTTTCAGCAGCAGCACTGAGGATAACTCCTCTCTTGCACAACTGGCTGGAATGTCTCAGAGACGCTCATAAGGTGGTCACATAACTGACTCTGATACCCAGGCTGTATAAATCCCATCACACAGACATATCAGGCAGCTCCCTCACATTAGAGGAAGCCTCACCAATCAAGAGCTGAGTAACCTGCATGTCCTGTGCAACAGAGACTTCACCTCTCCTCAGTTTTCATCAGTGGTATAGTGTGAGACAGAGCTGCTGAGCAGCTTTGGGTGACTATGGATTCATAGTTTGCAGAAGAGATCCTGAGGTGTTTCAGGTATATCAAACTGCAATTATCTTACTGAGGTGTGCATGCTATATTTTGCCAGGCATTTTACTTGCTAGTGTCTTGGCGCCCTAATTTACCAAGGTCATTTTGATTGATGGTCATTCCATTTATTACCATGAGACTCCGCTTTCCAAAACCTTCTTTCCATGAACTCAATCTAATAAACAGAGGTTCCCTGAAATCTAAACTCCCCACTGGAAAAGTAACAGCAGAGAAGAATATCTCCAGAAGTGCCTTTCAGGAAAAAATAAACCCAGAATCCCATGTGTCAGCCCAGAAAGCACAAAATGCTCCCTACAAGAAATGACATCCCCACTCTAGCACAAACCCCCACACATGTGGATTCACATATGTATAAATCTCACATCCACTTCTTCTCAGAAACTCACTTGAAGAGTTCATTGTTTTGTGGTTCTTTCACAGTTGCAAACCTTCCTGACAGGCCAAACATGCACAGTATGTAACATATACAGCTGTCACCTAATGCAAGCTGAGGTAGAGGTGAGTACTAAGAATACCAAAAGCCAGGAAATTATGATAAAATTAAGATCCTCTTTCAGTGTCTTTTGCAGGACACAAAACAGAGGTTTTCTAAGTATTGTCTAAGATGAAGCTCAAGAAGCCAGTGCATTTCTTTTAGGATTCACAGGAATTTTCTAGGACTACAGGGTCAATTACCAGCAGGTGATTGAATGAAGATGGAAGAAAGAAATCATTGGAAAACAAAACTGTCAGTGTACTTGTTTTGTGTTTCATGCAATTAGTTTTCCTGAGGCTTTTTTGGGAAATAAAGTTAGTTGCAGTTAGCATTGTTTAGGGTGAAGCAGACAGGTTTTGCCCAGGTTGAAGCCTTATAGAGGCTTACAAATGTTAACAAATCTGGATTGTATTTTTACATCTCCTGAGACACTTTCTATTCTATAGTTAGATACCCACCAATTGTTGACACAAGTGAAAACAGCACAAGGTATTCTGTGTGCTGTGAAAAAAAAAAATCAATAGACAGTATTTTAGTCTACAGTACTGAAAATAAAATATATATTTCAAGGAATAAATTCCACACATGTTCTGAAGGGCAGAATCTGGCCCTCAGATTGAAGAGAATTTCTGACCTAACTAAGACAAATCCCTGCAGCAAAGAACAGAATAGCAAGCAGGGTCTGTACAAAAAAAAAAATTGAGATACTTTCCCTTACCTTTCTATGTGTAGAATAGGCTTCTTACAACTTCTTTGGAATTATAACTCCTATCCACAAAGGACCAAAATTTCTGCAGTCCTCAACTGTGTCTTTATTCAGGACTCATTACACAACACCTACCAAAGCCTCCCAAAAGTGCAGGTTAAATCATGTCTGAAGGATTTGGTTCTCTACAAGCGAGCTCGTCTTGTTAAGAACATAATAGAGTCAGAGAGAACATTCATTTCAGAAGTGAATGTGTCTGACTGTCTGATTTATTTTTGAGTGAGAAAAACAGATTTTGCTTTTGCGAAAACCTTTAATTTCATATGGGAAGCCACCTTTAAGACTCATCATTTGGCAACATGCTCTATCATTCCCCTGGCTCTTTTTCCACATCCATTGCTAGTGGCTTGGTGTGTTCTTTATCCCTTGGGCCAGCTCATTAGCTGGATGCATGGCTGCTCACGTCTATCATCAGAGCCTGCTAACAAATCCTGTAGGACTACTCCAGGCCCAATAAGGGATGTATTTGTTTTGTGGTTTGCATTTTGCAGAAAACACTATGTACTTCTCAAAGCCTAAAGTATGGGAGGTTTTTTTTTTTTTAAATAAAAAGAAGCAACAGTTTTCATACAGTGCTAAATAAAATAAATTACAGGCCCCAAATGATCTAATAATTCCTAAGGCAGAGTTCAGATGTGGTAATTAATTATCCCAACATGGAATTCATAATGATCAACTATTAATATGTGCATGGGGGACTAGATGTCTCAGGATTTGGTAATGGGATACGGAGACTTTCACCTCTAGGTTGCTGATTTGAATCTGACCCAGATCTCTAGTGACTTCTGAAAGCTGCAAGCATGTGCTGTTTGTTCTGTGGTGTATATAAAATGAAATTATCTAGGCTGTTTCCTAGCATTCTTGTGTCCATACCAGTGGTGCCAGACTACAAATAACCTTCCATTTGATGGCTTTAGCTGGGAGGTCAGGGGCTCTGTAGGTAACAGTAATGCCAAATCTGGCCTCAGGAGTAGCTTCCAGAAAATATTGCTACAGGGGGAACTCACTGTAGGAAGCATTACCCACATACACCATGGAGATAATAAAACATGGAAGTCTGTGCCATGGCTCTTTTCGGCTACATAAGCCCTTTCTGTTCTGGCTGATCCCCAGCTGCAAGGGGCAGCTTTTCTTCCTGTCCACATGCCTCAGGTGGGAAGGAGCCTCAGTCTCTGGGCCAGGTACTCCTGGGCTTATATCAAGGCACCAAGCTAAAGAGGGAAAGAATAAACATGTCTCCTAGAAAGAGGGAAGCTGAAGAGGGGCGGCAGTTCAGGTTTGTAGACTTTGGTGGAATCACATCTTTATGCATTAAAACCTTATCAAACTTTGGTCTAGACTGATGAGACAGATTTGCCCAGATCTGAACATTCGCAGGTTTGCTCAACTCTCAGCAGCTAAAAATCTGAAAAGCTGGGTAGCTGTAGCATTAGAGGCAGGACAATTGTCCTCAGGAACAGGTAATCCTAGGGCAGAACACAGGAGTGTGAATGCTTGGGAAAGTGGCTGGCACTGTCACGAGGTAAAGAAGGTCTTTTCCATTTCTACCTTATTTGATTTTATGAATTATACTCTGTGGTACCTGTTTCCGTTTTGTCGAGGAGTGGAGTTCTGGTGGCTGCCAAATAATATTTTCTTCCATTCTGAGTGCTTGTAGATAAGTTGAGGTGCTGTGTGACTGAGTGTAGGAACTTTGCAGGAAAACAGAGCTGCAATCTGCAGAACACGTGAAAATCCGCACCCTCCTGAAGCCACCGTATCAAAGAACATCTGTTTTAAAAACAAACAGTGAAAAGTACTTAAAACAATTTCAGCAAAAAAGTTTAATCCAAGTCCCATGCTTGGAAGAAACGACCTAATTTCTGAGAAATAGGAACTCTGCGCCAGTTTGGTAATGGATATTGGTCTTTTCCAGATTTTAGTAGAGTTTGTAATTGCCATTAATTCCATCTGTGCACTGTACTGAGAATTTAGCTCTTTGTGAATCTTGCTGAATGTTTCTGAAACAAAAATATGCACCGTATCTTCCTGTGCAAGAATTTTAGCCGTAGTTTAGCACTTTTTATGCTGGTGGGTTATTCTTTTTTAAAGGCATTTCCAGGTTGGATGCAAGCATTCTTAGACAAGAAAATAAAAATGAGTGGTAGGTTAGAGAAAAAAAATACAGGAAATAGTAAAAATGGGCAAGACTGCAACTATTTCCAATTACTTCTCAAAACATTCTGCATCACAAAACCACTATGTTAAAAATTATACAGAAAAAGTTATGTTTTTTTATGCAAGTATGTTAAGAGCAGAAAATATTTAAAATTTAATTTTAATTTAAATTGTAAATAAAATTAGCTGGGCAGTAATTACTGATAATTAGGTCTTTCTGTCCAGCCATGAGAGAATAAAACCTTTTTAGGAATCCACATGATTTCTACGTTTCTACCAATAAAGCATCAGAGGATAGGCTGCTCTGTGCATTAATACAGCCTTCTGGATTCCTGCTGAAATTAATTTGGATCCATCTTTACTGTATCCAGTACAAAAATATGTTTGTGTTACTTGTCAGCTTTTAGAGTTCCTTTGCCTTTTTTCAACTGTATTTTGAGTGGCTGGCAGTAAAATATGTCCCTTGTACAGTATTTTTCATGGGTCAGGAACTCATGTGTGAGACACATGTCTAAATGTAGCCATACCTTTGGTGGAACAGGACAGATTTTTAGCTCAATATTGCACTGTCTGGCATTATACCACTGAAAGTGAAGAGGAGGATAGGAAAGTGGAAAATTAGCTTTGGAAAGAATTAGAATAATCAGAATGCTATTTACTCAGTTGGACAGAGAAGCAAGGCAACAGCTTGTTCTTGGGGAAATCATAATGGCATCCTTAACAGATACTTGGTTTCAGAAGGGTCTTGTGCTCCAGTGGAAGCATCTTTCCTTAGGACCTTTTGAAAAGCAATCATGCTGATGTAGCACATGACAGATACGTCTAAGACAGCACTGATAGTGGGGTAGACAAGAAAACAGAGCAGGTCTTGCTCTCTTCTATTTTCTGTGACTCAGGAATCTTGGCTTTTTATTTTTCTGAAAGATCTCACCCACAATAGTGTGGTACCTCTTGTGGTTTTATATTGATCATGAAGATTTCCACTTCTGGAAGCAGTTGCTTTGCTTGGCAGGCTGCAGCAGGGATCAGAGAAGACTTGGCTTACTTTTTAAGCCTTAATAAGGCCATACACCTACAGACAATAAGAATTTAGTTCGGTGCCACTATGTCAGATTACATCTCAAGATTTCTTGGGCTTTGCTTGATGCTCTCACATCTATTCCTTTTCCCTTTTGTGTAAAGAAAGCACATTACTTCCTCCACATCTTTCTCTTGTGTTGCTATAATGAATTCCTTGCTATTCCCTCCGGGGGCTGACTCACACTCTTGCATTTGAAGTGAAGTAAACTGGAATTTGTATCTTTGTGAAGGTCAGTCACAGTGCATAAGAACAGGAAAGAGGGGTCAGAATGGTAATGCAGATCAGATATATCCTGGCAGTACAAATGCAAATGCTGACCATTGGAATATTTCAAGGCTGTGTGCCACAGCATTTGTTGGGCTGGGCAATGTGGTGGTAGCTGATGCCCATTTAAAGGGTTCCAGTCAGCCAGTGGGAAGCTTGCCCATATAGCAGAAAACTCCTTACATCTTTCAGAGGAGGAGGATAGCTATATAAATAACAACCAAGCAAAGCACCCAAACAAGAGCAACAACAAAAAAGCCCTAAAAAACCAAGGAAACAAACTTTCAATAACCCCACAAACCAAACCAAACCAAACCAAACCAAACCAAACCAAACCAAACCAAACCAAACCAAACCAAACCAAACCAAACCAAAAACCAAAGCAACTTTGCCTCCTATATCCTAGAAAATTCCTTTTTATCTCTCAGGATACATCATCCACAGCAGAAATGGCTGCTGTTTACAGTGGCCCTGGAGCTGGAGAAGTGAGGAACCTCGTTTTGCAGTAACTTTTCATGTAATCATGGAGTGACTTGGGTTTGAAGGGACCTTAAAGATCATCTAGTTCCACCACCTTGTCATGGACAGAGAACCTTTCATGAGATCACATTGCTAAAGCCCCATCCAGTCTGGTCTTGAACACTCCCAGGGGTGGGGCATGCACAGCTTCTCTGGGCAATCTGTTCCAGAACTGGTGAATTCCAGTTCACCACCCTCACAGTAAAGAATTTCTTCCTAATATCTAATCTAAACCTGCCCTCTTTCAGTTTAAACCCATTTTGTCTTGCACGTGGCCAGTGTAGGATTACTCTCTGCAAATGCTTTCCCCAGTGTTTGGGTGGGTTCAGAAACATGGAAAATTCTGCTGCTTTTTCCTTTTTTTGGCTCATCAAGAACAATCTGGTGACCGTGGCCCTATAATTCAGCTTTGTTCTGGATCCTGAACAAAAGTCCAGTGAGATGAGGAGTTGGTGACAGGTTTCAGTTTCAATAATTAATTTGCAAGCCATGAAAAATGGCTTAGTGCCTAATTGAATAGTCTGGCCCTGTGTTTTGAGTAACTGTGAAAGATCAAATCTTTAAAATAATCATCTAAATACCATCACTCTTTCCTCTCTGCTTGAGTTCTCAGTGTCGTTTAGCAAGTGTTCTTTGAAACGGGAGTTGTAGAAAACAATGTCTTTTACACTCCAAAACAATATCCTCTGTTGTGGCATTTCAACAGCTAAAAGAAAAATTTGGAAGGAAAAAGAGAGAGTCAGATAATGATCAAAGCGAACATGTAGCAGCTTTTCAGAATTAGTTGGCCAGAAGAACATATTTGAAGTTCAAGATAAAATAGTGAAAATAAATGAAAGGAAAACCAGCAGAACTTAGCCAACAAACAAAACAAAACAAAACAAAACAAAAAAAACAAACCAAACCAAAACAAAAAGATTAGCAGCAAAAGACAGGAGGAGAAGGAAAAAGACCCAACCCTAACCTTCACTAACTTCAGGTTGACACCTGTGTGTTTTCCTTTGCTTCAGTGTCCTGCCTGGTGCGGTGCATCACCTGGTAATTCCTTCCCCATTCACATGAATTTTAGGTAAATTTGGGTTGATGTCATTAGTCTGTTTACTAATGAACACCTCATTTGTTTCTTCAATTTTTGGTGAAGAGATGTTTTCATATATACCATATATATACACCATATATACCAACTCAGTTGTTTTTCTTTAACCCTTTATCATTTAGAGGTGGAAAACCCGGTCATGCTGGCACTCACCCAGCAGTAAGGCCAGCTCATAGCATATGCAAAGTTGTCCTGCTTTTTCTTGGCTCACCAAGCTCACTAAAGGGAACAGTATCTTCAGAACTTTCTGGCAAGCAGTCATAAAGACTCATCCCACAGACCTAACTACTCCCACGAGCAGGGGCTACACACAGTGTGGGTGCTTGAGCCTCCGAGGAGCAGCACACAGCCTCTGCAGCCCCTGACTGTGTTTGAATTTAGTTATTGCTGCAAGATTTGAAGTGATTCCCACTGTGCTGACCTGCACAGGGCCAGTGTGAGTTGGTGTGGTGAAGCAAGGAGTGTTAACTTCTGGGTGTTTTTTACACTGCTGGAATAAGGATTTTTTTATTCGGAGCGCTATTTTAACCAGAGAGAAAGCCACAAGTTACATGGGTCCTAACTTCCTTCAGAGCATAACAAATTCAGTGTATCCAGAGGCTGCCCATCCTCTTCTGTCTCTTCTTGATGACTGTGATTCTTCACTTGCACAGGCATCTTCTGAAACTGAAGGAGAATTATTCCACTCATGTAAAAAGGAGAAGTATAAACAGACCACTACATGTTACATAAAACTATGGGAAGAAAAGAGCATCTTAGGTAAATACCAAGCTACTTATTTTATGATTTTTAAATGTCATTCTTTTGTCCAATATTGACTTGTTTTATATGGAAGTTGAATTATAGATCTTAGAGCACTGGGGAGCCCATGGCATCCTTGCTTTGACACAGCTGGTCAAGGTAAGAATTGAAGTCCCAGTAATTAGTTATGAGCTTCTCTGTACTGGGAAGCCAGGCCAGGATGAGAAAACGTCATGAGGTTACTCCTCCCCTGAAGTAAAGCCAAATCCACTGAGAGAGAGGGAGACTGTCCTCTGAAGGAGTGCACTATGACATCCCCATCTCATTGCTGCATAGCTATTGCTTTGGGCAGTGAATCTGTGCACAGAAATGCATTGTGCAGCCTTTTGCTGCTCTGACTTTTCTCTCCAAGAGCATCTCTTGGAGCATCTGTATGCATAATGGAAATCACAGGGTGTGTTGAAAGCTGAAGGTAGAGCCTGAATCTAAACTTCAGATATTGTTTATTGCTGATGGGCTGTGATTGTAGAAATTAATGACAAACCACAGGTGACAAGGGAGAACTCACTGATGAAATTTGAACAAAAGAAAAGAAATTAAAANGGAAGGAAGGAAGGAAGGCAGGCTGTTCGGAAAACCAATTTTGCAGTGGACATGCAGATCTGTAACAGTGTAATGATCTGATTGCTCTGAGAATATAGAATTGATACCCAGAGTGGCAATTCCTGGGACACACACCTCTCTAATCTTCTTATTTAAATGCCTTTAATTGCAGTTTTAATATTATCCTGTACGTGGAAGCAGGAAATCAACAGTTCACAAATAATTAAAACAGACATGTGGTCTCTCTGAATGCTGGACAAGAACTCAGAAAATCTGGGATTTCAGAGCCATCACTGTCTTAGACAAATCCTTCTCTCTTTCTCTGTCACCAGGGGGTCATTAGGAGCTCTCACAACACAAATAAATCATGGAAAAACAATATATTATGCTACTCTGGGAGAGGAAGGGTCTGAAATCCAGATCTTCTACTTCTTGCTCTGATATGCTTAGCTCAGGACTACACTGGCTGTTTTATTTTAATTAACCTTTAACAATGAATGAAGGCTCATTTCTGACAGGTTCGAAGAGGCACCCAGACTTTAGCTTGTTTTTCAGATATAATCTGCAATATTAATGTGTTGTGGGCATTCAACACCATGCAGGAATTCTTGTGATTAATTCATTGTTTCTATTGGTTTTTCATTATCAAATAATGTTTGATTAGCACTGAATTTTGATCATGTATTAAAATATTTTTAAAAATACAGGAAAAAATTTATCAGTATTTATGTTAAAAAATAGAAAAAGGCTAAAAAAGCATGATAATTATTTCATAAATTTCCCACTTGTTTTCACATGCAATTGAATTACTGTCTCTCTCATAACACCCACATAAAAGATCAGAAAGCTGATTGAAAAGATTGGTGATATTTCTAAAATACTGTAAATACTAATGATATTTTCCATGAAAATGTCAAAAAATATAATTATTGACATCTTTTGAGAAGGTTCAGAGAACTGTTTATACGATTTTTTAAATGAGTTTGTTCTCAAAATTAAAATATTTTTGTATTTGACTTGGGGGGTGGTGTCAGTATTTCTTTAAAAATTATTTTCAATTTCCTATTATTTCCATTTGTCCATTTTTTTCCTTTGTTTCCTGTCTTGCTATGGAGGAGAAAAGGAAGGAGATAATACTTCAAAACAAACAAAAACTATAAAATACTGTTAGATGGTTAGATGATTTCTGAAAAGAACAAGATACATATAGGAGCAAATTTCAGAAAACTAATAAACCATTTCAAGGGAACTGATAATTTTTTGACTAGTCTCTTTTCAAAATGGCTGTAATTCTCTTTTATGAGATTCAAAAATATATAATGATGAATGAAAAATATTTTAAGCACAATTTTTTACTAGACTGTCCATTTAATTAACTATAGCTAGCATTTCCTTTAATTGGAATTTAAACATTCTTTACAGATTTAAGATTTCCAAAGACACTGACCTAATAATTCCAACTGCTGTTGGGGAAAGATGTGAATAATCTGCAAATCTGTGTTGTATGATTTTCATAAAAAAGGAATTAACCATACACTTCTTATGAAATTTGAGTGTATTTCATTTTCATCCCCAAACTTCAATGTGGTTTTCTTCAGAAATAAATTAATACTTTAGGAATGGTGTATTTTTTCCTTATTATTATTACTTTTACTATTTGAAATTCTTACCTAGCCATGCGTGCACAGTGTAAGTTCTTGTGCAGACCTTCCTGTACCCAGAATTAGACAGCTATGGCATGTAAAATGTTACCCTTGAAAACTGCTACTTCTCATTATGACAGAGGCCCAGCAGGGGACAGAAGGAAAAGCCAGTGGCCCATGAACTAGGAGCCCAGGGCATCATCAACCTTCGCTGCTGCCCCCAAGGAAATAAAAAGAAAAGGGTGAAGAGTGAACCTACAGAACCCAGAATGCCACTTTCCTGGACAACAGATTGATTCTGTCCCTTCCCTCTGCTGCTTTGCCAGTTGCCTGTCGAAGGATGACTGTAAGAGGCTGGAAATGAGCACTTCTAAAGAGCACAGGGAAGGACACTTTTTATTTCTCCACTATATTTTTCTAACAGGGACTGTTATTTTGTGGTGTTTTTGTTTTGCTTTGTTTTGCTTTTTTTTTTTTCCCCAACCTTTTCCTTTCCTGAGGTTAGCCTTGGGAGAAAAAGGGAATGATAAAAGGAGGAAAACCTGCAGCCATGCTGATTTGTGTTTTCACACGTAAAGCAGACCCCTGAGGTGCTGCTCCAGCACCATGAGGACTGGCTCGTTCCTATGTCAGATTTGGAGGGGAGACACCAAATGCCTCTTTGCTTGCATGGAACTGTGCTCACTGTGTGAGCTGTACAGTGGTCTAGGTTACCCACCCTACTCAAATAAAGCATGACTTTTGGAAAAGTAGTAGGATATCATGACTGCATGGTGTATTTGAGACTGGAGATACCGTGTGATTTAGATTTATCTGAAAGGACTTAAGTGGGGTTTTTTTGTGCTCACCCCCTTAACTGGGTAACAGAGGGGGTGAGCACACCCAGGATCAGCCATATCCACTGAGGTATTTCAGCATCCTGTAGACCTTTAAGATTTTATCATAACCATGTCTTACCTTCCAGAAACCTTCTCCTGAGCAACATGACATTTCTACCTTTTCAGTGTCTGGAGAATTGTGGATTTTCTCTTTTGTATGGCTGTACTACTCATGGGTCTTGTGGCAATGTGCATCGTGATGTCTAAATAGAACTGACAACACTGAAAGAAACAAAAGTAACTGATCCAGCATAACATCTGCCTGCCATATTATACTTGTGCTGCACAGTGGATCTGCATATGTACCACATGGTTGACGTGCCCCACGTGCAGAAGATTTATTCTCTATAATAAGGTCAGCTCCCAGCATACACTGTTGTGTGTCATGGCCAATTGTCCAGGGAGCGATGAAGCCCAGCTGAAGTCGCACCAGGCTCTTGGCAAGCACTCTTCGCGTGATTTCACTGGAGCAATGTGTGCCACTGGTGTCAATACAAACCCAGAGAGGAAGCTACACGAGAAACAGGAACACTGGAGACATAGATCATGTTCTGTGATTGTCATGGGAGTGTGGATCTAGATAATATTGCTGTTCTTGTTTTCTTTCTGCTATTGTCCACATTGTTCTCCTGCATTTGGCATTGCATTTTGTGTCTTGTTACATTGCAGACCTCGTGTCTGCCAACTGCACTGTTGTTATAACTCTGGCTCGAGAGTGTAATAAAAGTCAACCTCTGCCATGTTTTTTTACTGAATGCAAAACTTTGCTATAAGCTAAAATTTTTCATTCATTCATTAATGGATTCATTCCCGGAAAATGAGGGTGTGGTGCTGCTCTGAGTTGGAGACAAGTGTTCAGTTGAACTAGGAAAGGTTTTGAATCATATCCCTGTTATTTCTTCATTTGTGGAGTCAACATAAGGACATAAGATACTTTTCCCTTTCTATTCTTAGACATATTGGTCAAGGCTGCCAATATAAAATCTATTCTGCTGCATAAATCCACAACTACATCTATCATTTAAATTTTTAACTGATTAAAAAAAAAGGTACAAAATGTTCTGGGAAATCCCCTTTACTGACAATCACAATCATTGTCTTAATTGAATGGAGTGAATAAAACATCCCAGATTTAGTCCAGGGCTATTTTTGATCAAACCTGCACCCAGAAAGGAGTTTGTGCAAGAGTTTGTGCAAGGTGCCTTGAAAGTCAACATTTTTGTGCTGATAAAATGCACAAGTTCAGTTGTTATAATACATTTTTATCAGAGTTTCAGCTTGCCTATTCTTGATCTCGACTTTTGAGACAGCATCTTCAGTATAGCCACTGCATGCAGTTGTCAAGAGCACGGAGACAGTGGTTTTCAACCCATCCAAAAACACAGTCCAAAAACACTCAAAGGCTACATCTAGCAGGTTCTCAAATACAAGCAAGGAAAGAAACCTGTAATCAGGAGTCCACACCTCCACCAGAACATTTTTGAGATTATTGTAGTCAAATGAGATCAGACATCAGTAGATTTAAAAAAAAAATCTACCTGAAATGAACTCAAAAGCATGTAGAATGCCACTGCAACAGAGAAAAGATGACATATGTTTGACACAGCTACCTTTGCTAAATGTAAAAGGAACTTTATCAGCATCAGCTAAAGTCTCTGGGAAACTTCCAAGCACAGTGCATCACTGAGATACTCAAACCTAAAGGGACTTAAGAACTTATCTCGAGAGCCAGTAGAGACACAGTTATCTATTGACAGATTTGTGTGGGGTATATGGCCTTGTTTTTGAAAATCTGTATGTTGTTATTACTTTGGTGCAAGCTGTTATTCGTGTGGCTGGGCGTGGCACACCTCCAGAAACACTCAGACATGTAAGGATTTATTTTCATTAGTGATGATTACTAAGTGACAGTCTATACCATATTTGTCCAGGCTAGTCAGACAACATCTCCATAACTCATTAAATCTGGATGATAAACCTTGTTTGTCAAGACAAAATAACGACACAAGCCACAGTATTTTAAAAGTACAGCACCCTTTTGGCTCATGCAGAATTGGCTACCCAATGATGAGTAAGTTATTGTGGCTTATTGAGATTCCCCACATCGGCTGTGCCCTGCCAGCTGTCTATGTTAGCTACCTGCTGAAGTGAAAAACTTCAGGAATAATATTGAGAATGGGAAGAGGTCTCAGGAAAATGTCTTTAGAAATGGTGAGAAACACAGAATGTGCTGTTTATAGTGAAAGAATGAAGATGTTCAAGGCTTTTGGCTTATCAAAGAAGAGTAGAAGCAGAAACTTTATCACAGACAGCTAATACTTTCTTAAGGAACAGAAACAGAATAAGAGATGACTCTGCAGTCTGGCAGATAGAGATATAACAAGAATGTAAGTCAAGAAAATAGACAAAATCAAGTGGGAAATGAGGTGAATGTTTTGAACTGCAACAATAATTGGTCTTTAAACTGGTGTATTGTTATTGAACAATAATTGAACTGCAACAATAATTGGTCTTTAAACTGGTGTATTGTTATTTCAGTGGAATTTCTAATGCTGGATATTTTTCAAATCTAGAATGATTTTTAAAAAGCCCAATATAATTCAAATCAGGAGCATCTGTTGATCTCAAAGTAGCAATTAACACTTCTGAATCTTTTGGCCAAAGCAAGGCAGAATATCAGACGAACAGAATGTTCTTTTTACAGCCTTAAAATTTGTATGAGTAGCACAATACAGAAAATATGCCCATTAAAAGAAGAAACTTAAACCAAACCCCTTCAAATCCTAACACTGTTTGAAAAGCACCCTGCTTCTGATTATTTGGATCAGCATTAGCTTCTGAAAACAGAGGTGACAATCCCATCCAGCTTCCTTTTCTTTGTTAGTGGCTCTGTTCTTACCAGGTTTAGTAATGGTTTTTTGCTCGTTATACCTCTGTCTAGTGGACTGAAAATTTATTATCATCTCTGTGTTTTTTCTTGAAATAAAAATAGTGTTTGATCAAGTTACCTCTTAACCTTCTCTTTGATAAGCTAAGTTGCTGAAGCCTCCTAGGTCTTCTGACTTGGAGAAATTCTGGGGGAAGCCAGGCTGGGGGTGAATTTGCTTAGCTAGTGTAAGCCTAAAGCTCGTTTTCTTAGAATTGTCTTATGAAATGGACTTAGTTGCTGTTAATAATAATTAGAACCAGCCAGAAATGTTCTAATTGATTTTTATCCATGCTTCAGAATGTATTTTGATTGTTTCGTCCAGCTGCTTCCTTTCACTCTTTGGTAATGGTTAAGGAACAATGACTTCCAACAAATGTCTGGGTTTTCATGTATGAATGCAAGTCTGTTCTTTGCCCTGCTCTTTCAACAGCAAGAACAGGGAGATCTTTTCGCCTCTGCACTTAGATGTGCAAAGAAGATGCTCTGTGTGCAGTAAAAGCAGAACAATCAAAATCCACCCAGAGAAATCCCACAGCAGTGATTTGGAAAGGGAATGGAGAGCTCCTTTTCAGATGGTCCAGCCCCACCCCCTTGTCATCCGGATTAAGACAGTAAGGGTGCGGGTTGTATATTTGCAAGTGTATCAGCTGCTTACCAAAAGACTGTTATTTTTTCAGTAAAAGAAATAGAATATCGTTGTTAATTTACTATTTCAGGGAAAAGAATGTTTTGAGGAGGTATCTTTTTGAGAGGTAACTACATGGATTTTTAATGTATTAAAATATCACAATATTTGTTTTAGCTTGAGTTATAAGGACTGTGCTTTAATTGTTTATCAATATGTACAAATTGTAGAGAAGTCACTAAATTATAGGGAAAAAATTGATTCCCCACTGTCTTTAGAATCTCCTCTTCCCACATGTAGCTCTCCCAGTACATATGAGTCTAAATGGACATGTCTTTTGAGTGCATTAATTTCACTCTTCACAATTTAGAAAGATGAGGGCTCAGTGTTACCAAAAAACCCAACATTACTCTGAAAGATTTGCAAAAGTGGGTGAATGCACAATAAAATATTAAAAATCACATTTCTGTGTATGTATCTTCTGATAAGTGTAACAGCCTTCTTTCCTAAAGAGCCTTCTTCCCTTATATTCAAAATTATCCTCTATTGCAGTTAAGCATTACATGTCTTCATTAAAAAATACAAATTTCTATCTGCCAAAATTTGGCAATCTGAAAGCAGTTGCTTCCATATTTCTCTGCAAAATTTTCTGGACAGAAACAAGTGACTACGGGCTACATGGTGAGCTTGTAGTACTCATCAGACCAACTGCGTATGTGCTGGAGAATTGATCAGTGCTTACACAGCAAGTTCAGTGAACTACAGGATTTTCTGGGTGCATGCACAGAGGTG
Organism: Rhabdornis inornatus; assembly: GCA_013397075.1. Lineage (NCBI taxonomy): Eukaryota > Metazoa > Chordata > Aves > Passeriformes > Rhabdornithidae > Rhabdornis > Rhabdornis inornatus. The sequence continues at coordinate 2,036,015 of VWZS01002632.1, read as the reverse complement.
CAGGGGTGCAGGACCACAGGTTGGGGTGTTCCATGCATGTGGGATTTGGAGTGCAAACTGTATGGAACCAGGTCCTGCACGTGGGCTGGCTGTCTGTGCAGGATCTCTGCAAGCCCAGCAGTCCATGCAGAGCTCCAGCAACCTGAAACACTGTATGCTTCATAACAAAACAAGGAAGAAAAAAAAAAGGAAAAAGGAAAAAAATACAACCTACTCTTGTACGAATATAAAAACTTCTTCCCTAAGAGATCCTGCCCAGATGACCAGAGAGTGCAGCAGGGTAGTAGGTGATGTATAAGTGTGGTGGAAATGGCAGGTATCTTTGAAGGATTTATTGAGTTTAATGTGTCATTTTTCCTCATCACCGTGGCAATTCTTGGTGGCAGTAACAATACCAGCGCTGATGTATGGACCAGCAGATGTCAGTGTAGTTCTGTTCATTCATCTTCTCTTTTGATGGAATTCCAGTTATTTTCCTTTATCCCTGCCGTTCAGCTTTCTTATTTAACCATTGTCTTTTAGCTTAATGCATCATAATATTTGTAATTCATGTCTTCTCTCAGTGTGTTTGGAAATGGACATACATCTTAACATATATCTTAACAAACACAGTCTAACACAAGGACTAATGCCAAAATACCAGCACTGCCAGGACCACAAGACAGCAGGAGAGAGGACAGGAAGACAAAGCACGGGGGGTGATGAGTGAGGCATTGCTATGAGAGACACCAGAATCCTTGTTGAGGCTCAGACTTCCCCAGAGGCCAGGTGTGTTGCAATGCAGAACCACCCCCAGCACTTATGGTCCTTTTCCCTGCATCTTTAAGGAGAAGAAAATACAACATGGACAAGAAAAGAGTGTGCATGTCCCACTCTTGGAAATTGTTTCTCCCTCTCTTGATAGTTCCACATGGGGTGCTCTTATCAGTCTAGCTGAATCTCCAGGGAAAGCTCGATGATTTACAGCATGGTAACAAAGCTACATGCTTTCTAAAACAAGTAATAACCTCTGAGACCTCAGCAGAAGAAGAGAGAATTGGTTTAACCACCTGGTTCCAAGGCTTTCTGTAGGAGCTGGAGGCTTAAGGTAGAGAGAAGAAATTCCTGAAATATTAATTTAGAATAGTCTTCCGTTATAGTCCTGAGGGTGAAGGGAAAAGACTGTTCTAATGCCAAAGATGATAGTACAAAAAAAAAAAAAAAAAAAAATAAACCAAGGGCTGCATTTTCATGGTGATATTTTTTGGGTGCCCTAAAACTTAACTACATGAGAAGTCTGTCCTTCTTCATGTTGGACGGACAGCTTCTAGATGCACAAGCAGCTGCTCTGTCAGTAAAGCTAAATGAGATTCATTTGAAGAATGAGCAGTGGTATTTGTGTGAGACAGGCTACTCAAGCCTCCAACCATGAGCAGTCCAGACCCTAAGCTTGAAATCTTCTCCTGTCCTTCAAAGGACTCTAACCAGGAGCATGCAAACGTACAGAAATTGCCTTTTAGCTCATCTTTTGCAACCCCTCACCACGAGGGCTGGGACTGTTCCCACACCCTGGACAACTGGAGGCAAAGACCCAACCCAAGAGACCCAATGCCAAACGTCCCTTCCCTTCCCTTCCCTTCCCTTCCCTTCCCTTCCCTTCCCGCAGGTCAGTGATAGCAGCTTCACACCACTGAGCTCTCCACAAAACAAAGACAGGGCCACATTTTGAGAAGTTTTGGATCTGCATGGATATTATCCCAAAATAGATAGTCTTCTGGTCCCAAATTTTGGCACAGCCTGTTATAGTCTAACTGGCTTTGCAAAGAGGTGGACTAGGAGCCAAATTTCAGAGGCCGAGATTATTTTGGGGTTTTTTTTCAGGTCCATTTTTACTGTAAGAGAAATTATATTATATGCTATGATAAAATTGTGACATGGCATCATTATCAAGTTATAACATGGTGCTATTAATTCCTCACACCCTCTGCAAGTTGCTGTGGCCACAACCCTAATTGTTTTCTCAAGCTCACAGTATTGTGGCCTCTGGCTCATTATAAAATTACATGTAGAATCTCATGAGATGCAAAAGGAAAAGAAAAAGAAATGAAAATCTCTCTGTGGACCTTTTTGAGTTGTACAAGTTGTGGCTTTAGACAGGGAGAAACATTCCAACAACAGAGGCTGGCAAATATTAGAAAATTTGGCTATAAATTCTTGGAAGTTTCTCAGAAGCTTTTCCAAACCTCATCTTTAGATTATCCAAGACACTACACAGATCTCTTGGGTTACAATTTCTGGTCTTTGCTGACTCCAGCAAGCACAACCTTATGTGAAAATTGAAATTTAAAATAAACAACTACCTACCCCAGGAATGCAAATCTCTTCCCTTTCTTAAATTTTGACTGACTAAATCTTTTGAGCTTCAGAAAAGTGTATGCATATGTTCACTTGGATAGAAGATTTGGGTCATATCCTAATATTCAGCTGAACCTATTTGAACAGCCATTCTGATCCAGTAATTTGCTTTTAATGAATATGACAGGAAGAGCCAGGCTCCTTATTCCATTTTGCCTTCTCTGAGTAGCCTAGTCTTTGTTTTTCCTCCTGTATATCCCTCCAGCTGATCTCACAATACTAAAGCACCACTTTGATCCATGCCAGTTGACAATGACTCTTGGGCTGGCAGTGCAGGACCATGTTGCACCCTGGTTTCATGTGTTTCCACATCACTGCCCTGGTAGCAGATGACCCACGTGGTGCCTATCGGCAGATTTACCCACCATGGGAACCTGCCAGAATGGGTCTCCTGCAGTCGCTGCTCCCTTCCCATGTCTGTCCTGGTGTTTCCACCATGTTATCCAGTAAAAACAGAAGTCATCAGGGTGGCCTTGGGATTGCAATGTCCCCTTGAGCACATTCCCCATGGCTGGAGCAGAAGTGTCCCCCATACCCTGTGCCAAACACCCGTGCACAAAATGGTGCGCGCTTCTGGGGAAGAGTTTGGCACCTAACGATTCAGTGTGTGGATTAGAGGCACTAAAATGGTTTGGAAATTCTCCTCAGTATCTCCAGGTGTTCAATACATTAAAATAGCTGTAAAATAATAAAATGGAGGCAGAGGCTGTCAGTCATCTTGAACAACATTGTGGACACTTCTGACAGTCAGTGCTATCTCATTTAGAGAGAGCTCCTTTTATTTTGTATTCCCAAGAAAGGTTTTGTTGGGTCTATTAGTCTTTGGGCAACCCAGAGAAGGGATGTGACATGAATTTAATGTGCCCCTTCTTAAATCTTCACTGTTCTGATAATCACAAAGAGTTAAAGTAACGCAGCAGAAGGTTTCTCTGGGCCTCTAGGAGGTTCAGCAGATTACTAATACACTACAGGCAGTTTTAATGACAGAGCTTCCAGCTCAAATCTGGCCTTTTTATTATGATGAAGGGCCTGGCCCCAAGTGGTACAGAACACCTGCAGCTCTCATTGAATACAATGGGATCTGATGCTGATGAAAGGGACCATTTTCAAACTTCCTTAGAAGTAGGCGCTCCCCAGATGTTATGCAAAAAGCCCTGCAGAACAGGCATCAAGTGCTGTGATACTAGACAGGCCAGCCACTCTTTTCCTCAGCTGGATAAACCCAGGAGTTTGTGTGCAAGTGGTTTATGTGATCAGATCTCCTATCCAGGAGCAAGCAAATTAAGGTCAGTGCTGACTGAATTAATGGAAGTATTAGACATTCCTTGAGAAGAACTGGACATTCGAACAAAGAGAATTTTCTCTCAGTGGGAAGGTGCCTGATGACATCTGAGTTTTGTCACTGACAATAGTCATAGCAGGACTTTGAATATAATCCAGAAGAAAACTTTTGAGAAACTGGGAAGCACGTGTTTGAGGAAAGACAAAGGGATGTGCACAACTTCTTATGTGTAATTTCAAAGCAGAGCTTCAACAGAGACTTATTTTATCTGAACTAGTTCATATCTCTAAATTTCATTGTTCACCCATGGTCAAGAGGAAACAATGCTTTCCACACTGTGCTATAACACTTTTGAAATTCCCCTTCTTTGCAATTCCCAGACAACCCCTTGGTTAATGCAGATGGAGATCCTGAGCCCTGTGTGGTACTGGTGCCTCTGGGACAGACCACCACTGTAGGCATGGGTGGGATTGGTGCTGGCAATTTATGTAAAACTGTTGATGAAGTGTAAGGCTGCACCATTCATTTGGGCTCTTTATTGAATTTTATTCAGTCACATTCTCTATGCCTTTTAGCCATTTCTCCCTCCCTTTCTCATTTAATGTATCTACTTATTATATAGAGAGCTGGTTCTAATTAAAGTCAATCAAAAATAAAACAATACACAAAAATTCGAATATATTGTATACTTGATTTGCCATGGCTGGGCAATAATATATAAGGGAAAATCTAAATTCCTACTCCTCTCAGCTGGGGATAAGATCCAGAATCATATTACCAATATAAACAGCATAAAGCAGTCTGCTTTATTAATACCTAATATATCAGATATCACACATTCTTTGCAAAAGGCAAAAGAATAAAAGCATGCCTGCATTCTGACATTGACACTGATATTAAATAACACATGTCCTGTTCTGGATTTTCCTTTCTTTGTTACAGGGTTGCAGGAGAAGAAAGGCATAAATACAGNAAAAAAAAAAAAGAAAAAGTTCTGTGACAGTTATGTGGTGGTGGCAACATTGGCCCATTGTATGCAGTGAGTAAACATAAAAATGCAACAAACCTCTCAAATAATATCCGTGTATCAGGCCAATTCCCAGCCACCACCAGCTGTCCAAGCAGTGTGGATTTGCTGTGGCAGTGCAGCATAGCTGGAGGAGGGAAGCAGTATACGAAGACTGGGCAAGTGATTTGTACAGCTCAGGAATGTCACAGAAGTGCTGGGTGTTGTTGGTTCATTTTTCTGCTCTTGGCTCCTTGTAGGACTGGTTTATTCTTTTCACAGGGCTGTTGTAGCTCACATCCCCAGTGCTGAGGGACTACTGTCAGGAAGAGAAAAGCTGAAGACTTAGTATTCCCTAGTGATGTTTCCTTTCTGGTATTCTCCCTCTATTCCCTAATCCCTTCCTCCATCATCATCCTGAGGGTGGAGGAGGAGGCGAGGTCCTGAAAAGGGAATGCAGAGGCAGTGCTAGATAAATGCTGCCAGATAAACCCCTCTCTGTCAAAGTTATTTCCCTGGACAGTTTCTTTGTGTCTGTGTAGCTGGCACAAAGTGGCCAAAGCATACAACTGCCTCTCATCAGAATGATTGTGTGTGCAGTGTCGGTGAGTATAGAAATTAATAAATTTGGGCTCTTTCTTACTGGGATTTAGGTTTTCTCCAAATATAAAACCCAGTACCTGGGTTTCACTGTATGGAAATAAAACTGCACTTTAAAAAACTGTGAAGTAAAACTTCCACAGTAGCTTTGATATGGCTGGTTCTTTTTTAAGCCACTTGCACTTGGCATTGCTTCCTGACAGTCTGCCAGCCTTGGATGCTGTAGTTTTTATCCATGCTGGAGAATGAGACAGCTTGCTGATGGCTTTCTGAGTATGGTGTTTGTATGGGTTACCTGGCATCATCCTGAACTCAAGGAAATTGCAGTTCTCAACCTTTCACATGTGTGTGGGTAGCAGCAGTACAAGGCTGAGCCATGCACAGGCATGTGAAAGGCTCTATTTCCTTTCTGCTGAACGTAACAGTCCCTCAGACAGGGGTTATGATATTACTGCCTTCATTCCTTTCCCACCACTGTTCTCTGAAGCCAGTGACCTAGGGCAAGATCGTACCCATTTCTCTCTCCCCACAGCTGATCCAACCCTATACCTCAGCCATCTACCCCTGCCCCTCATGCACCTGCCTTGACACTTCAGCCATCCACCCCTGACACACAGCAAGACTCTGGGAGCTGACGAAGTTACCACCAGACAACTGATTACCTGCTAATCTGCTGCTTGGCAGCAGCTGGTTGTGTGAAAGCTCTTATCCTGCAGCTCAACTTTTTCACAGAGGGAGGTACGGCTGAACACGAACTCCTGTACAGAGGCAATTACACAAGCTACGGGGTTACTGCCTTGATATAGGCAGTTGAAGACTGCTGCCTCCAAGTATCATTTGAAGTATTTCACACACCAGCAGTGGTGCACATATCTCAGCCTGGTTTGGTGGACTGGGCATTCATGAACCTGTCAGGTTCACTGAGATCTGCTCTGCACTGATGTGTGTGTGTGTGTGTGTGTACAGTCAGATTGTTTTGCTTCCCAGTTGTAAGCTTGTTGAGGAAAGTTGCTTTCTGAAGCATTTATTGGGGTCTTGCATAATGGGCTGCTTGCCTTGGTGGAGCTGTGAGGTACTAGCAATACTGGCAGTCCATTGCATGCATCTGAAGAAAATCAAGACATTTTCCTGATTGCATTTGCTTGATTGATGCTTTGGAGTGTGGCACATGGCATTGGGTTTGTTGATTAAGTATTATGGTAAGCCAGAAAGTGATTCGCTGTGACATAATAAGATGTGACTGATGTGTCCTGATGTGATACAAACTGAGCTGTTGCAGAGAGATTCACAGTCAGACCCACATGAAGGTAAAACCTAAAGCACTTTTTCTAACACCCAGTTCTCAGCTATTTGACTTGGACAATTACAGATTTGCCACCAACGCTCTGCTGTCCTCAGTCACCACACTAAATCTTCCTAATTGGCAAATACATTAGTGAGAACTGACATCACCATGTTAGTCACTGCGCAAACATGGAGGTTGGCGGGGAGGTACAATCGTTCAGAGTTGTCCATAATTAATCACAGGCAGGTAGTTCAGAAAGGCTATGGGAACAGTCTCCACATTCACTTACTAACACTTTATGATCCAAAACAGAATCCAGAAGTTATTCCGAGACAGGTGGTCATAAAATCTTGAAAACAGGTACTGAGAGTTGCTTTTGTTGTGCCCTACATAAATCTGTCATATTTTGGCTAAATTATATACTGTTTAAAGTCAGCACTTATAGTAAAAACAACCTGTGTTGTGCTTGGAAGAGCCTTTGCTGCTGAAACCTCTGAGTGTTTGCAGGATGCTCTGTGCTGCAGAAGATGAAGCCTCAAAGGAGCTGAGCTTCCCCCACAAGGCAGTCCAGATGGGGCATTGCAGAAGACCTTATGGCTATATGCAGCCATCTGTGGTCAAACAACAAGCAACACGAGAGCTTTATGAGCAAGGGCATGTCCACACTGTACCTGAGCTGAAGGGAAAGCACTGAGACAGCTCAGCTCTGTGTAACCTACCCTTTGTCTCAGGAAGTGCCTCTTCCACAGCTGACTGTGTAGTATGGGCAGACCCAGAGTGGCCAATCAATGCCACATGGCACCAGGAGTCAAAGGCAACAACAGAAACAACCTCCACAAAAAAAAACCTAAAAAACTAAACCAAAACAGCAACAAAAAAATCCCCCAAAAAACCAGTGCCAGTCCTGTAAGCATTAAAACATTAAAATGCTTTGGGAATATAGAATACAATTGGAGAAGGTTTAAAGAGTGCTTCTTTCTGTTTCTGCAAGTGATGGGGGCAATCACAAGGCAACCTTTTTTCTAGCAGTAACTGGTGTGTGTGCCAGACTGCTAAGTTGGAGAGCAAAGGCTGATTGTGAAGCTGTATTTTAGAAATTTGAGGAGTTTCTGTACTTCATGAAACACAGGAGAGGAATGTTATTAAACAAAATGAAAAGGAAGGAAAAAAAAAAATCACAGGGGTGTTTGTGGCTGGGCTCAGGATGAAGACTAGGTTTTATAGTTCTGGAGGCTACCTGAGACCTGATAAGACTGTGACTGTGATCAAAACAAACTGGAGGTGATTACTGGCAGATTTCAAATTAATCCTTTAAGAAAACATTAGAATGCATCACAGCATAGCTTATAGAGGATGGACTCTCCTATGGCTAACTAGACATGATACAAAGAAACTCGATATTACTATAAAACTGAAACTGGAAAAGGCCAGAAAAGTCCAGAAAAGAGACACAGGATGTTGCCCATGCTGGGCTAACAGCACATGCTCAACTAAGGACCAGCAGGTGGGAGAAGGTGCAAGAAATCCCTTGAAATTATGTCAGTTTGCTAGCTTTGCAGGCAGCAGGATAATATTTGTGGTACAGAAGAGGAAGCAGGCAGTGACTTAGTGAAATTAACACTTTCTAGGAGCAGGAGACAGTGTTGCGTTAGATCATTGGAGTACAGTTTGGAAAGAAAACGTATCCTTAACCCCACATGAGTCGAGCATTAAGTCTAAGTTACCACAAAGGGATTTCTTCACACTGCAGAAGAAGCTGAGGCACTAGAGAAAAAATAGCTAAGACCGCCAAATCCTCATGGTGAACATACCCTGGGTGTTTGTGGAGAAGATTCCACTTTCATTGCTGCTACAGAAAAGGGACTATTGAGACACTGTTTTTTTCTAGAACCTTTAGTGGCTGAGAGAAACCCGTTCTGCCTTGACTCCCAAGATCCTTTGATGTGAGCCGTTTGTGCCTCCAACATTCTGGGTGCATTTTGCTTCTACACTTTCCCTGAGTCTTCACTTTTCAGACATATTTCTTTAAGTCTAATAGGTGGACATATTTCCTGTAGGTGCCTGTTTGCTTTTCTCCTTCTGTCTCGTTCAGTGTTGGATCATTTGTTCCAGCGTTTCAGGTATTATTCTCTGTAAGAGAATCACAGAATGGATGAGGTTGGAAAGGACTGCTGTGAGTCATCTTGTCCAACCTCCCTTCTCAAGCAGGGTCATCCTAAAGCACACTGCACAGAACTGCATCCAGTTGGTTCTTGAGTATCTCCAGTGAGAGAGACTCCACAACTGTCTGTGAAATCTGTTCCAGTGCAGGGTCACCCAGACAATAAAGACATACTTCTTGTGTTCAGGTGGAATTTTCTGAGCACTGGTTGCCACTAGTTTCCTCTTGTCCTAGACCCGTGCCACTGATTATGACCCTTTGGGATCTGCTGTTCAGCCAATTCTCATTGAGATGTCCCTCTTCTCAATGGTTTTCCACATTAGGGCAGTAGGCCAGTGTTAGGTCCCCATGCTCACACTTACACCCCAAAGCTATCTTTGTGTACAGCTCCAGCTCTGGCTCTGCTCATCCACTCTCCTGAGGTTTCTTTGCTTGGCAATTCAGACCTCTCAGTGGCTTGATTCACACTGCAGAGCGCCATAGCTGTTTCTCACTGCTACTTTCTGTTCCTCACTGTCCCCAGATTTCAGCAGGGTTTATTCCACCAGACTCTGCAGCAGGTATCCAGAAGCACCTCCCAGGCAGTAACAGCCAGGGATCCTGTGCCTATGCCTTTTCACTCCTACTTGACTATTTACAAAGGAAAGAAACTAAGGAAGAGAGTGGTTTCTGAAGGAAGGCAGGGAAAGGGAGGAAACATGAACTGCTGGAAAAAGAGCAAATGCTTTTTATGTGCGTTGTGGGTAACAAGAAACATGTGGATGGAGCTGGATGGAAAGAATCTAAGTTGGTGTGGTTTCCCAGTTTTAAAGGGGAAACTAATGCCTGGCTGCTTGAAGGTGGGAGGCAACAGACAGGGCAGGAGAATTGTTTTATGCCTGTCACTATGACTGGGGACAGAAACGGTAAGACTACAATATTCTTGTAACTGTTAAAAAAGATCAAATATAAAAATAAGAGTTATTTTTTCATTCCCTTACATTCCTTGATTTACTTCATACTGCAAATTCTCACGGACACTGGACAAAGAAAGACTTCATTCTTTAATTTCCAGACTCTGCTGTGCTTGCTTTGCAACCTTAATGTTACTTGAATGGATGTTTCTGGATGTGGAAAAAGGATACATATAATATTAGCTACAGTTAGATATCAATCAGTGGCATTTATCATATACCTTCACTCTTTCATCCACACATTGTCCACTAATTCATCACCCTGGGCCACATGTAATGGCTTCAAACAACTCTTAAAAAAAAAAAATCAAGGTGAAATATCTTCGTCTTGGTCTTTCTGCATGTTTATATGTGTCAAATGCAGCAGCAACCAGCTTTGAGAACAAAGGGAGTAAGATACTAGGGTGGAATTGGTGGGGGGAGGTTGAAGGGGAGGGCAGAGCAGGACAGGGCCAGGGAAGAGTTCCTACAAGTCAGGATGTGGTATTTCCTCCATTTATATTACAGTTGTGCCAAGAGGCTCCAGTCAGGATCAGAGCTATCTGACTATATGAACTCCACAGAAATGTACCAAGACACAGCCCCTGCCCAAGGAGAAGATAATCTAAAAGGAAAAAAACCACCAACCACACTGATACAAGGAGGGGTGCATGCGTGAGTGGAGCTGATGAGAGGAAGGAACAGAGATCACACATCTTAGAGTGGGAGCTGAGTCTCTTTCCCAGTTATAAAGGGCTGGCTACCCACAAGGTATCCAAGGCCAGGTCCCTTCTGTAAGCAGAATGATTAGCCCCACAGGGAATTCCCACAGTTAGTGCTTATTCATGAAGAAAGGTGCTGGAAGAGGGGGGATGAATGCTTATGCGTTTCAAGGAAAAATGTCTTTGGCAGAAAGTAATAGATTTAAAGACTGGCTATGGATTTTGATGGTAAAGAAGGGAGACTTTTTCAATTTGTTTTCTCCTGGATAATGTCTGGGCTGCACTAGTCCAGACCCTGGTTAAATCTGTAATAATACACTTTATGCTGAGGAGTTATAAGTAAAGAAAGCTTCAAGTCCCAACTGGCCTTCAAGAAAAGCTCCAAAGTGCATAAGCTCTGAACTTAAATTTGGTCTTTCAGTGTCAAGTGGAGCCACGATGCTCTTGGTGAGTGGAAGGTCTCCCTGTCAGGGTTTGTAGAGGAATGTGACACAGTACACAGTGCTCATGAGAGGGCTTTAGTCCTCTGAGCCCTCCAAAAAAAGGAGTGAAAATCTCCCACTGAAAGCAACATGGTGAAACTAAAGCACAGAGAAGCCAACAGCATGGGGGCATTAGGCTGAACTGACAGCACTTACCAGCTTAATTTAACCATAATACCTGTTGATGAAATGAGTAATTACACAGACAAGTGTTTCCTTAGCTATGGAAATGAAAGACTGGCCAGAGGAATTTGGTTGGAGCTGGGCTGGAGTGCTCCTAGCTGCCCTTTGCTAGTTTTGAAAAGATCTCCAAAGTACCATGTGCTCTAGGGTGGGAACCAGCGAAGAAATGGGGCTGAGGAGGCCTGATTTTGATGAAGCCTGTGTACCTCTCCAGTTGGTGGCATTTAGGGGCCATGGCCGCAATTGCAGCTTGCGTTGACAGGGATGATACACTGCAGGGACTAAAAGGAAACCTTTTGAACCTCGGTTGGTGGCTATTTGCCACACACTTCATCTGTAATTGTCTCTAATCCCAGGCACTTTACCTGTCTGTTGGTGAAACATGGTCACATTCCTTCTAAACAAGTAGAAATGTGAAAGCAGATTTGGTGTTGCGAGCATTAAATGCATAAGTAAAGAACATAAATTGCAAAAAGCAATAACAAAGCATCATAAAGTCTATGTGTTGATTAATTTTGAAATAAAGAATTACAAAATAAATTAATTCAAGGGAGAAGTAATTGCAATTAATAAGTTGCAAATTCATGTAATGAATGCATCAGAACAAAAAGGTTATCTCTATAATCACAGCTGTGACCCTGATGTCCTTAGGGCACAATGGATCAGAAAGATTTTTTTCCTGCAAATGTTGTAACAATTCAGAAATAGAGGTATGGTCAGAATGTACAATTTTACAGTACTGCAAGACCATATAACCGATTATTAATACCAAGGTAGAATAATGTTTCGTTCTTAAAGCTATTTTATAAATGCATGGTATCTCTTATTTTATGGCATAACCACAGTGTATAATAACTAGCTCTGATTCAGTACTTTAATCACTTGATCATACAAAGCTCTTGGTTTCATGAAGTAATCACAGGTGAAATTTCCTTGTGCCTCTCACTCTCTTGTCTGAGTAATGCAAGGCATGGCAGGGCTAGAGACTGAAAGGTATCCAAACAGCAACCTCCTTGGGAAAAGGAAGGACACTTTTGAGGTAAAGGGCACATATTCTCATATTCTATGAGGCTGAGCTCCAGAGTGTGTTTATGCTGCATGATGTGCTGCTGTAGACAGTAGCATGCACTACATCTCACAGTGTATCAGAAGCACCAAGCAGTAACAATTTCTGTGACCTTTCCTGAAGGAGAGGGACAAGCTGTCTCACCGTAATTGTGCTTCAAAGTCAACAGATCTGTTGCCATCCTGACCCTACATCCCTCTCTTCTTCAGACATCCAGTGTGTGTATGTATAATGTGATCTTAATAAAAGGCAAAAGAAAATTATGAGAAGACTATGCTTTTTCCCCTCTCAATTTCTAAATAGCATTGAACATCTCAATTGTATCAGCTCCATAAAAACTATGTCATTATAAATGTGACAAATATTGCATATACTTTCACCTACTAAATCATTAAATAAATTGCTGTTAAGTGCATAAATACATGCTGACCAAAGTAAATAAATAATCACAATAAGGACTTAAAACAGAATTCTCTAAAACTCATGAGAGAAATCATACTGTACCAAGTTAAATCCCAAGAAAGGTTTAAAGGTCAAGTTTTTCTTCACTAAGTAACTCTGTAAATGTCTATAAAGTAATGTAAGGGAGAATATAGAGAAAATCAAGAACCTGTATCCTCTGTGTAGAGCAGAGGGGCAAGCAGCTCTATGCTGGGTAAACCTTTGCTTTGCTTTTAGAAAAAAGTGGAATCACTTATTTCTAAAGAACCATCTTGGACATGTTTCCACAGCCTGTTGTCCCTGTCCAGTGCTAATGTCAATAAGAGCTAGATGTGTGCAGCTTTCACCAAAATGAAACGAAGCAATTTTCTTAGTTGTTTTGGGACTATTCACAGTGAAAATTCAAAACTAAATGCTAAAAATCAACTTACAGAGCAAAATGAAAAGTGGAATTACAGTGGAGTATGTGCTCAGCAGCTCCAAGCAGTAGCCAAGCGTTGCTCAGTCCTAGAGATCTTCATTTATGTTTTTGTCCTGGTGGTGATTAATTTTGTCTCTCTCTTGCCTCATATATTGGAGACAGAAAAATACATCAGCTTTGTTTGAGGTCCTAGAGAACTCTCAGTCTTCTCTGCTGCCTGTCCAGGGCAGAGCCAATGTAATGGTGGGCTTGATTTTATATGAAAGAAACTTGGAATATTCTGTATTTCTTGAGTTGCTTTGTCTCTTTTCTTCTTTAAATAAATGTTGTGTCATAGAAAGTTAGTGAGAAGCATTATAAGTTGGTATACTTAATAAGACTGATCTCTGGTACTAACAGAGAGGACACATTCTCTGGTATTAACAAAGATGAAACTTGCATCAAGTATCCTCCCACTGTCAAAGCACACCTGTGAAAGAAACCAGCAGAAAGAAGCATCAATTCATGCCACAAATGAGATATCTTTACAATCAAAATACATGTGAAAGAAAAAAACATTCTGCAAGGAGCTCATCTCTGATTTGTCAGTGTTGCAGTCTATTTCATCTGATGTCTCACCTCATGTTGGCACTTTCCTCCCTGATCAGCAGTGCTTACCTGTGTGCCAGTCTGTCGGGTATTCCAGCTCTCCAGGGGAACAAATGGATTTCTGCTCAACGTTGTCAGTCACCTGAATTTCTCTGTTCCCAAGCTTGCCAGCTTGTGACTCCTGACATCACTAGGAAAAAAACGGCACTAGAGAAAAACACAGCTGATGCTCATCACTTGCATTAAGATCCTGAATCTCCCCAGAGGCTGAGTATCATTAGGACTAATGCCAGTGATTCTATGTGTTTGCAAAAGAGGTGAGAAAAGAGAGTCAAGGACTCCAAACACAATCCCCTCTCTTGCTCCCCCAAAATGAACCAGGTGAAAGAAACTCTGGTTCAGAGCAAAACACAAATGGTCTTGTGAAGGCAAAACAAAGCCCATTCCAGCTGGGGGGAGCTGATGGTTGCCAAGGGCTTGGTGGGTGTGAGACAGACAGACAGACAGACCTGCAATGAAGAATACCATGATTCCTCTTTTCGTGTGCCAGATTGATGGAACTACAACAATAGAAACAAAAGATGGCTTGGATGGGCAGCGAGGTAGCAGAGACAGGCTGACACACCTTGATACCAGACTTGCACAGCTGCACATATGCCACTGCTGATCCATCAGCCCAGCATGCTGCCCACAGTGACTGATCAATCTACACTTGCCATTGCTTGATGTTAACAGCAGCAGATAGTAAGGGAGAGAAATACTCATAATATACTGGAAGATACATTTTTGTTTTCCTTTTTGTGTGTGGTTTTTTTTGGTATTTTTTTTGTTTTTTTGTGTTGATTTTTTTTACGTGTGTGTTTTGTTTTGTTTTTAGTTTTTGTTGTTGTTTTTTTGTTTGTTTGTCACAGAAGAGCCCTGTGGTTTATAATAGTGAAAATATACCAGTGCAAGTATAACCTCTGCTGACTTCAGGGACCATGTCTTTTTACTTCAGTAAGATCCTCACGGACCTAAAACATGGGACTTTTTTCCCCTCCACTCTGTGAAATGCAATGCTTTTCTGTAGGAGGCTGGCAGGAACAAATGAGGAATGAAAGGCAAGGTGATACCTGGATGATGATTGTTATGATTAGGAGTTTTTTCAAATGAGAAGGAAGACCGGCCAAAGGCTGATACAGAGGAGCTGCTGCAAAATGATGAGGCAGGTTGATTTGCCTGCTTTCCAATAAGAGCTTTGAGCAAGTGATTTGTATTGAAAAGATATTCTTCAAACTAATATATAGAGTCTAGACAATAACTGTCACATGAGAGAGACTGAAATTTTCAGATCAATAGATGAGTTTGCAGCACCCCTTCTTCTTATTATTTATATTATCTACTGCTTGGGTTCACAGACTCAGCATTCATTCAGTAAAGACATTCCTCAAATCATTACTACATTCTTGGCCCACTTTTTCTTTACTCTAGATATGCTATTGGTAGCAAGAAAAGCAAATTTCTGTAAGACTAAAAAATCAAAGCAGGAAATGCTCGAAAGCTCTGTATTGTGGTTAGTGCTTGCTGATTATTTGGATGTAGCCTGGTGCTGAGAACCCAGTAATATTCTGAATATTCAAATATCTAAGAAGAATAGACTGAAATTTGACACAAAGGAAAAATAAGGAAAAAACTGTCATTCTAAAGTGAACTAGAGCCCTATTAATATATGGGAAATTTGTGCCGACTGCAAGGATAACCTATGCCTATTATAAATCTGCAAGTTTTATTTCATTTTGCACATGTATTTAATCCATCTGTAAATTGTTCATTGGATAGCACAGGACGATGATCTCCTGGGAACTGTAAGGTATATGTATTCAACAGTGGAGAATAAACACAAGATTTTATTACAAAATGCCACTGCTGCTCCTGGCATGAGTAATTTGTGCACCTGCATTTTTAAAATGTTTCAAAGTTTTTCTCCTTTGTGAATTCAGCGGCAACACACATTATCTTTCAGGCTGCCACAACACAGTATTTGCAGACTGGGTCATGTCAGCCCTTGTTATCCAGAAGCCACTGTTTTCTGAGCAAATAGCAACTGAAAATGACAATGGTTTGCTCCAGACAGGGAGAATAAGACAGTATTTCCTTATAGCCTAGTAATGTGTGTCTTCAAGATGAGCAGGAGACATAAATAGGGCTTAAATCCAAATTTGGAGTGGGTTTTTGGAGAGGACATAGGCCCAAGGAAATGTGGAAGGAATGGAATGTATCTTGCACTTCCTCTAGAAGTCTGTCCCACATTCAAGCACATTCTGCCTTGCAACATGCCTGGATTTGCAAGTGTGGGGAATGAGAGACTGGGTCAGGAGATTGAAATACACTCTGGTGTAGCTCTGCACAGCCAGAGTGCTGGGCCAACCATAGATATCATTAAATGTAGAGTCCTGAATAATTACTACTGTGCTTTAAATACACTGTCACCTTCTGGAAGGCTGCATTCCCATGGGAACTTGACTTGGCTGATCAAGGTTTGGCGCAGGTAGGGAATTAGGACACTTTAGTTAGTTTAGGCTTAGTAATTTAATTTTTAATAGTTATTCTGCAGGTGTCTAAAGTCGGCTCTATATGTACAATTTTTAAGTAAAAATTTCCCTTGTGTTCTCTGTAATCTCTCTGAAATGTTCCTTGATTCTCTCAGAACTCTCTCATTCAAATATGCAAAGTGTATAATTCCAAGAAATCTTATGTATTTGTACATCTTAAAGTCATATTATCGTCTTAAGGTCCTATATCATGCAATTCCCCCATTTGCCATGGATCTTTTGCAAAAAGGGATTGAGATCTTGTGTTGTACCAGTTTAATCATCAGGGACTATCTCTAAGGGCAGTCACAAGCAGGTGAGTTTGCAGTGTGTTCATTTAACTGATACAGCAAATACTGATAGAGGGATGGAGCTGAGGAAATTGCCTTGGATGAAGTTTTATTTTCTTGGTTTCTTGAAGAGTTGGAGTGGCACAACCAGCTTGTGGTTTCCAAGGTCTCCATGGCATATACATATTTTGAGAGTGAGATTTGAATAGTAGTGTGCAAGAGACTTCAGCTCCCTGGAGATGCACTTGTCATTTCAAATGGTGTGAATCTGTAGAGCTGGAAATACCCAATTCTGTCTGAAAGGGGATAAACATGGCAGGAAATCAGCTGACTTTGCCATCAGGGCCAAGTGTCCGCCTCCCATCCCTACCTGTATCTGTATACAAGGCATGTTCAGGTCTGTTCTTCAGTCCTCACAAAACCTTGGTACGCTCCTTCTCCTTCAGGCTTAATTGCAGATAAGAGCCGTTGTTCTTTCCCTCTTTTGTCACTAAGAGCTGTAATGAACACTATCAAGACATGAGAATGGAGGGGAATCAGAGAAATGGGAAATCACTGAGCAGAGTCTCAATACCTGGCTGCTGTTTCCTTTAAGCCCACTTGCAAAGCTCTTGCTGTTTGAGTTCATAGAGTGAATCAGAGAATGGCTTGGATTGGAAGCAACCTGAAGGATGATCTAGTGCCAACCCTCTGCCATGGGTAGGAACACCTTTCACTAGACTAAATTGCTGGCCCAGCCAACCTGGCCTTGAACAGTTCCAGGGACTGGGCATCCACAGCTTCTCTGGGCAACCAGTTCTAGTGCCTCACACCCCTGACAGTAAAGAATTCCTTCCCTCTTGTCTAATTGAAGGCTTTTCTCCTTCAGTTTGAACCTACTGCCCCTTGTCCTGTCCCTACATGCCCTAGCACATGGTCTCTCTCCATCAGGGTCATTTAAGCACCAGTTGCCATTGAAAAGGCTGAGGCAGGAGAGGCTACTGGGAACTGTAAACAGGTGCCACCCATTTCCTGGAAACCCCTCCTAGAGTCAGGGCAAACACAGCTGCCCTGCTGGTCCCAGCTACCAAGCCCAAAGCTGTTCAACGCCCCTATCAGCAGGCTGCATTTCCTGCAGTGTTCATACAACAGTCCCAGACGGTGGGGCAGCAACATTTCCCAGCACATTCCAAGGCACAAAGGTCAGGCAGGACAAGTCAAACTAATTGGGCCACGAAAGTTGACCCCCCACTGCTTTGCTCCCAGCCACCCTGATCCTTGCTAAGGAATGGATATAACCAGAAACATCAGGAAGATTTGGACACTATGGAAAAACAAGTTAAAAAGAGAGAAATGGTTGAGAATGGAAATAGCTGGATGAATAAACCAGGTTGTAGAAGATGTTTACAAACTAAGTAATCCAAATAAAAATTTCCCACATCCTTCCACAGCACTGATGGCTGAGAAAAATCTCACTTTGGCCAATGAGAGGGAAGTGGCCAGCCCTGCTATGCATTTTCTTGGTCAATGCAAAGAAGACAACATAACAAATCTGTGACAAGGAGTAACTGGTGGTAAAACAGAAGTACATTGACTAAAAGTAATTTTCTGTGTCTGTAGAGTAAAGGAAAGTGGAAAACAGAGAGAGAGAAAAAGAAAAGCAATAAAGAAAATTTAGAGTCCCTCCAAACAAGACTAAAGCCTTACTCCAGTCTCTAAACATCTGACTGGAAAGTTTGATTTGCCTCCGCTTTGAAGTTCAGAAACATAAATATAACTTTATTTTCTGTGAAATTTCTGAAAACGCAGCAAACCAACAAAACCAACAAGTTGCACTTTGCCTGACTGAGCATAATTTGCACAGGACTGTGGTTGCTCTCCTACCTGAATAGCACCTCACATTTCTGACACCTCCATCCATGGTGGGCTGCTCTTGGAGCACTTGTATGAAACAAAGACTGCAAGGATGCTGCCTAGCACTGATACTCCCAGAGAAGGGTATTGACAAATTCACAGTCTAAGGAAGGGTGTTAAGTAATTTCAAATCAGTATGTTTGAAGAGAGTGCAATCTGGTCTCAGATATTACGCAGGCAGAAAAGTAGGCTAAATTCATCAGATTAATTATTCATTACAAATTCTCTCAGCTCTATCATTGAGGTCAACAGCAAAAGTGCCACCGAGTACAATAGGATGTGCTTTCCAAAAGAGAATAACATTCCTTTACTCCACAAATATGAGAAGCTTTACTAGTTTTGGAGGAACAGGCAGAAGAACCCAAACAAGCAGAGATGTGTGCAAACAAGCAGTTTCATTTCATAAAGATTGACTTCTGTTTCAAATAATGTGGGACTGTGTGTCCCATATTCTGCTCAGAGCTTTGTGCTCAGATGAACCTAAATTCTCCACTCTCAGCTGAGTTAAAATATATACATATATATGCATATATACACACATACAAATATATGTATTTGTATATATTTACACACATTTATGATGCGGTTTTGCATCAGAACACTCCAAAATCATAATTTTGATGCAAAACCATAACCTAACTGAAACTCTATCAAAGGCTTGTGACCTATTTGGTAAGGAAGGTCCGAACTTTTTGAATTTACACCAAAATCCCAGTGTTAGTCAGTTTGGAAGTGGGAGGAGGGCTGGTTGCATTGCAAACACTTTACACAGCTGTTCAAATGAAAACACAGAACACTTGAGCCCTCAATCTCAAGAATAACCATGCTCTTTGTACTCCACAGAGGTCTTTCAGTCAGTACTGTACACCTGTATTTTTTAGACCCATTAATTATGTGCCTGAGCAGTGTAATTATAACCTAAGCCATACTTTCTGATGAAATGCATCAGCCTAAATTCATGCTTATTTTAACTGCCTCCAGTTATCCAGCCCAGTCCAACCTCAAGAACACATGAAAAGACTTTTTAGAAAAGTTCCTTCATTTTTCCACTGCCTTCCCTGTAAAACTGGAGTGAATATTTTCACTGGGGTAGGAAGGAGAAGAAAAATAAACAGGGAAGGAAGTGTAATTGAAGATGGCATGAAGAACATGGCCTTTCTCTTCTCTGTACTGTTAAAGCCTGTGGGGGATTTAAAGGCCACAAATGATCTAGGTCTTCTTCTTGAACCACTGTGAACTTTATCTGCTCGGGTTTAGTATCACTAAATGTGTATTAATGCCAAAGATTGTTTGCGTGGATTATTTATAAGACATTCACTTCAAATTAGTGCTTCTTAAAGCATGTGAGTTCATAACTTGCCAACAGCAGATGCAGTCTGCAGCAACTGAAACAGTGAGCAGCTCCATAGATGCACACACAACAGCTGGGTGCAGATCAATAATAGAAACATTAACAATGGTACTGTTTTAGAGGCAATCCTTCACTTTGGAGATATATATTATTCCACATTAATGGTACCTTAAGTAAAATGGTAGAAGACATGTAAGAATGAATTTCCAAGTGGTCCACTGGGATTTGCCTGCTCCTGCCTGCTTGTTACTAATGTGGATTCTCGTTGTGCTGTAATTCTGCACATCTCCCCTCCATCCCCTGCCCCAACACAGTGAGCACCTTGCTGTCACCATGCCTGTGCTGCCAGGCCACCTCCCCTATCACCAGTAGCCACTTCACCGTGTTTCAGGCTTTAGTACAGAGCCCAGGGCAGTTTATCCTGTGTGCAAGGGAACCTGCCATTCCTGCACCAGAAGAAAGAGTGAGCTGAACACTGTGTGTTAGTGGGAGTAATGCTGTCTCACAACAGTGACCATGTGCAGAGCTGGGGCCCTGATGTGACTCTTGTTAATGACCTGAGTCATCAAGTTCTTTGAACGTCTGGAAAAGTGAATTTTCAATCACCTTTAAGTCACCTGACCATCCTCTCGAATGGGTCAGAGTGGTGTCCATTTGACTACCTGTAAGTCAATCAAGTAAAAGTCAGTTCCTCAGGGAAGTGATTATAGACACTAAAGGTCATAGTTCAGGCTTTTCAATGGACATTAAATATGCCTTGACACTGCCAAGGGTGCAAACACAGATTTGGTGTATATATTAATATACAGTAGCCTAAATATGCCTCTCGGTTTCTCAGGTTCAGTCTGAGCCTTGTTTGATCAAACCATCAGCTCAAGTCAGTGAGAGTTCTAGACTGCTTTGGCCATGGCTTTGGGGAACATGCCAAGACCAGAGTGGGTGAACTAAGCCTTGCTGGTCTCCACACTGTGGCACGGTCCCTGTGTGCAGCCCAAAACCAGTGAATAACTAAAACTTCATTTTTGTTCAGACAGATCATTAATTTTGGGGTCCCAACGTAAACTTGGCTTTCTAGTGAGCCAAGTGGATGTGTCTTGGCAATGAGGCTCGTGATACGGTAAGATCTGCATTGTCTATGACATCTGTTTAAGGAATATCTTTCCAGTTGTCACCAAATTAATCTAGCAGAAATAGTTATATTTAACCATATAGTGATCATTTTTGTTGTAGTCAGGTTGCCTTTGCATAGCTGGACATGTTCAGCAGCACAAGCTCCTCCACTGACCACTGACTGACAGAGCCATGAGAAAACATTCAGGAACGTTCCTTTTGAGCACTAATTTATCAGTGATAGGCAATTAAATTGTCTTTGGAAATGTTTGGTACTTCCCATCAACGCTACTTTGAAAGAACCTCTTGAAAACCAGCATCGGTGCCTTTTTTTAAATCTTGGGAAGGTATTTCAGTCATATCTTTGAGTTTACTTCTGAAGAGAGAACATTTTCACCATCTTGCTCCTACTTTCCCCCTCCCTCTTGCTCTTTGTTGCATCCCAGTCTTGTTGTCTCCTGCTGTTTCTTAGTCTTGCTCTTCCCCTTCCTGTGGTGTCTCTGACACCTCACATCCTGCTGAGTCTTTCTTGGGCCCCTTGCTGTGGTATCTGAGTGTTCTCCTCCACTCCCTTTTTGTTACACTTGCTTTTCTCCACTCTTTCTTACATCCTTTATTTTTCTCTCCAAGCTGTATGTCTCTCTTTCCCTGTCACTGCATCCTTATTTTGATCTTGAGAATAACATGGGCTTTTACTGAGATACAAACCAGGTCCAAGTATTTTACAGAAGTATTTGGAGGTGCCAGGTGGGTGTTTGTTTATTCCAGGGCTCACTTCCTGTGTTGGGACTTTGGGGATTTTCTGTGACAAGCACCTCCTTAGATGTTAGCTGCAGACCTCCCCAGCATATGCATCCACATTTGTTGTGAGCTGTCTCTGTTTAGGGCTGTGGACTGTACTAATGGCCTGAGCTGGCAAAATTCAGAGTTGTCCCTCAAAGATCTTGAGTGTCTGTCCTCACATGTGATTTCTTGGGGAAATGTGGGCATTTTGCACCTCTGAGGAGCTAATCAGGACCTTGCAGGATGGCACTTCCTGCAGTAGGCACTGCTACATTAAGCAATTAATAAAGATGATTACAGCTCAGGGCTAAATATGGTATATTATGGTGTTGTACTTCACTTATATTACCCTCATGGCAAATGAGTCAGAGAGACACTGCCATGTATTTTAGAAGAGTGACTCTTTATACTAATTAATGATATCAATATGCAGATGGTGATGCTGGTATAATTAGCACAGTGGATAGCACCATTATAAAAACACAGGAAGAATCAGAGAAACCAATGTAGTGGATACATACTTAAAGCTGCATGAAAATCCTTTAGTAGAAACCAAGGAGGTTCAGTTACCATCTCTGCAACTGGAGACAAGTTCATCCAAGGCTTACAGATGTATGGACACCAATTGAAATTTGGGATTACAAAATGAGCTGATCTGGAAGGAGCTGGGTTGGGGTTTGCATTGATTTGGGGCTAGATCTCAGAACAGGCCTCAGATGTTACCAAGCACAAGACAAACAACATGGAAGGACTAAACTGTGTGTGGGAGCCCTGCAGATTCAGCCCAAGGAGTTTCATACTCTGTACTACATCTGGGAAGAAAAGTCAGCACACAGACTATCAGCTCCCTGTCAGCTGACACACTCTCCAGGAAACCATACATAGATTTTATGGGCCCATAGCTGACAAAAATGGATGTGACCCCACTGAAGTCACTGGGGATCAGCCAGCTTCCATCAGCTACATCTGCAGCCCATCACCATTTACACTTCCCTAGTTCCACTAACCAAAAAGAGCAAAGCTGGAGCAGAGAGCTTGTGTGGCCATTGGGGGCCTTCCTTGAGTTAACCAATGTGGATGATTTTAAGATATTTTCTTTGGTTCAACCTCCCACAGTTCATTGCACCCAGGCAGGCCCCACTACATGCTTACATTTCTCTCAGTGGAGGTCTTTTCTTAAAAAACACATTGCAAAAATCAGTGTTCTGTTATACTCTTTACCTCCTATTTCAAGCCAGGCTGTAAACTGTCAGGAGAAGAAGCATACCCTAGTATATTTTGCCAAAACCTGTGTTGCTCTGGTTATTCCTGTTAAAAAACCCCAGGGACATTGGAAACAACTATTTCATTTCAGAGTGCCTAAATGGTTTGATTTATTTTTTGCAAAGGATCAAGGCCTTTGCATCTGGACATGGCACACCCAGTGAAATATCAGCTATTAACCTGGAGTTTTCTCTAGAACCCTGAGTTTTGTAGATTCTTCAGTAATAGCTTAAACACTTTAGGTTAATCATTTAGACGTTTGTACGATGAAAGTACAACAATTTCGTACAGAGACCATCTGCAGTATGTAATGATACCTAGAGCTGAGAGACAATTTAACAGAGGTCTCTACTTGCTGCAACACCTTAGCACAAGGGTGTGATTTAAAGGTAATGTGGCAGGTTTAATGCAGAATTTCCTTGCTTTCCTAGGTTTAAGTTTCAACCTTAATGGTATAACTTGCATTGACATTGTTTCAGTTTGTTTTGACATCATAATTGAGTCTAATCTCCACAGACTTGCACTGCAGTCTTATTTCTTATTGTAGTCTCACAATGTGATTTTACCATGAGAACACTGTAGAGAGGCCTTCTCCAAGTCATGCTTTGAAATCACGTTGTGTGTGTAATACTGCCTTGTAATGGCTTTGTAAGAGGGTCTCTGAAGATCTTCCCTGAGACAATTTGGCCATCTTAATCTCAAACTGTAATGACCTCACAATGCCATAAAGCAATTACCATTACAAATTTAAATGGTCTTATATAGGAACTTCTGTGCTGCCTCATTAGGTGACACATTTTGCTGTGTCCAACCTCTTACTTAAATACAACACATCTACTGGATCACCACTGCTTCTTTAATTCCAAAATTGGGCTACAGCATGCATTTAATTACTTCTTTTTTTTTTTTTTTAACTGCAGATGGGCTGATGAGAATCTTCTATAGCAGCACATTTTATTAGAACTGGGCTAGGTTAGTGGCATCTAGATCTGGATGGAATTTCATTCATTTGCTGACCATAAGCCAAATCACAGCTAGGAATTTGCTTTGAAACCAAAATAACAGAAATCTGCTATGGTCTATTGTCACCTGATACAGCTTTCCTTCCTCACTGCTTTGTTCCTGAAAGGGCTTTGCAGCTGGGGCATTGATTTCTATTTTAGCAATTCTTTGGGGAAGTGATGGCCAGCACAATTCCTGTCCCTTTGTTAGACACCCAAGACAGTAGGAGCTGGTGATATATGTTGGGAGGTAAAATAGCCTGCCCTGTCTCTTATAGTTAGAAATCTCAGAACTCTTTATTTCCCAGGAAAATCATAGGCTTATCTAGGACACCTGTAAGACCAGCTATGGAGGACCTCAGGGTGCTTTTCCAGCCTGACTGGGAACTTAGATCAATTCCATTAGACAGAGGAGGTTGTCCTAGTTTCTATGTAGCTCTAGGAAATGTGAAACTGTTCCATTCTTACTCCTCTAGCTCACTTTTTGTTTCATTTCTGACCCTCTACAGCTGTATTTAAGATGGTTTTATGGCTTGTGCAACATCAAGAGACACGTGGCACAGCGTGAGGATGAAGGGCCCACTGCCACCACTCACAGCCAACTTCCAAGAAGCAGCCGAGACTTATAACTTCTTCAGTTCAGAGGCAGGCTCCTGAGAACATGTTCATCATTTTAATTCAAGTCTTCATTGCTGGCTGACTGCCAAGTGGCCTACCAGATGTCTCTCTCTTTACTATGGTTGAAGCAGATTATGATGTTCCAGTTCATTTTTCCTTCACTGACAGCCTGGTTCTAAAAATGTGCCAGACTTTAAGGGCAATATTTTCAAAAGCCAGGTCAACTCACAACAGTACACCAATGACAGTGCATGCAAATACTACAAAACCGTATGATAGGCAATTAACTCAATGTTATTTCTGCTAGTCGAGTAACTTTGATTTTGTTAAGAGTCTTTAACACTAAGGAGGAGGATTCTTAAAGTGCCAGTTCCTAAAGTGAACATGGCGGAAGTGGAATTTTCAGTTGGAAAATATAAAATTATGGCAGCTGTAGTTAAAAAGGAGAATCTAAATCTGGCAGCTTTCAAAAAGAGAGAGGGGGGAAAAAAGAGCAACCTTCAAACTGACTAGATTTATTTTGAGTTGCATTTTTTTTCAGAGCCATTAATTACATCACAGACATGAATGTACTTTTAGTGTATGTGTTTTTGCATACAGATCCCAAAGTCCTGTTCATGAAGGATCTCTGTTACATATATCGTCTGTCTCTCATTCCCTCCACCTAGAAGTGAAAAAGTTTCACAGAACAAAGGTTATTTATCAGGTCAAAAGTCTTTGGGACATTTGTAGTACTTGGTTTCAAGGAAGGTCTCAAAGTCTTTGCCAAAATTTTGAAGGTTTCTAATGCCCCATAAGAAATGTTTCTTAAAGATTTCTCTCTCTCACTATAGGAACCTGCAGCCATGTCCCAAGTCTTCTCTTTCCAGCCTTCAAACACATGATATTTTTTCACTCCTTTTCACCTGCTCAGGTAGCCTCAACTGCTTTTCAACTAACTCTTCATTCATTGAGTGTTCTGTGGATGTCTGATCATGACTGAATACACACTTCATATTGTGGCTGTACATCTTGCAGAACACTGTGTGTGCCAAAACAGGCAACTAGAACACAGTAGGAAGACTTTTTCCACAGTCTCTTTCAATTGTTTTTGGTGTCTGCTGTCATCTTCAACATAGTCACCTGTATTTAACTTAAAGATTGTTTTTCAAAGTGCATATCAAATGAACACCCTCACTCTGTCTCTGCCTCTCTCTTTTGCTTTCATATGAAGGACTTTATGCAGTTTCCTTTTTATGAATTGCAATTCTACAGAAATTAGAAACCAAAATTACATTAGATGGTAATTCTGTCTCGAAACTTTTAATAAACCACATGGCTTTTGAGACTCTTTGCCTAAATATATTCATGCAGTTCCATTCCTAGTTGGGATCTATCTACTAGGCAAAATATTACTATTGTGTTATCTTTATGCTACTTTTGCTTTGCCCTGAGTCATGACATTGATACAATATCTCTTATCAAAACTTTAAAGATCCAACACCATAACCCCTAGACAACCCCCTGATATGAAGCAGCAAGTTCACGGTGTTAAACAAGGGGCTTGACTGGAAGGAGGGAGTGCTTTGCTAATAAACTGCATTATCTGAACAATTTTACTAGTGTGAAGACCCTTGTACTGATGATTTATTTGGAAGTTCTGGGTATATTAACTTTTGCTAAGAGCTGAGACTAAAAACTTTATGGGGAATGCTACATACACTCCAAAGACCGACAAGAGAATTTAAGTTAGATGTGATTAGTATGAAGAAAGTTACATTTATTATACTCTTATGTATAATTGATCATATGAAAGGCCTTTTGTAACTATAAAAGAGACAGCACATTAAATTGTTTTACCCTGAGGATTATACAAATTTGTAGAAATCGGATTGGAATATCAGCCTATTGGTTTCATCGCTATGGTAAATCATTAAGATGTTCCATGTTAATCATAAATCTTTGTATGTATTTATTATTAATCAAATAGCTCCTCCCAGCTGCTGCTTTGCTTCATCCAATCAAACCAAGCCCTGGCAGCATTAGCTGTGATGAGGGGTGGCTGCATGCACACAATATGCATGGCACATAGCACAGATTATACAGTGCTAGATGTGGGGTTTGAGAGCTGATGGGGTGTTAGCTCTCCACAGCAGGGGGGCCTGGTTGCAGGATTTGTGAGTAGGCATGCCTCATTAGTAAGATGATTCATGGTGAAAGGGAGTTTAGCTGGGAATAATTTAGTGGCTGCTGTGGGGGAGCAGAAATATAGTTTGGGATAGCGAGGTTATGAACCTGTGTTTATCTGACAAAGTCTTGAACACTGACCGATGTCACTCTGCACTAGTCTTACCATTTGAGTTTAGAAAACAGTGTTCCAAAACCCTCTCAACTCACAAGTAAATGAAAGAAACAATCTGAATGCAACCTAACTGAATGTTCTTGTATTACTTGTGGATTATCCTAGCTTTCATGTAAAGCTAATTGGCTTTTTGAGCATTTCTGAGCTGGTGTGTCTACACAGACTAATGCTTCATTGCCAAGAAGAAGTCAACTCCAAGTCAATGATATAGCATATTGATTGCTGCCTATTTCCTCCTACTATATCCTGTGAGTGTAATGATATCTGACGTTATCATTTTCCTGAAACTGCTGAAGTTGACATACTATTTAGATTTGGCCCACATTTCTTCAATTAGCAGGAGTATTATAAATGATGTGCTGCTCCAAGCCTTAGACGCTTCTTGCTCATGCCATACAAAATTAGGTAAGTGTGGAAACTCATTTTAAGAGGAGACAAAAATATTACTGGAAGAACTAGATATTTGCAGTGGTGCTATAAGAAGATGAGAAGCAAGAACAGTGACAATACTACAGCCCATTCAAAACTGAACATTGAACACCTTTAGTGTGACAGATTTTCCTTAAGTAACTTAATGTTTAAAAGCAAAACATCCCTACATTCCTTTAAGTGGGCCTGTCCACAAATGTAAATACACATCTTTCAAACAGTGACCAGTTCCCATTCAGCTTTACACTTAATGTGGAAGTAACTATTTGCTGGGAAAACATGCACAGAAAAAAACATTTCCTGCTCTGATTTTGTGCAAAATGAAATAGCAAAATTCTTGCTGATATTAGTGATGAGATTTTTACTGATAGGAAGTATGGCAGCAGTATGTAGTTGTGAGTTCTTTTGTGTGACTTTGTTTCTCCTCTGGTTTGTTCAGTAAGCTCCTGTGTGACATCAGTAGCTGGTCTGGGCTGACACTCTTGCAGACATCGGTTCATGTGTCCACACATACCAGGAATAGGGAAAAGTAACAGATCAGCTAAAAGTGGTTGAAACTTCCTATGCCATGAAAGTCTGCTTCTTCTCCATCAGTGCATGTCCAAATTCTCAGTTTAGCTTTTATTTCCAGCGATGATTTTTTCTGTAACTAAAATAGAAAGTCAAGAGCTCTGAAAACTAATGGATTTTGAAACATATACATTGGTCTGTGTAGTTCTGCGAGGTATAGGAGCATGGGCTTGAACTGCACAGGTTGTCAGATCATGTCTTCTTTATTTTTCTTCATCTTTTAATTCTTTTTTTCCTTTCTTTTTTCCTTCCTTTAAATGCTGAATATGTTCAATTTGCAAAATTTAAATGCTACCCTTTCAAGTATCTGGCATTGTATTTTAAGACACAGAAAGAAGACAGCTTTGCAGCCTGCCAAACACGTAGTGTTGTATACAGGGCTGAAGGAACAATGAACAGATTAATCTTCTGCTCCCTGTCCTGATCCATCAGTATTATTTATTTATTCTGAAATAATTCAGTGAACAGCAAACCCACCACTTCTCCATTCCCACACAGAGCTTGAGCTTGCAGATTAGACTCACCATGCCAGGTGATACTGTTGTATAAGAAATAATGAAAAAGAATAAATGTCCCTGGATGGATGCCATGCCCATCAGAGACATTTTGCTCCTGTCCTTGCAAATGCAAGGGGAACATCCCCCAGCAGAATGGGTCTGCTGCTGCAAGGGTACCAGGTGTCATGTGCTGAGGAATATGCTCTGTGCTGTAAGAGATGTTCTTGTCCTTCCATCTCAGGGAACTGGTGATAATTAAGTGGTCATCTTGGACCTCTGCCTTTGTCCTGTACTGAAGGTATTTAGCAACAGCCAGTGTTTGAATTGGCATTGAGCTGAAGAACTTAGTGTTCACACACCGTAAGTTATAAACCTTTGCTCCAAGCCACACCCTCTCTCAGTTATTAGGTGAAGTTGTCTTGAGGTTATGTTCAAGTAGTGCATGGCAATTCTTCATCTGGCATTATCTGTGTCTTCATTTTACCTTCTCCCAGACAGTATCTGAGTGTTGTTCTGGTAGTTTGAGAGGCAAAATGGAGAGATGTTTTTTCTGAGTTTTTTCTTTCTCTTTTTGTGGCATCATATTTTGAAATGAACACTTTCTCCTATATCTTTAGTCTTTGCCATAGCTTTGGTGTTGTTTTAGCTTTGTTCCTGCTAGCATGTTTTCAAGAGAAGATATTTTTCTGTAATCTACTTTTGAAGGTAGTGCCAATGGAATAAAGAATAAGATATAAAGGGTAATACATCCAAAATTGCAACCTGCCTTGGGTGTGGGTTTGGTTATCAAAATGTACAATCTGTGGATCTCAGAGCTCTGTGGAAGAGATCCTCTAAACCCAATCCTGCCACAAATATAAACTGGTGAATAATTAATTGTGAGTAAATGTATAAGGAAAAACCTCTTAAAAGATACCAACTGCTTGTATGCCAGGTTCATCAGTCTAACAGGGGTCATAACAGTAGGAAAAGATAACTAGATTCTTATCCCATTTATACCTCTGAAAGGTCAGAATAAATCAGAACAGCTCAGGTATACCTCCAGAGGGCCTGATATCAGAGCTGTATGCTCAACGACCAAACATTTTAGCACAGCTCAGGTAGAATATGCAATCATTTTGACTCCTTAAAGACCAAAGACCGAATTTTATTGACCCACAAGGAGAAGAGACAGCCCAAGAATTGCACAAGTACCATTGCCTCTCTACCAGAGCTTGAAAGGGCATACAGTTATCAATGATGCTGTCAGCAAGCACATTTGAAACCCGCCTGGCTGACAACAACTGTGCCTGGAGCTGACTCTGGATGCTTCATTCTGCATTTTCCTTCAGAGACAGGAAGCATGTGGATAGGCTGCACATTAGCCAACTCTGGGATTTGGGCATACTCCTGATGAATAAAGAGGATGGCATGACGCCTCTGGAGGACTGGAATGCAGGGCAACAAGTTTGCTCCAAAACAAACGTCATGTACAATATATGTATAAGGTTAGTTTGGTTTAGCTGTGTTGTCAGGGTGTTGCCTGGCAAAGACACTGAAACATTTAGAGCCTTAAAGCTAAATGGTTTTGTTTGAAAGTCCCCAGGCAGCATCTCTCCAACCCCATGTGAGGTAACCAGAAGTAACAGTAGGAGCTGGAACTGCACAGCCTCTACGGCGGGAGGAGCAGAGCACATAGGCATTGATTGCACTGGTGGCAGCAGCATGCTGAGACTGAGAAACTCACCTCTGGGACCAGTCCCAGATTTCAAGCACGCAAGTGGGTTAGGGAGTTCATGGGGATTTGATTTGGCCAAACATAAATAGGCTTTCTGCTGAATTTAAACCCAGTTCAAGGTCCACATCCCAGAAAACGCTGAACTTCCAGGAAACTTGCATTTATGAATTTTCTCTAATTCCTAGTAAAAGATAATGTTGGGGTTTTCCACTTAAACACCTCATTTAATGTATTGCAGAGCTAAAACACTTTACAGACCAACAGTAAAAGTAAGAAACCCTGAGATGCACCCTTCTTTTTTTTGCAGTAACATAAAAACCCCATCAGCCCTGCAGGGGAGCTGAGACCCGAGGTGAAGGAGGACTTGACCTGCTTCTATTCTCTGTTGCATCAATGGTTACAAACACCTACAGCTGGACAGGGAGAGGCAAGCCAGGGTAAGGACAAACAGTGTTTCACAGGCGTTTTCCCCTTGTCTTTTATTGAGTAGCTGGAGTATTCCTAGTTAATAATTTTCAGGTGGAAATATACTTTACAGGCATATGAGGATAGGAAGATGCTAAGAAGCTCAAGAGATGTGATCACTTGCCAAACTCTGAGGTATAGAAGTTGTTAAATTAGGCCATGTGATGGGTCCAAAACGGGCTAATTTATGCTACTTTGAACATCATTCTAGCCCTTTTAAAACATTTCCCCCAATTAAGCTGTTCGGGCCACAGATCTAAATAGCTGTCTGCACAGGCTGCCAATTGATTAATTCCCTAATGATGGATTGAAGCTACGGCTTTTGTTTCTTAATCTCTCCTTTCTCCATTAATGGCAAATCATTCATAAAACAAATCTTACAAATATAAGTAAACACACAGGAGTACAGGGGACAGATTGCATATAGATTTATTGCAGAACTAATTCTTGATTGCCCTTAACAATTTATTATTATTTTTGTTTTCTCTTTTCTCACAGAGCCACGGGAGTCTGGCAGGCAATTTTCTGAACTTGAGCTTATAGTTTTCAGGCTGCAGCCTACAAAGAGCTCAGATGGCTACCCATGCAGGAGACACACTGAGGATGCTCTTCAGGGGGCACTTTATAGGATCAAAGCTTCTGTGGATGAAATGTGGAAGATCAGACTGCAAGGAGATGACCACCTTGTCCCTCTGACAAGCTCTGTGATTGCATTGCACTCACAACAACAGAATCTGAGTGTCAATGCAGGAAGATGGGCGAGGTCCGTGCAAGCAATAAGAAATGCCAAAGAGAATTTCCCTTAAGTAGTCTCCTCTGTGGAAAAAGTCCATTGCCCCATGTAATCACAAGTGCCTGGGTGTTGTAGGAAGGTCTTAATCCTCTTTAGATGAGCAATCTTGGAGGAAAAACTTCCAATTCAGTATGCCACCAAAGTGAAATCTAGGTAGTGGTCATTAAGGAAGATGTGGAAGAGGTCTGAATAAACAAAGCAAGAGCAAGGTGAAGAAGAACTCAGCGAGGAGTGTCTCTGAGTCCTGTTGCTGCAGAGACAAAGCTTTGTTGAAAGCTCTTTCACGCAGAGCAAGAAGAATCACTGCTCTGAAGTGCATCACTCAGCCTGTCACCTCTGTGTCTCGAGCTGCATAGAAAAAGAGAAATAAAATAATGGGTATGAGAACTTAATTAATTCAAGAATTAGAAGATTTGAGAAATGGGACCCTTCAAAAGTGTGACCCAGATAAGACTCACTGTATGCTATAAATCATCCATTATTGTTTAGAGTTTCCTTTCTCCACACTTGACCTTCATCATCATTCTCTTGCCTGAGTCTGAGTGTCATCACAGAAGTACTAAGTATGCAGATGGAAACATAGGAGACACATTTGAAAGTATTTCCCTGACTGCTTGCATTTTTATGGAATTGAAAAGAAACAATGAAAACTGAACTGATTTTGCTGTCTATTATTTCTCTGAGCACCATGTGAGGTAGACAGCTCTTCAAAGAGAATAAAGTTTGGTTCATGACATTCCCAATTAAGCCCTTCATCTTGGAGATAATTAACCAGTGTTAGAGGCTTCCCAGTCCTGGACAGCAAAGGATACATCCTCCAACAATATATGCCTGTTTAAAAATGCAATGCGTTTCCCTACTTGTACTTGTCCTGGGAGAGTTAGCATGGACTGAATGTAGCATGGCAAATGTATTTGCAGACAGGTAGTTACTTCTCTACATGGCAGGTTTGGATGCAGGTAACACTTGGGGAAAATTGTGGAGTCTCTTCTGTGTTAGGTTTTGATGGCTGAGAGACAGAACATGGATGGTCTTTTATTCTGGGCAAAGGAGGGGTAAAGGACATGGCTTTGTTTCTTGCTACAGCATTTTGAATCCAGACTGGCTCTATTGAGTTTGCTTGCAGATGCCCTTGAGTATCAGTCAGAGTGGGGAGAGAGTGGCTTGTGCCACACTGTGTGTACACCCCCCATCCTGGGGCTGGCTGGAGGCAGGTTTAACCCCTAGTGCAATTCAGAACAGCCTCAGGGCTGCTCTGGGTTGTGCTGTTTTTTGACAGTCCCTCTGGGACGGCCCTATCTTGGCATGTGTCTGACATGCCATGTCGGAGGAGAAGCAGGAGGAAAGGGTGACAGGAATCATTGCATAGAGCTACCCGCTGACATACGCACGCTAAAATCCAGCTGAAAGTTGTTCCATTTCAGACATCTGCTTGAAAACGCATCTCCTGACAAGGGTGAAAGAAAGTGTTGTGGAGAAGGCTCTATGGTTGGTCCCATATTGTTTTTTAAGTAGTGTTTTATGATGTATAAACCAATTCGGTTTTTCCTTGGTTTTAATGTTTCACATAGATTCTGGGTGCGAGCTTGTCTTATGAACTGGCATGCAGCCATGGCAAATACATGACCGTCACCACTTTGTGTAACGACTTCACAAATTGTTCCTCCAAGAGAAAAAACTTCCTGGGTCACCTGTCGTTGCTTCATTGCCTGGCTGCAGCTTCCATGTGCCAGGATACAGCAGATGACACTTTCAAATTGCAAGTCAACAGTATTGGTATTGTTAATACTATTAGTAACAGCCTTAATAGTTCTCTTTGATGATAGTTGCTTTCACCCAAGTCTCTCAAAACACTTACAGAGAACAATGCAAGATTTAATACACAAGCAGTAATTATTTATCCCTGTATCAGTGTTCTCTCCTGTTGATTTATTACCCTATTGACAACAACACAGATACTGTAGACAGTCCCTTCATTCATTCTGTTAATCAATTTTAATCTTGTGTTTGAATATTTGGAGTGCAAATATTCCAGGCTTGATGTCCCAAAAAAGTGGCTGTGCTATAGATACATCTCCTAGTAATTACCCCTTGGGTATCAGTCCCACAGTGTTAAATACCTTGACTCCAAATCTGAACTTCAGCAATTCTATTCAGCTTCCATGTCCACAGAAAAAAAAGTGGAAAATCTTGTAAGGAGGGATTGGACATTCTTTTGTGTTTGTAGAGCACTGAGTGTAATGGGACCCTCACAGGATCTCTGGTTGCTACTATAGTATGAATGTTAAATACTGTTCTTCTCAGTGCTAGATAGGTTTTGGGTAATTAGAAACACAGGGAATGCAGGCTATTTGGATGAGCAGAGAATGAAGCATTTTAAGCACACTTCCAAATTCTTGCTTGTCTTTTCACCACATATTATGTTGTTAGTCTCTATAACAGGTGATTTGCAGGTTAAATCCCATTTTCTTTCTCTATAGACTAAATTCATCTTTGATATAAGCGGGCACAAGTCCATTAACTTCAATAGAGTTGCGTTCACTCACTCCAACATTGAATCTGTCCCAGTGGGTTTATGCTGTAAATCTATCCCAGAATCAGTGGTTACAGAGGCTTTGGTTCTGCTCTGAAATTCATTCAGTCCTTTCAAATGAGCTTTTTAGAGGAGCCTGGGAATGTTTTCAGCCTCTGCACCAACACATAAGCCTCAGTCCAGAACCACTTCTTAGTTTCAGCTGCTTCTTTTCTCCCCTGCCTTTACTCTTCTTTTACTCTCTGCTCCTCTCACACATTACTATTTGCGGCTTCTCCCCTCCTATCTGGCCAAGACTAGTAAGCAATGGTCCTTGTAGCCACACCATCCTGCTCTGAGGTGGTTTTGTAAAATCTCATCAGTTAAGTAAGGTTGGGTCTGGTTAGTATTAGGACAGAAGCCCTTGAAGAAGAGCCCCAGGTGTTGTACATGTGAGCACTGGGTTACCAGTAGGTGCCATTCTTCCTCCCTAGGCCAGTGCCCTAAGTAACCTTAACCAATGCTCTAAAATACTGTCCCATGGCACTACACTGCTCTGCTGATACAGTCATCACTGCATGACAAAAAAATCTAAGGTGAATCCTAACCAAATAATAGAAAATTCTTCTTTTCAGCTGTAATTTGTCTGTCAGCCCAACTAAACAGATTATAGAACATGTGGGAGGGTTTAACACTGCTTTGCCTCTGTTGTATTTAATATTACTACTTCTGCAATGCATTCATTCACAGAACAATACGGAAGCCCTCTGGTGTCCAATTTAACACCTATAAATTTGTCTGTGCAATCGCTAACCAACTGGACAGATAAAACGTTTGTCTTCTATTCCAGAATTCTTGCATTCTCTTTTGAAATACAGCTCTTTGATTAATTTCTTTTTTTCCCACTGGTGAGTCTGTGTTTGGACTCTCAGTCCTGTGAGTATTTGGAAGGGAGCAGACCCTCTCCAGCCTAACCGAGCCCTGGCTATGCCACAGCTGTTACCAGGTCTGCCCTGGGGTCCAGAGATCTCCACTGATGGTAGGTCTTGATTCATCTGGGAGAGCCAGTGAATTACTGTCTGGTAAACCCACGCCAGGGCAGTCTTCATCTCTCTTTTGGACCCTGCCAGTGCCCCAGCGTTGTTTGCACACTGAGTTGGTCACCCAAAGCCAGCTTCCCTCAGACAGGGAACAAGTACATACCTTCCTCTGCCTCAAACGGAAACGGGGGGAGGAGGATTTGATTTCTTTCTTATGATGGTATTTTGGCACATTGTTTCCTTTATGTTTCGCTACTTTTCTCCCGCCAGGGCAAATGGGAATCTAACCATTGTTGGCATGGAAAACATCCAGCTACCTATTCCTCTTTGCCCTCTCCAAGTCCATGCTTATTCCCAGGAGAAAGCCTAGCAGTGATTAAATAACCAAGCAGCATTATGAAGATCTCTGCTCTGCAAAGGTGCAAAAATCTGTCCAGAGGTTGAAATGCTGCTCCAAGGTTTTCAGGAACTGCCTAAGCTTGTCAGGCTGGTACCACTGCTCCCTAGAGGGGAGCAGTCTGGAGTGGGTTACACTGTACTGGGTCTGGACAGGATAGAGTTCATCAGACCCAAACATCTCTTTTTTCATATGGTAGTTCACTGAACACTGCTAAAATGAGAGTTATGTAGTATTTTTATGTAGTTCACTGAACACTGCTAAAATGAGAGTTCCCTTCACTTCTGTCCATCTGGTCTGATAAAGGGCAGATGAAAGGGAAGGATTTGCTCAGAAATCATGGCATGGTCTTTGCCAAACAATAAGGAGATTGAAGACCATTTCAAGGCAGAGCACAGCAAACATCCAGTCAATAGGGGCCCCAGAGGACCCAAAGGATTTGAGTTCAGGGATGAAGATAGTAGGCAGTAGTAGCCCTTTAAGGGATATAGGAAAATTGAGGATGAGGAGGGGGATGCATTTAATCTCTTCAGTGAGTACACGGGAGAATTATACAGCATACAGGCATTGCTGATGCTCAGCATCACATTTTAGGATTGAATATAACTTAGTTCCCAGTCTAGAATTTACCCACCAAACAGAGAGGTTGAAAGGCAGCATTAATTACACATCCGTCCAGCACGTAGTGAAACTCAGATGTCGGGTGTCATATAAATGTAAAATGTTGCTATTCTACAGGATGGTCTCTGTACATGTGTAGATTAAACAATGGCTTTGCACAGGACTAAAATCTGCAGTGCTGCTGCTGAAAGGAGTTAATTGTACGGCTGCAGTATTATGGACACTGTAGTTTTACTGAGCTAAAAGAGGAGGACAGTGATTCATGGCTGCACCCATGCTCTTCATCATGAAATATAAATTAAAAATAGTTGTATTATGGTAGGCTACCTGTATTGTTACATTCATAATGGATATCACACATCCGTCCTTGCTCGGTGTTGCAGGCAAAGCATGTTAGAGAAACTATGGCAGTATTTTTCTTTTAGGTGTAACAATCTGTCAGTATCAAATTCTCTTAGTCAGTAGGGAGTATATAGTGTTGATTTACTGAAAATCTGGGATTATGTCTGCTCTGTGGTGAGCATAGATTTAAGAGGGGAGAGATAAGGGGTCTCCAAAAGGTGAAGAAAAACACAAATGAAACCTAGCAAGAAAAAAATAGCTTGACAGCTAAGATGCAGTATAGTCACCGTCAAGTCTTCTTGAAGGAAAACCCTTGCTCACAGGAATGCTCTGAGCACTGCACACTGTACCTTAAACAACCCACTCCATTACCCACTTCACATCAAGGAACTGTAAATGTATAAATGGAGCTGTGGGTAAGAAAAATCTTTAATATTTCTGTGTTCCAATGTACAAATGTTTTCAGTGGTGGACTGGAAACAATTGGGCATGCTAGTTTAGGGGAAAAAAACAACAAGAGAGGATTTCCTTTATCTTTTATTCCTTTCATAGCCAAGCCCATTAAACAAAGAGTGGGTGACAGACAGGTTCAGCGAGACGGGCTCTGCAGATGCCATGGAGGCGGCAGCAGCAGCAGCTTGACCCCCCCGTGTCACTGTCTGTGCTGCTGGTTTGCACAGACCCTCCTCACCATGGCCCCACACAGAAGGGGCACTGCAGCTCACCTGAGGCTCTGCACCCTGCTGCATCAGGCCACAAAGATTGCAGGGGCTAATTCAGGCCATTCTGTTAAGGGCTGAAAGTTGCAGCCAGCTGAGGAGTAAACGTGCCACAGTTACAGTCCTGTCCTAGTGGAACGGTGCCTCCTCCATCACAAAATACAGTTTGGCACTAATTGGTATCTTTAATGGCAGTCTCAGCAGAGAGCCTGGGAAGGCTTTCCTTCATCCTTGTTCTGGGCCTTCCACGCCGGCTGGGGACACTTTCATTGCTGCTGCCCGCATTGTAATTGTTCTGGGGATAAGTAAAGGATTTCCAACTCTGGCCTGCCAATCTGTCACCCTTCAATAGCCACAAAGTCACAGAGAAATTAATTTTAAAAAGCCAAATATCACATTAGTAGCCACTGCACAAGCAAAATACAAGCAATTAAAAACCACCCTGCAAATGTATTGAGCATCCAGTGTGCACATTTCGCTTGATTTTATCCCACAAAGAAGGGTGATTCATTTGTGGGGAAGAGAAGAAAAGCAACCCCAAACCCTCTAACTCTTCTCTGGTATCAAACACTACAAAACTTCACGGGATTTATTATATTAAAAAAAAAAAAAAAAAAAAAAAAAGGCTCCTTTCGCTTTAAAAAGAGAGAAGCTACTTGGTCTGATGCTGCTGCCTTTATCAGCCATGAAGTTCCCAGCAAGGTGCTGTTAGTGCCTGATTAAACCTCATACCAATCTCTGTCCCCCATGGTAACCCAGAAGACATCCACTGAGAGTGGCAGCTCTTATTCATTTTAATTGCCAAGGATCTCTCTGTGATGGCCAGTTTTCTTGTCTCTCAAGGACTGGAATGGAAATCCATCTGATTACACGAACAATCCGGGTGCTCTGACAGATCTGAAATATGAATATGGAGATGGCATTGTGGTCTGCACTGACTCCTGAAACCCCAATAGTAAATTATGATCTGCCACTAAAACAATTTCAGGGCACAGTACAATTCACATAAAAGCCCATTTTCTGTAATGGAACACAAATTATTAATAAATCAGTCCAGATGGGGGGGAAAAAGTGGAAAAGAGATTTTGTCACTGGTGCCGTCATGGAACATCACAAACACAAATGTACTTACACATACAAGCATGCTTCCCTTTCTTTTATACACCTTTTTCTACAGCTTCAAGTGGAGATGATATGCAGAATATAAAAAAATCCCCTGGGGCTACCACAGTGTTCCTGGAATTAGCCCCATGTCCTCTTGCTGTAAGCTTAACCTTGTCCCATCCCTTGGGTGAACTGACCTCTGGCTTATGCAGCTTAACGTGGAGGGACATTTTTATTGTCCAAATAAAACTTGCAATCCTCGTGCTCACGCAGAGAATAGCTCATCTTCCTCCTCAATCCCTCTGACATGTGCTGTCTGGTGTCAGGATACCCTCTCAAGGAGAGCAGCCTTTCTGGATTTGGCCCAGAGCACCCACTATGTTGAAAGGGAGACCAACTGCCTTTATAAAATCCTATCAAAGAGGACCTAGCCCAAAACAATGAGCTTTACTGCCACATACAGAAGAACAGTGTTTGTCTGAAAGTTGGGCATGGGGTGAGTGAACATAAAAAGGAAAAAAAAGGCAAAACCCGAAATGGCATCAGAGGTTAGGAAGGAAGTCTGCTCAAGTAAGCTGTAACAGCCTGGGGCATCTCCTGAGCACTCCAGCACCCCACAACAGCCTGTACAAACACCAAACCGCTTGGGATGGATTGAAATCAGCACAGACAGTTCATCAACAACATGCCATTGATCCCAGCCCAGCCTGCTCTCACTGCTCTGCAATGTGCTGACACGAGAGGGGAGGATGTGGCCGCACAGGCACCTGGAC
Source organism: Rhabdornis inornatus (assembly GCA_013397075.1). NCBI lineage: Eukaryota > Metazoa > Chordata > Aves > Passeriformes > Rhabdornithidae > Rhabdornis > Rhabdornis inornatus. The sequence continues at coordinate 1,997,253 of VWZS01002632.1, read as the reverse complement.
GTGGCAAACATCCGCTGGCAGAAAGGGAGGCCAGCGAGGGTGCTTTGGCTGGGGCTTGCCAGCAGCAGTTCCAGGCAGCTGACAAAGCAGTGTGGTGACAGTATTGACATGTGCAGGGCAGGCGGGCACGCTATTATTGCCACATATTTCTACTAAAACAGTGCCTGAGGCTTCAGAGGGCCTTCGAGTCAGCCAGCTGAACATATACTGTGGAAACCATGTCCACAGGGCTTTAGGTCCTCTTGAAAGCCATGGAAAGGGTAGAGGAAATATAAAGTGTATAAAGAAGGACAAGGGGGTTTAGTGGGTTTAGAACTGCCTCCGAGGTCAGGAAATGTGGGTTGTAACCCTGGCTTTAGCCCCAGTCTGGTGGATGACCTTTGGTCACCTGAGTGTTTCCTGTCTGCAAAATGTGAAACTTCCATATGTTTGGCTTTCCCTGGCTATGGCATCAGTTTCCAACTGGAAAATTTGCCTGGGCAGGGAAAAAAAAAAAAAGAAAAAGACACTGGAGTCTTGTCAAAAACTAAAAACTTCTGGACATCTGGACGTCAGGCCTTCACAGTGAGGACATGACCACTGGACATACATGGAAAACACAGCAATAAAAATACTCTCCCAAAAGCATCCATTTCCCTATACTTTCCCTCAGTGGTGCAACCACCTTATTTTGTTTTGAAAGTCTCAGAGCCAAGTAAAATCAGGATAATGAAGCAGATTTTGTGAAACATTTGGAGACCTGATGATGCTAAGTGGTAGACAACAGACCAGCATTTATTTACCAGGTGTGCATTTGAAACACTCTAACTGAAGAATAAGAATAAAAAATAACCCCACTGCTTTAGCCTTAACTCTCTGTCCTCTTATCTCTCACCTTCTCTCTCTCCTGGGGGTATTAGCCCAGGCAGGGGTTTCCAAGTGGGATCTGAAGAAGGCTGTTCACCTCAGTAGAGGGATGGTGTTCCCTTATTAGTGCTCAGAGGCAGCATTACAGCCCAGAGGGTTCGAACATGGGGCTGCCATGTTTGCCAACAGCACAGCTATCTAACACTTCATATTTAAGCTAACTTTTTGAATTTATTAGCAGCATGTGGTACAACCAGTAATTAATTTGGTGATCCTTGGAGCCATTGCCCGTTATCAGAGTTGTTTTTTTTTTTTTTAATATAACAGAGATAAACATGCAGTAGTTTTCGAGACACACTAATGTGCATTTATCCATCTGTATTCCTCTCCTCTACACAAGAAGAATTCCCCACAAAAAGAAGTGCTTTTGGGAGTGAGGTTTCAGTGCAGCCAGAAGATAGAGTCTAGGGCAGAAACAGAGATTCACAAATACCTTCTGCACCCAACAGCTTTGGCATTTCATTCTGCTAAGGAACCAGCAGGTTTGGCCTGCAGAAACCTGTTGCCTCTAGTAGATAGTGCTGGTAATAATTGAGAAGAAAGATTTCTGAACCCCTATCACATTTGTTGCCTTAAAGGGAAGAAATAATCTGATTGGTTGCTTGTAATTTATTCTTCAAACATAAAAGAACTAAAAAGGGAGGAAATATAAATAGTTTTCATAATTGAAGAAAAGACTGAAGTAAGTAGAGTTCACAACCTCCATAATTCATTTAAGATGCATAAATGCCTCAGATTTTCATTAATTAGTGAATATGTGTTGTTTTCTTGGAGTACAAGAATGATATTTTTGAACACCAGTGAACCAGTCAAATGAAAACGAAAAAATACACGTTAGGAATCATGCTCCAAAGGATTCTTTCAGAGAGATTACGGCAGGAAGCAGCTTATTTCAGTTTTTCCATTATTTCACCCTTACATGAGATGGTTACTTTGAGTGTTTGCAACTGATTGAAATGTAGCTGTTTATCACAGGCTGGAGGGTGACCACGAAGAATAAAACCCCCTTCTCTGCAGTGCTGTTTACTGACCTGCATGGAGCATTTTGGTAGTTTTGGACATTTCAAATTTGACAGGTGACCAAAGCACAAAAAATTAATTCAGCAAGTCTTAAAACTAAGTATTTGCCTTTTTGCTTTACTGAATAGGAAACCAAGTGGTCGCCAGAGTTTTCACAGTATTTAGCTAGCTGAGCACTACTTGTTGAGGTTAAAGCCTGCATGAAGCACAAAAAATAATAACTTTGGTAGTTCAATTGAAGGGTTTTAGTGGGATGGGAAGAAGCTTATATTATTGCTGCAAATGATGGGCCTGTTTTGTAGTAAATAGGGAACATCAAATGACAATGTATCAAAGAAGCACCCCGGAGGATTCAAATTTGTCTTTTAATGAAGTTTGACCTTTAGAAACATTTCTCTGTTTCCCTGATGACAACGATACAATGGCCACACACCCCCTTCCCTTCCCTTCCCTTCCCTGTGAATCTGTCCAGGAAAGGCACAGCAGGAGATTTAAGTATGAGACCATCTCCTCAGTAACTTGAATCCCTGGAGCAATGGGATAAATTTGAGACAGAGAGGATTTAGGCTGAATATCAGGAAAATGTTCCTAATGGCTTGGACTGCCTGAGCAGTGGAATTGTCTTCCAGGCAAGGATGGAAACACCAACATTTGACTCACTTGAAATTGGACTGGATAGCATGTTGGCAAGTGTACTGGGGGGAGAGATCCTGCTCTGGAAGGGGAACGGTCTCTTGGACACCGGATCTGTATGACTCTGTTAAATATTCCAATGTGAAAAATGTGAGGAAAGAAAATATTAGGAATCACCCAGAGACACGGTTAATCCCACAGATATAATACTTGCACCAACTGCAGTAGAAGTTGCACGCATGTGAGGGACCCAGGCTGGGTCCCAAGTGGGATGAGGGCATCCCAGAAGAGGCCATGGTACAGCTCTGCTACTCCTTGTCCCACATGCAGGCAGCAGGATGCTGATGGGACACAGGGGAGAGGGAACAAATGCTCCTGGACTCTTGCTGGAAGGGAACAGGAGCAACAAGCCTATTGAAAAAAACAATCAGAAAGAAAAGAAACCTGAGCCCTGGCAGCGTCTGCTGCCTCTTTGCATCCATGACCAGGTATCTCTCCTCCTCTCTGTCCTGGCAGAGCATGTCTAAATGCATGTCCTGCATCTGTCTTTGTTGCTGTTTTGTGATCCCCTCACAGTGCAGAGATGTCATGAAAATGCATATTTTGAAACTCCAAATGTCACTGCACCAAATGAAACCCACTGGTGTTTACCAGGGCTGCCTACAGATGCCCCCATATTCCTTCAGTCGGGGCTTGTCTTGGTGTTTGTGGTGAAGCAAACCCAGAGGAGCTGAGGGCAGAATGGGGCCTTGACTGTGGTTTTAACTGAGCCTTGATTCCTTTTTTTGTCCCTCCGCATATGGATGTAATATATATTCACAAGGCCTTTTTTTCTTTCCTACCATTTATAATATTTTTTTAATTCATTTCCAGTCATGGAGCTTTTCTGGACAAAACAATTATGATCCAAATGTCCTGAGAACAGTCTCCAATGAGGCAGTTTTCCTGAACATGTACAGACAAAGGAAATTATTTCCTTACTGAAAGAAATCACTTCAAAGTGCCCAGACCAGACCCCGCTCCAGCTCAGGTTTCCTTTCTGTGTCACAGCTTGGACAAGAGCTCTCACGGAGAGCCATACTCCTTGTGCCTGGTTTGAATTTAAGTAACATGGGCACAGGGCAATGGAAACTCACAAACCAGCCCAGCCACCTCTTTTCTTCTTTACTCCACCTTCCCCCACAATATGTCCTTCCTCCTGTGTGGTGTTTGTTGCTTCTCCAGTGTCAGTAAAATTCTCTGTGATGTGCCTCTGACTTTCAGTGCTCTGAGCAGCTCTGTTTATCAGCCATTCCGACCCATCTCTGTCATTCCAATGCATCTCCTTTCCTAAAACTCAGCTTGAGTCAAAAACTCTCCCCAGTTAGTCATGATCTTCCTATCACCATCTCTTGTGAAGGTGAGGTAGAGGGCAACAGTTCTCGTGAGGATGAAATGGATTGAGAATGATTTTGCATGACAACTGCTGGGGATCCAATATCTTTCTGTTGGTGTTGCTTACAGAAACAATAATGCCTGGAAACCATCCAATACCTGTGTGTTGGCCCATCTTCAACACATGCCAAATTCTTCTCTTGTGGGACAGCCTGGGCACAGCCCACATATATATATGTGTGATCTCCCAGTCAAACTGCGATCTATTTTTGCCAGTCTCCTGAGCATAGTCCCTCTTTCCACATCCTGAATGTCATCTCAAACTAGAAGGAGGCTGACCGCTCCAGGGAGGGTCAGATGGCAGTGCCTTTATGCACCTTTCTTTCTGTCCATGCAGAGTGTGGGGCATGGCCCTCACACCAGGACCTCCCTTTTTGCGGTGTTGGGAGGAGTGTGACATTCATTACTTTAGCAGAAGTAGGTAAGTATCATAGCATGGATCTCTTACTTGTGGGAGAAAAGACCTTATGTCCAAAGAGACATTTTATACCTGTGACACCTTTGTTCCTCACCAAGATAATCCTTGATGAGGTTCCTTCTTTCTGTGGATTTGGCATTGCATAACAACTCCCATCTCCTTTTCATTCAAAGCAGCATTGCACAGCACTGCTGTGACTGCTGAGCTCTGCAGAGGACTCATCCCACTGCCATATAATCAGCTCTCAGCAATGTCCAGGGTACATTGAAAGAGGACAATAAAATCTCCCCTGTCCCTCAAATGGCCTCTACTTACTGGCAAAATATGGCTTTCGGTATGCAAAGAAAGAATTTGGGACACTCATGAGCTCCATCATTAGCCTAATTTTGTTTTTACTACTAAAAGTTCTCCGACCTCGTCCCATGGCTACCTCCTCTGACCTAGTTAAACACCATTTGCCGAGGATGTGTCATTGTTTTACAACTCAGAGTACAGCAGAGATCCCAGAGTCTCCTGGCCAGGGTTGTGCTGGCAGTGTTTTGGTTTGAACCTTCAGACCACACCTGGAGCTTGAGTAACAGCTAATGGCCAGCACAGTGTCCTACCTGTCCACACTGAGGAGCTGTCTGCCACCTCATGGCACCCAGAATTGTGTCACACAGACTGGCAGGTCATTGAGACCCTGCTCTCCTTCCCTGCATATCAAACCCAGACTAATGTGCCCCTTCCATCTCCATCTCCATCTCCATCTCCATCTCCATCTCCATCTCCATCTCCATCTCCAATCTCCAGCTGCAGCTCCAGTCATGCCTCTGCTCCCAAAGCCCTGCTTTATGCTTCTAAGATGATACAAAGAACATGCTCCCACTTTGGTGCAAAAGCCATGTTTAAAGGAAGCCTTTCAATTCTTCTGATGATCCCCAGCAGGACAGCCTGCACTCCAGCACTTACTCCTGGTTATGATACTTTTAGATATTACCTCCATCAAATCCCTGAAACACCCCTGGAAAAACACCCAGAGGAGCTGCCCCGGCCTGATATTTTGCCAGTGCTCTGCTCTCTGTGCAGTAGACAGGTAGGTGAAATTCAAGGTTATGGTCACTACAGCCAAAGGCCAGGACATTTAAGAACAGCCTCACTACCTCCAATCTGCTGTACGAACTATTCTTAGCTGGAAGCTGGAGCTGAATGCTCACTGGGCACTCCAGGTTCACACCTCTGGAATACGCCCCTGACAGAAATATGCTTCAGCGTGAACTTGGCCGCATTTAGAAGAAGCTGCAAGATACACCTCTTTCCCAGACCTTTCCATCTGTTTAAACTGTGAAATCCTGGGTTCCTTGCTGTCTGGTCAGATTAAAAGCTGCTGGCAGTGGGGGGAGCATGACAGTTCATTTCTCTTACTTGGAATGATAATTACTCAACGTAATCCCCATAAAACAAACTCATAATCTTCAACGATGAGTGTGTGTTAAGTGCTCATAGTAACTGAAATAAATAAGAAGAGGTCATTAATAATAAACCATGGTCTGGATTACAGCAGTCAACAGTGCACAGAACAGCAGAGCTAGAGTTGATAAAGGAAAGTGGATAATAGCTCTCCATACTCTGCAGGCATGATTTTATAAGGTTGGAGATACTGTCTGCATGTCAGCTGGAGATTGCCAAAATTCAGCTGTGATTTAATCACAACATTCTCTGCAAAGAAAGAGGTGAAATAAAGAGTGGTTATGGTAGATGCAGAATGCTCTGAGTCCTCCTGCACAAGCCAGCTAAACCTTGCTGTCTGCTTTACAGTCCACTTGAGTCCACTAGGATTGCTACCATGTGTACTGCTGGGAGAAGTCTTTCTTAATCTATGCTGCACAATTTCAGATTCCTCTATCTTAGGAGCTGCCAAGTGGATCTAGCCATTCTGCACTAGACATTTCTCTGTCTCCTCTGACTCACTTGGGCCATTATCTGAACTCCTGAGAAAATGTCTTTGTCCTCCAGGTTAGTGTCTCTTCCTAGACACTGAAATTTTGTGCATGCAGAGGATGGACTTGGCAACACTCCTCATTGTGCAAAAACTCTAACTAGTTTGTGAGCTCTTCCCCAACTGAATTCCCAGTGGCCTTTTCCTCACTTCATGCCAAGATTACATGAAGGTTAAGACCAAGAAGACACAGGAATGAACACCTCTGTGGGAAGCTGACATAGTTTTGCTAATACAGCTCACTGGGGGCTGGATTGATGTTCCTGGTGTACCAAATAGAACTGAAATTTGGAATTCTTGCTAAAATTAAAAATAAGTGGCTACATTTGTACAACTCATATATGAGGGATTGGAATACATAGCAAAGTTCAACTGTCACTTTCCTGTTTATATTCATGGATTGCTGTTTTTCTAGGCTCAGCTCTGGTTTTGCTGATGAGCTAAAATATAACCTCCTTAAACCCCAGTGGAGCAGCATTTAGTAAGTTCTTTCTTTAAATAATATTTCAGCCAGGGGATTAACTCCTATTTGCACATACAGCTAACCTGGAGGGAAGGCTCAGTGAGCAAAAAACCCTGGAGGGAGAGGACATATTTGCAAGCAGCAAAGACTGTTTCCACTCCTGCTGAGGTGGGGGGAAATCCCTGCCAGATGCAATGGGAGGCACAACAGGCCCATCTCTAAATCATGTAAAAAATTATCTGAGATAATTTTCAATTATTTACTGCTCATAGGAAGGGGAATGGTCAAAATGACAATGTCTGTAAGGGTACTGCCCCCACAGAGGACTGCGTGCAGCTCTGCAGCTCCCCTAGTTATGCTCCAAGCAGCTCCGTGCCTCAGGCACACCCTCCCTGCCTTCAGAAGCATGGAAAGTGTGATGAGACCATGTCTGCTTCGATGTCCCCTGGAATAATGTCTCCTGCTTGCTCGCTCACGTGCTGGCATGTTTCTGCAGATCTGCAGTGGGGTGCTGCTCTTTCCTCAACAGTAGTTTGGATTGTGTACCCCAGAGAAGACATTACTCCTACAAAGAAGCTCAAAACACTAGACCTGTGACTTGTCTGTCTGCAGGGTCCCAAGGGAGCTTAGGGGAGCTGGGGTGCAAGGGGGTCCTGCTCTTGCACTTGGCAAACCTCACAGGACTGGACTCTGTCTAGCCCAAACATAGGATTTCAGCTCTTCTCCTGAAAAGAGCAGTATCATAAGCATATGGTTAATGACTCATCCCAAGTGGAAAAACAGAGTTTGTTATATTTTATGAAAATTTTATACATCTAAGGTACTGTACATCTGTTGCTATTTAGGCTGACATGTATGTAGAGATTGGCAGAACAAGTTCTCTGTAGGGATGACTGAACTCCAAACCAAACCACAGAACTTTTAAACACTCAGCCTGCTTCTTGAAGGGGAATGAAGGGAGAAAAAAAAAAGAGAATGTTTTTCTGCTCTGTTGAAATGCTGCCTGACTGAGCAATATGCAAGGAAGACACTCTTCAGTCCTGTCTAATCCACAATAGAAAAGGGGTTTATCTATGGAGAGGAGCTTTTCTGCACAACACTGCAGATTGCAAGCAAACTTGTCTCTGTGCCAAAAACTTTCCCCAGGTTGCTCATGAAAGGGTCAGAAAGTTCAACTACTTGTCTGACTCCTGCTCCTCCTCCCTGTATCCTTTTTTGTAAAACCCTCCCTTAGACCTGCTCCTGTCTCCCTCCTCTCTGGCAGTGAGCCTTTCTCATGGTGAGGTTAAGAGCTCTTCTTGAGTTGTTCATACATTTTTCTCGCAGCAGCAGCAGCATCTGTATGGCAAGAAGGCAGGGAGCCTTACTGGTTAGCCTGGAAGTCTTCTGGGGTTTCTTGGAGAGGCACTAAATGAGTGGACTTCCATGGAAAGTCATGTTTTCCACTCTGCATCTGTGAGTGTTTCTAAGGTCTCTGGTGCAAAATCCCCTGGGGTGGAGGACTAAGTGGTGAAAACAACTGAGGACATGCCTGTACGGTCCAACCCACTGCTCTGCAGAGAGGAAGATGGAGCAAGCTGCAAAGAACTGCTTGCTCAAACATCTCTTATTTATTAGCCATGTCAGCCCAGCTCTGCCAGGATAATTACTCTGGGCACAACAGCTACCGTGTGCCCTGCTCCCAAACTGGCACAGTCCGTGTCTACTCAGGGATCCTTCAGCTGTAATCTGTTTCTAATCTAATCCCCAGAGCACAGGGCCTGGAAAATAAAGTTCCCTGCCTCCAGCCATGCTGTGAGACTCCCTGCTGCCTAGCTACATGTGTCTGGGACAAATTAACATGAGAACCTAAGAAAGGCCATACTGGATCAGACCAAAAGTCTGTACAACACAGTGTTTTTGCCTGTAGCCAAAAGTAGAAGCTCACAAAAGCATATAAAATGATACCTCCACCAAGCGCTCTCCCAAACCCCAGCCATTAGTGGCACAGGACTTCTGGACCAGGTGTACTTTCTACAGATTTATCGATCTTCAATGCATTTGTCTGCCATGAAATAGCACAGTCTCCCCAGGAGATCATGCAGACATTTCAAATTGGCCACATTTTGGAGCAAGAAGCCCTATAGCTCTTCCTTTGGCTTGTTTTGAATCTGCTTCCTGCTAGTTTCCTTTGATACCTCCCACTTCATGCTTCTGAGTAGGATCATTTCGTGCTCAGAAATCAATCTGTGCCCAGAAAACATATATGACAACAGGGTGACTGGTCAAGAGACAGCATTGCCAATTGAAAGTGATGCTTAAGACTGGCCATTTATTGGTGATAGTTTTCCAAATACAACAGTGGCTTGGCTTGGTGCAGTTTGGATGGCAGAATCGGTAGGAGAGCTTCGGTTGTTAATCCAGTCACAGTGCATTTAAGCCAAATAAGTGGAAAGGATAGGACAGTATGAGCTTGGCAAGACTGAGCATACTGGCAGGAGCAGGAAGATCCCATGAGGGAGAAGGACATGGGAGCAGGGTGGATTTCCTGGCAGGAGCCGGAGCACAAAGGTATGAGTGCTCTACAGGAGCAGCTGGCTTAGTTTCTAGCCATAAGGAGCAAGGAGGCCATCAAGGTGAATGAGACTTTGGAAACTCTTGGTGAATGAGAAAAAACATGCTAGGAGCTTTCTTGAGAACAAGAGCAAATGCCAGATGAGTCTGTGGTTTGTTGAAATGTTGGATCTTACCCTCCACACAGTGCCTTGTTTTTTCCCAATTCATGTGGAAGCAGGGTCTGAAAATCTTGGAGCTAGTGGAGCCCTATGCAGGCAGGTGAGAACTGGGTCAGGAGACCAGAGAAGGTGACATGGTGGTGCTGATGTGAAAATTCACAAGTCCTACCTTCAAGGGCTGTAGCCCTTGCTATGAAATCCAGTGGTTTCTTCTTGAATAGAAGGATTTTTATAATTATTGAACAGAAAGGTAATGGGGGAAAGGTGGGAAATAAGCTGGGGGTGCTTTTTCCTGCCAATCTGCAGTCGAAAGCCCGGCAGTCAGATGAATGGCACACATCCCTGTGTAGGGTGGATCCAAAAGTGTGGCAATCACTCAGGGTAAATCACTGTCCGCTCCTCCTGTTCTTCGGTTTTAAACTATGTGAGGTGGGATTGGGTGTCTCTGCCATGAATTTTCTTTATGGAACTGACCAGAACCTAATAACATAAAGGCCAGGCATATATTTTGGCTGCCCTTAGGGCTCATTCTAGCCATCAGCTAGCCTCAGAAACAGTGTGGGGGCTGTTGGACATGGCAGGTAGGATTGGGTTTTGACTGATACTGTGATCTTCTGTCAGAAATGCTCGGAGAAAAAGCATCAGAATGGTGATAACCACTCTCAGTGCTGTACCACACTATCTGATGGAACTGCAGGTATTGCAGCAGCCCAGGAATGCTCTTATTTCTGGCCTGTGTCAGTTCTGGGTTTGCACTGGCTCCCAGCTTGAGACAGCTAAGAAAGTGCACACTTTCTTGACTTCAAGCCAAAAGAACGGCATCTTACGGGCATTTACCTTTTCTAAAATTACCTCCTCCATCTTTTATCAAAAATTTAATTTATTTTCCCAGATTACTTCTTTAACAAATGCTTTGGTGCTCTTTTAGCAGCACATATCCACTATGACAGTAACCCAGTTTCTATACGGAAATAGCTTTGTCTGGAGCTTTCTGGCTAACAAAACAAGCAGGATAACTTTGTCGTCTCCACCCAGCTCATAGTAGACGTACAACAGTATTATGCAATTTGACATGGCTGGCTGCTCCACCAGCGAAGGCAAAATCCAGAAAGATCTTTCTGCTGCTATTGCTGGAGATTATACCACTGTAGGATGTAGGAGTACCAGCAACATTGTGTAAAGACAGATCTCTCCTTGAGTGGTCATGGACATACTTCTCTGTTAAAGGCTCTCTGGTATCTCTCATAAAAGCCCCTCATTTATACTTGATCTCAGACAGAATCTCTCCCAAATGTCACTTTGGCATGATATCTGAAACAAACACCCATCCCTGAAGACCAGTGGTTTTACAGGCTTGAATACATTTTAAAATACAACAAATTGTCTTTCTTCTTAGGCTTTACATCAGGCATAGTCTACTAAATCCTTTTAAGTAATCAGTTGTGCCTCAGAATCTGAGAAGTATTTGGGAAGCAAGTTTCTTGTTATTAGCTCTTTGAATAAACTCAAGTCTGCTCACTGCCTCCCAAAGTGGCTTGTAGGAAATCAAAGAACAGTATGAAAAGAATGAACACAGAACACACCAATCAGTGCCAGCAATATTGCTATTGTTACATTTGGTGATGGCTCCACAGTATAGAATTATTAGACAACTCAAATTACTACTGAAATATTTTAATACTATGCCTTTGCATCTGAAACTGATAAAAATCTTCAGTGGAGTGGTTCAAGAATGCATTCACATGAACAACATAATGGAAAATAAATATAGCAGTCACATGAATAATGTAACTCGCTTCTTGGAAGGATTATTTCCTGCATTTCTTTGACTAAAATTTGGCTTTAGTGAAGTTAATGGCTAATCTCAATCTTGGCATTCTTCAACAGTATGAAAAAAGATAACAATTCCTGCTTTTCAATATTAAAAAAAAAAAAGCCGAAAGTTATTTGCAGCAGACAAAAAGCTGCCACTCTAGTGTCTAATTTAGCAAGTGATTAAAGATTAAGTGTAGCTATAGATCATCAGAACAGTGAGGTATGTCATGAAGGGTAAGCATGTAAGTAAACTAACCTGCTCAGTCAGGGTCTAAAAGAAATTTCAGTCATCTAGGATATGGAGAAGTTAATTATACTTTAAAAGGGAAATTAATTATCCCCTTAAAAGGGAAATTATCTTTCCTGTAGTGTTGGGGTAGATTATTAGTGTAATCCATTGTAGAACATAAATGTCCCTGTTTACACTATGTTTGAGGTAAGAGCTTCAGACTTTGTAGCCTTGTCCTTTACTAGCAAGCAATCTCCAAAGAGTGTTGCTGATACCAGGAATGCTGCCTAAACCTACCTCACTTGATGTGTCAATGGAAACCTTCCTAAAACTGTATCTTCTCCCCTTAGCTATGTTTTGCTTTTCACTTGACTCTAAGGGTAAATGTGATTATTGAGATATGTGAATTTGCTAGAACAGTGTGGAATACAAAGTGGTGTTATGTCCCATGATTAAATCTGATGCTGACCTGTTTGCCTCAGATTAGCTCAGTTTTCACTTCACCTGGTCCAAATTATGGCTTTACCTTTGTCCTGCAGATTCCTAACTCACAGGCAACAAAACTGAGAGAAAATATGCCATTATCCTGTGTTTCCACAAGACTGTGATAGCCAGCTTCACTGAATACTTCCTGGTTTAGCTAGGTACCTCTTCTTCTTCAAAATAACCCAGAAATTCCAGAATTTTGCTCTTCAGTTCCTTCCTCCTTGTCTGCAGATACTACATATTCTTCCTTCTGCTTCTCTCAAAGTGCTGGTTACCATTGCAGTTGAAGTCCCACTTGCCTCATCCTCAGAGTCTCTTTTTCTTTTCCTCCATCATTCTGTTCTTTCTTCTTCTTGTTCACTGGTGTGGGCTTGAGATTTCACGGGCATCTCTTCTTTCTTAGCTGCTTCCTGAAACAGTCCTTACTTTTTTTGTGTACCCAATACTCACAGCTAAGAACAACTACCACCGCAGCCAGAAGCCTTTTGGCCTTTTGGTCAATGCTTTTTTTTTTTTTTTTTGACTGTTCTTCTCTCATTTGAACTCTAAACTGTGACAATGTTGGGGCTTTTTATGTTGTTGTTATGTGAAAGCTACCACATAGTAATACTATGGATATTATCAGAAAAGCTTCCTTCTTTTCTTATCCTTTTATCTTTTCTCCTAGAACTGTGATATCTCTCTCTTTCAAAACCTCTTCTGTCTTTCCAGATGCAGTTCCAAAAGTAATAGGGACATTTTTAAACTTCATTTATTCCTTTCTTTTTCACATCTGAATATTTTTTCTCCCGTTTGTAAAACAGCTTCAGATCTTTGCTATTTGAGACTGTAGTTCCACAGTCATGACCTACTTAACCTTCCAACTCTTGCCAAGATTACCAGAACCACTCATGTTCAACCAGTGGGCTCTTTCTTCCTTGTCAATACATGGTCTAAATCACTCATCAAGGGAAAGAGTACTGTTACCACTGGAGAACACTCTTATACAGCTACAAATACTGATTTATGTCCATCAGCTCCCTACTTTATTCCATTTTCTTCATTGTCTGAAACATCTGGCAGGTATTTTAAGTGTTTGACCACCGTTGTTCATTAGAAGAGCTGGAGGAAGTTTTTGGATGATCTTCAGAAGACTGGATCCTGTTACACTACCTTCTATGTTCACTTCCTTTATGTGCTTGTGGGACAACAGCACTGGGTTTGCCACTGGAGGTGGTCTGAAAGCTGGGGGAAACCTTGAAAGCTTTGCTTCCTGCCTCCTTACCTCATGCTGTAAAGGGACCTGTGCTTTGTGGAGTCTAAGAAGTCATTTTACCAACTGCAGTTATTGCAAAAATTCATTTCCATCACTTTCTCCTTCTGTTGATACTCTTTAATGAGAGAGGAGCAGTTCTGTGGTTAAGCGGCCTACCAGCAACCAGTGATGGCTTTCCTGAAATTTACCCAATTAATGGTTGGATGGGTGCCTCCATGCTGGGATTTCAGGGGCATTTATAATGCAGCTGATAATGCTCTTGACGATCATGGGATCATTGCAGTTGCTCAAGGCATTAGCAGGCAGCTATCACGTGCTCCCAAAGCTATCTCATCTCCAGGCTGAACCAGTCCCACTTCCACAGGAAGTGCTCCATCCTTGGCTGTCCTGGTGGCATCCACTGATCTCACTCCAGCTCAACATCTTTCTTGAACTGGGGTGGGGGGGAAAAATTGAGCCCAGTATTTCAGTTGTGGTCCGGCAAGTGCCAAGTAAAGGGGAGTAATTGCTTCCACTGACACCCTACCTCTGCTCCTGTGAGCACAGCCGACGCTGTTGCCTGCCTGCCTTGCTGTCAGCGGAATCCACACTGGATTGCAGATTCATGCTTAGCCTAAAGTCCACCCGGACCCCCAGGCCCCTTGTAACAGAGCTGCTCCCCAGGCAGTCAGTACCCAGACTCCTTTGCTATCTTGAGTATGTCTGTGGTGGTCTGGAAGATTATTTGAGTAACTCGCCTGAGCTAGCTTGGCTTGGGATTCTCTGGACTTGATGTAACATCCTGCAAAATACCCAAAGAAAATTTAGACTACTCTAATGGGCTATTTTGTACCATCAGTTGAAAACAGGAACCATCCGGGATGGGGATCAAGTCTTGTGAAAATATATTTCTAATGGCAGAGACCTTTATCACTCTGGACATTTTCTGAAAATTATTGCAATCCAGCTTTGACTATGAATCAGCAGTCATTAAATCTTACATCGTGAGTACAAGAGGCCAGATAATACATTTTGCCAAGGTCTCTCCAGTTTGCTGGAATGCATGGCTTTTTAGGCTCTTTTGAGTGATGCTTGTCACATACTGCACATAAAAAATGTAAAAGCGCTCCATGTGATCATACCAAGCCTCTGAAGATTTCTTTGGCTCTTCAGTTGCTTAGCTCAGATTCACAAGTGGGACACAGCGCTTCATTCTTCAGCTTGCATGGAAATGCTGACTTGTTTAATTTAAGAATTATTAGTGGGATTTTTAGAAGGGCCTTAAGTGACTTATGAACATAAGCCCCATTGAAAGTCGAATCCTACTTTCCATAAATATCGACCATATTTCTTCTGGTAGAATGTTTCTGGCTCAAGGGCCTCCTGCCAAAAACAACCTGTCTCCATTTCTAGACAACTTTCACCCTGCATTTTTGATATGTGCAACGTCCCCACGGAGCACAGCGTTGCAGGTCAGGAAATGAGTGTGGAACAAAAGAAGCGTAGGAAGCACTGTCGACTGTGTATCTGACCTGGGAGACAAGACACAGTGCGGCTGTGCCTGGGCTGTGAGAGCTGCAGCCTCCCTGGGACTCCAGCCAGGAAATTGCACAAAGCCCAGAGTGAGAGACCCTCACCACTTTTTTCTTCACACTGACAGATGTCCCTCTCTAGCAACCTGTCATGCTGGAGAGAAGTTACAGAGGTGACAAAAAATGTCAGTTGGGGATTATGGCTGTTTCTCTGACTGGTTTGCATTGTCTGTTTGCAGGCAGAAAATAGGTGAGCTGCTTAGGCACAGGCTGTGGGCAGTAAGAGACCGGGGACGTTGCAGCTGGAAAACACAGGAAGAGGCAGGAAGTCTATGTCCACTTCCTTTCCTCTCGCCCCTGCCTATACTGGCTGTTCACTACAACAGCTGATTCTTCCCCTTCCATACATGGCTTGTGAAACATCTCACTGACCACGGTAGCTGGAGATATCCAGAGTGATTTGAACACCCAGAGCAAATATTTGATCAATTCAGGTTCTTTTCCACAAACAGAAATTCAGGACAAGGAGATGAGGGGAGTTTCTGTACGGAAAATGTTACTGTGACACCAGTTGGAAAAACAAGTATTTGCTAATGTCCTTCTGTGTTCAGGGTGTCATCAGCACAGGAATTTCAGCATGGCCATCATTGGGCTACTGAGCCTTCGACAGGAAAGCATCTGCTGCAGTGTTACAATACCTCCCATCTTTAAAACAGATGGGTATCACTTCTGAGGTACCTTTAATGTTACTTCAGGTTGGATTCCTCCAATACTGAGAGACTACAAATACTTTAAAAAAAAACAGTCCATGACCTGAATTGTATATAAAAGGCAACAAGTCTTTTGGCATACAACTAATGAAAAAAAAAAAAAAAAGAGAGCAAAACTGCCATCACAGTGGGTAGAAAAAATGTACAGAAGAATGCTGGTTAAAAAAGGGTTGGTTTTGGGGACAGTGTGGGCTATCTAGGGCTGTGAATACAGGAGATCTCAGCTTGGTTACAAGTCCTGGTCTTCTCATCATTCAGCTGAGATTCTGGCTGAAGGATGCCACAGCTCCCCTGTTCCTGGTGATCCAAATTCTCTTACAGCAAAAATAAGGGGTGAGAGAGAGAAAATGAGATTAGACCCAACCATTGCCTGAAGACTGAGTTTGGATCTCCCAACCCAGAAGCTCACCTGTGCCTCTGGCCTCATGGTATAAATTGACCCTATGAGATCTGTTCCCACCTTCTTAGATGGAACAGGTCATTCAAGAGACTAGAAAATATTGCTGAATGACACATTTCTGGTAAGCAAAGGCTCATTCTCTATAAAAGAAGAAAAGGAAGATTTAAGAGAGAAATAATGGAGAAAAAAAATATACATCTTTCTTGGTTTGTATTTTATTTTTGGAGAAGCAGACTACTACACTTCTGCTGTACTTTCTTAACAGATACCAGGAGACTTTTCAAAGGTTATTTTTGGAGCCATTAGATCTCATTCTTTCCTAGAGCTCC
This sequence comes from Rhabdornis inornatus, assembly GCA_013397075.1. Classification (NCBI taxonomy): domain Eukaryota; kingdom Metazoa; phylum Chordata; class Aves; order Passeriformes; family Rhabdornithidae; genus Rhabdornis; species Rhabdornis inornatus. The sequence continues at coordinate 1,980,892 of VWZS01002632.1, read as the reverse complement.
AGCCAGGTCAACAACACTAAGGAATGACAATTTGTACCCAATGAACTCTGCCTCTCAACCTCTGTGTCCTGTGGAGCAGACACTGCTGCTTGAAAGAAGTCTAGCAGGGTTTGTTTTGGGGTTCAGCTTGTTTCCTTGAGTCCCCTTGGAAAGTGACCATGGCAATTAGAAATATTAATTGAGCTGCACAGAAACTCAGCCAGAAACTTGTGCTCTCCTTCAGGGAGCAGCCACAGAGACCTGGATGCCAGCTGAGGTCTGTGAGGTTTAACAGGCTGCTAAACTCAAGGACAGGAGCCAGTTCTGTGCTGGGGACGCCAGCCATGCTGCTGACTTATGGCTTGTAATGCTGATGTGACACAGCACCCTCATGTGTATAGTCCTCTGTGTGGGGCTTGGGTGCCAAAGTGCTCACATGTGCTGCTTCCAGACTGGGTCTGTGCTGATTCCCAGCCCAAGAAGTGTCTAATGTGAGACGCATGCTTGCAAGAGAGATGCTGAAATCCCAGCCCTGCTGGCCAAACCACCTCTCCAACTTCTTGTGAAGCCACTGGCACAAGGGAGGGCAGGAGGAGCCAAGATCTCACTTTTTTCACCTCCGAGAGCTTTGGTTTTAAACCTGTAACCTGGGGGAAGAATATGCAAGCTGTTCCCTCTTGTGCTCTATATTTTTAATATATAGTGAGAGATTCAGTAAGCCATTACTTTCCTTTTCCCCTCCTGTGTGATTAATTTTGCAAAGGAGTCTGCCTATGACAGAAATAGTGACAAACACAAGCAGCTCCTCACCTGCTTTCCAAATGTGCCTTTGGGGCCAGCCCATGAACCATTCCATCATGCTGATGAAGAGTCACACAAGCAGCTTCCTCCACCCTTGGAGGGCATGAAGCCCCCGCCTTGCTGCGGTGCACAGAGGTGGAAGCTGGAGCAAAAAAACATGGTGCACAGATGACACCACCTTACTGACACCTGAGAAAACAGATGCTTGGCTTCACACACTCAAGGGATGCCCACTTCCATGCTGTTAGGAATATCTCCCTATCAGTGGCTGGTGGGATAGTGACACAAGCACAAAAGGCAGTCACCCTCTGACTTTATTTTACGTTTCTGTAGCCACAGCCTTTAAAAGTCTGGAAAAGGTGTTTCACACTAAACTAATTATGCTTCAGCCTAGATCGACCATCATGAAGTAGTCTTCTAGTTGCCCCTTAAATACAAAATCATATTGTATTTAGAACTGGCAGTGAACATTGGCTATAATCCTTATGTGAAAATGTTTCACACAAAAGCAAATTCCACAGGTGACTGAATTTTAGCATACACTAAAACACGTGTCTTGAAGGATTCAAGGCGCTTAGTGACAGGGACCTGTTAATACCAGTAGCTGAAGAGATAAAAACAGCACTACTGACTTAAGGAAAGCAAGTGAGTTCACCAAAGGTGATTCTTAATCATTTTTTGGGTTTCATATCATTCCTTCTGGATATAAATATCCTGTTCCATACGCTGTTTTGCTAAATGGGGCACAGAAAAAGGAAGTATACATCTTCTTTCTTCAGTGGGTACTTCGCACATAGTGACCTCCACTTCTACCTTAGCCTGAAGAGGATTCCCTTATCCACACATGGGCCTTCCATATTTCCATGAGGGAAGGACCACTTTTGGTTTGACACAGCCTCTTTTTGCAGGGTGCCACCTTGCTGTACCTGCTGCGTGAGTGACCCTCACTCACCCCAGACCTGGATGCTGCAGAAGCTCTGCCACGTCTAAGCCACTAAAGGTGGAATGAACCTGCACATGCAGCTGTTTTCCTGGTGTCAGGAAAATACAGAATACAGAACAACAGCCATATCTGAAAGCCCTGCCTTGTGCATTCATCAACCAACCCTGAACATACCCCAGTTATTATGGATATTCTGCTACCAAAATCTGTTTTGTTCTGCCTTCTCTCTGCCCTGTATTAATCAATGCCACACATTAGAGGGCAGGATGAGGAGTCTCTGTGGTGTCTTTAACATAACACAGAAACAGTGGTTTTCTTATTTCTAGTTGAGCCTTTGAGGAAAGATAGCCTGAAATGGAATACATCCTGATCCATCAGTGATAAATGACATGGATCTGTTTATACAGATGTTTATACAGTGTTAGTTAATTGTAATTATTTATTGTTCCAAATTCCTAAGCAGCTTGCAGCATTGCAGAGATCTGCTAAGTGATCAGTGTTCTACAGAGATGCTGTAAGCATTGGTTTCTGAAGTATAGGTGAGACGCAGCATGAATCTATACCAAAGAGGTTCTCTGCAAAAAAGTGAAATGTGAAACTGAGTTTGCTCTTACAGCCCATTTCAGCCTCCACTACTGCTGCAGCAAAGGTACCCTTTGTGACATGGTAGGAGAGGAATTTTAGCATGACACGTGGCACAGATGGGTGAAAGAAAGGACATTTTGCACATCTTCTTTACCTCCAGCCTCCCAACTCATCTCACTCCCTCCTGCCTCTAGCAAATGTTATTTCCTTTAGCTCCTTTGTGTGGGTGCTGACAAAATGCAGGCCTACAGCAATGTTTTTTCCACTTGAAGAAATAGGGAAGCCTGACTTAAGTCTTCCCTGTTGATGTTTGCACTGTGATATGTTTGTTTTGGTTTATTTTTATGCAGCTTACAGCTCTGTTAATTCAGTCACATTTACTTCTCCTGCTCACCTTCAAGTTCACCATTATCAGCTTCTTGCTTGCTTAACATCCCTGTGTCACCATCAGGGGTGTGCAGGTCATTCTTTGCTCCTCCACATTAAAAGTACTTTGGAGGGTTTGCTTTTGCTGTTCAGATCCTTACACATTCATGCAGCTGCTGCTGCTGTCCTGCTTTCATATGGGCAACAGTATCCTTGATATTTTATTTTATTTTAAATTTCATCTGATAATTCAATCGACTATTCCAACTCAAAATCATAGGGATCAGACTAGAAACTAATCTTTCATTTTCCTGGGATCAGGAGGTTGTGAGAACAGTGGTAGTTTGGCTAGATGAAGGGTTCATGCATCTCTCTGTCCCACGTGTGACTGATGGCTTTTACCAGCTCATGGCCCTCCTTAGCAAGTTGATACTCTCATATTTAATACTTGATCATTTTGTTCTGTGACTCTTCCTAATGATATTTTTTAACCTATGTAGCCATTTAGCTTCTGTTCTGTCATAAGCAGTTTCCCAGTGTAACCATATTTAGGGTGAAATAATACCATCTTTTGTTTATGTTGAACCTTTTAGCATGTTGCTCTTTCATGAATGTGCTATTAGTGCTGTGCTTTATCATTTGTGCCTCTACAAGCTAAGAAAAAAACTCCATATATTTTATTGTTTTGGAACAAAACATGTAGTTTTGTAAGTAAAAATAAAGTGGTCTGTAATGAATATGGTGTAAAGTGTAAATTGCAAATCAGAGCTGACAATTGAATGCCTGAAAATCCGATGTTGCAATTTTTCCCCTTTCTTTAAGACCTTTGAACAAGTCATTTGGGGCTCACAACATCTGAAAGTGCTTAGGTGAAAGTGGCATGAAGAGGTGTGATCAAAGCCATTTTCATAGCAGACATAAAAATCATAGCATATCTGATTTAAAACAAGGTAAGCAAAAGCTAACCTGCCTGCTGGAGAAGATTCCATTGAAACTAGTTTTAGCTATCATGAGGCTCAAGTAGCATGTTTGGGACGCTGGAGATTTGGATCTGAAGCGAACCCTCACCAACAGGCATTTAAATACGCTAGAGACTCCGAGTCTTGCAATGTTATGATGTTATGTATATGAAGAAAACTCACTTTAAATTATGCAGTCTGATGTTAGGATGAAGTTAAATTGCATACGAAATAATAATTTTCATTATCAGTTCAAAAATCACCCCGCATTTTAAAAAGCTGTTCGTAGGCATCTCGCAATGTAGGTTAAAAGAGAAGAAAAAAACCCAACTTTTTAGCAAGGTAAAAAATAATGTGTTTAGCTTCAGGCACTCTTTAAACTGCCTCTTTTCAGAGAAGGGAACACAGATGTGTGAGATTCTGGATTTAGTTCCAAGCCAATACTCTTAATTAACTTCAAATTGTTTAAATATATAACATCTCAGTGCAGGATGTAGCATCCTGAGGGTGCACTGGGCTGCACCCAGGTGTCACTTGTTCCCAAAGTTCACCTGTAGCACCCCAAACCACTGCAAGGGGCAAACATATCTGCCTCATAATGGCAAATTACTTCAATGTGTGCCTGTTCTTTGGGCATGAAAATAAGGCCAGAAGGGTGTTCATACTGAGAGGAATGCTTGGGATATGAAACAGAAATATTGGTTAAAGCTTGAAGAGCACATTTTGCCATTGCTTTCAAGTCACTCTGGGAATAACTGGGCGAAAGAAAAGGTACTTAGGAAAGACATAGGGGTTCTGGAAGATGGAAACTGGTCCTAGACTGTAAGGTCTCAAGAATAAAGCATAGGCAATGAGCAAGTAGGGCGACTGGGTTTGGTTGGGCCAAGAGATGGATTCTAGAGATACACAAAATGAAACAGCAAAAAGAATTTTGAATGAGTTGAAATTCACTTTATGTGGTCTGTTCCATCAATGAACAAGATTCAGTGGTTCACAAGTTGACAATGCCTTCCTGTGGCCCCAGCTAAGGGTCCCTCAGCTCCCAGGGTGTAGATGTCATTTGCTTGTGCTGATTGTAGGCTGCACAGATCCTGTGGGCAGCAACACCAAAAACAGGTCTGGGGGAAGTTAATATTTCTGTCCATTGGGGCAGGTTATATGCAGCAACCAGCATCTAGAGCTTCCAGCTGAGCACCCAGGGTAAAGAAAAATGTTATGCTACTCCTCACTTTTACAGTTGATGTCCCCACTGAGGTCCTGAGGAAACTTAGGTGCATAAAGATGTGAGTGAGAGATTTTTATCCTGTGCACAGTCAGTTGCAAATAAATCTTCTGATTTATTGAATTTGTGACTTTAATATAATTGGTTTTTTTGCAATCCATACATCTGTATGCACATAGAAGCATACACAAGGTTTTTGTATCAGGTTTTTCTCCTGTATTTCCCTGGTAAGATACTACTGTAACTTCAATAACTTCAGGAGACTTGCTCAGAGCTAAAAGTAGTGTAAATGAGTGGATAATCAAGTCTGCAGTGTCAACCCCCAGTTTCTGGGCTACATGCAGACAGTGTCCTGAGGATGTATCTGTGCTGAGACCCATGCCGTGAGGAGATCCCCAAGCAAGCAGCCAGAGAGCAAGCTCTGGATGGCTGTGTCAGTGTGCTATGATGCTATTAATTAGTCTGAGTTAATTAGCCCTTGCAAGAGGCAGTGTTAACCTGGCTGCATGGCTTTAGGGACCTGTGTAGTGTCTCTGCATGGGATTGTGCCATGTCATGCCTTGAGGATGTACCATCCCTTTCTGAGGCAAAGCAAGGTCTGCCACACTTTGCTCCTGTGTCACACAGGTGGGACAGGGGGTTTTGGTAGGAAGGATGGTCTGTGTTGCTCAGAGGAGCAGTGAGGAAGACCACAGAATGAAAGGAAAAGGTTGTGGCAAAGCTCTATAGAGTGGGCCTGAGTCACAGGGAGAATTTGAAAAGGTAAGAAGGAGGTTGATTATTTTCTGTCATGGGATTAAATGAAACAGACCCAAACCAAAGAAAATGAAACATTTTTTTCATGCAATGGAGAGTTAAGAACTCAAACTCCCCATTCCAGTATTTTGTGTGTGTTGGACATTTATACAGGCTCAAAAAATTAATTAGACAAATAAAGGAAAAAGCCGCCCAAAGCGGTCAAATTTCAAGACTCTCTTTAGGCTAAGGAAGTCCTGGGGCAGCAGCCACTTGAGGCCAGGAAACTACATCAAAGACAAGTCACTTTTTCCCTAGTCTTGCATTTTTTCCCTGTCATCTGCTTCTGGCAGTGGCACTGCCAGCCCTGGCTCAGAGAAGAGTAGAGCTCTTCCCAAGTGTCACTGCCATATTTGTAGCAAATCTCATGGGTGTTCCCAATCTCCAAGGAGTTTCTTGTGGTTAACTCAAAACAACATGCCTCCATCAGAAGTGTTCAGCTAGTAGGCATGTCTTTGGAAGACGAACAATCAGAATCACAGAAAGTTCTGGGCTGGAAGGGACCTTAAGGAACATTTGGTTTCAACCCCCCAGTCATGGGTAGGGATGCCACCCACTAGATCTGGTTGCTCAGGGCCCTAAGATTAGGACCACAGAAAAATAATAATGCAAAGTCATGCCATTTTTTTCAGACAGGGTTTTACCTGTACTGCAGAAGAAATGCATGCCACCAGCTCATGACTTATGCTGAGAAAAATTACAACATGGCCCACAAAGACCATACAAAGAATATGTTGCTTGGACAAAATTTTACGCCAACTCATACCACCTTAAGTAGTGTAGGAATACAATACCAAATCCAAGACACCATGTGTCTCATTCTGAGAAAAATTCAAGCATGTGTTGCCACAGACAGGCTAGCACCAGCATTTTTGATCTTTAACAAAAGCTTAGTAACTTCAAATACTACAGAAAGATCTAGCAGCATCTAACAAGTGAAGTAAGCAAAGAGTTGTGGAGCTGTAATGCTGAGCAGGTTGATTGATATTTCTCAGGCTTCCAAAGCTCTGCTCCATCCCTATGTTCAAGGCAAGGAAATGAGAAAAGGAAATTCAGAAAAGGATGCTAATTAGGTGGTGCCTCCCTCAGCAAAGCCCTTGGAAGTTTCCAAACTGTCTCCTGCCTTTCTCAGCCTGACAGGAATTAGCCCAGAGAAACCGTGCGTATGAAAAAATTTATATGATTTAACAACATCATTCATATGTTCAGGAACTCCTTTGAACAATCAAGTGAGCCAGGAATCTAATGAACAAACAGTTGAATGTAACCTCTGGATAACCCTCTAATCTTCTCCATTCCCCTCGAAAATCTGAGGAGGAAAACACTAGAAGACAACAGATTGAAAAAGCCTGACCAAGGGAACTGCTGGCAGACAGCTAGGCATGGGTGTTTCTCTTGTTTGCAAATTTTAGCAATTAAGAAAGTGTTGAAAGATTCTGAAAACATGTTATCATTGAGAGAAGAGAGACTCCTAGGATTTAAATGTCAGACAGAAATAGGGTAAAAGACTGATTGGCTTTAGTTGATGGTAAGTCAAAACTAAATTCAGACTTTCCCCTCAAACAACATAAGCTGTCAAATATGAAAGTGAGCAAGTCATTCTTCTGATTTCACAGGCTATGAATACCAAAGCAACACATACCATAATAGCAAGGCAGTGTTGAGAGGAGCTCTAAAACCCCATCTGATCCTCCATATGTTGCAAAAGAAGTAAGAATTTCTGAAGGAGACAGAGTCCGCAGTGAAAAGAAAATGTCTGAAAGAATCTGGAGATGGTTTTGTGGGCAGACACTGCTATGAGAAGGGAAGCAGAAGTAGAAAAAGTCAGATATCGATTAGGAAAATCTGTGAATAAGGTTAAACATTTACAAATAACCCATCAAACAGCTAACATCAAATCAAAACCATGGTCTTTCATTTTATGCCAGAAAACTAATTATATTGAATTAAATCAAAAGAACAAAGGTGATTGGAAATAAAGTATGTTGAAGGATGAATGAATCAACATGAATCTTAAATTCATGAGGAATGATGACCTAGTCACCAAATCAAATATGGGTTCACAAATGTAATTAAGAAAATCAAAATAATCCCACATCAATCATTAAACAATTAAAGCATGGAGAGTAATGAGGAAAATGATGACAGTCAAGAAAAAAGGAAACATCTAATAATTGTTTTCTATTAAAAAAAAAAAAAGTATGAAAGACTCTGAAAAGTGGACATTGCCCTGAATTAAAAATCTCAATATGCCTTTCGATTCTTAGTTCCTGTTGATCTCTGGTCTCATTGTCTGCAAAGACAGCTTTGATCCCACTTATCCTCTGCCCATTATTTAAACAGGACATAATTCACCTTGTGGAGGTGTTGCTATATCTTGGGGCAACATGATTTGATCTTGCCGAAATAACTTGGCAAACAAAGCAGCATAATTTGTTACTAAACTTCTGACCACTCTTCTAAACAAGTGTTCCTTGGTCCCACAAACAAGGATGAAGGTTGCCTGAGAACAAGAGTCTAGAATGGACACAAAAATTAAACCAGCAGACAAACAAGGAAGAGATCATTAGAGTGGAGACAGCTAGTATTCCAGGCTCACTTGTTGGACACAGCTGTGGCCTGTATAGCCATAAGACTTTAAATTATAAGCATCTTGGAATTACTTTGCATTTTAAATCTTAAAGCAAGCACTCTACATTGCTCCCTGAGGTCTATGCAAAAGTAATGGTTTGGTAGGATGCTTAGCAGGAGCCATGCTGCTGGCAAAGTCAACAGCACCATTTCTATAGCAGCAGATTCTTTCCCAATAGCTCAGTGATTCTTATTTGTTCAGATTTGGGCATCCAGAAAGATCACTGCCCAAGCAAGTATGACATCTATGGCATAAAAAACCATAAATGTGCTTTGCTTTACCATCCCAGAGAAGTTTGCAGATGAAAATTTATGCTTAGAAGATAATAAATAAGAGAAGCATCACAGACTAGCCTAAAAACCATCTTGACCCTGCTTAAAATTTAGTTGTGTGCTCATAAGAAAAATAATGGCACAGAGGAAATGCATTTTCCTGCAGAAAAGCAGAATTCTGTCATCTCTTTGTCCTACACATTGACTGGATGAAGCAGAAAAGACTTTTTACTCTTAGAGTTTTTATTCCAAATCACATCTAAGGCTTGGGATATTACTCACATAGATGATTGCTTACTACAAAAGCCATCTGTTTTATACTTGAAAATAAATAGACAATGAAATATCTCAATGCATTTCATTTTACCTTTACTAAACTGCATTTGTGTGCTTAATGTTAACCTTCCCATTCAAATGTCATTAGCTGCTAATTAAGATGTTGATATACTGATTGTATATCTTGCAGTAGAGATGATTTGCAGGCACTTACTAGGTGTTTATCAAACTCCAGCACACGTATTGGTTTAGCATGTGTGGCACATTTAATTTACTGAACATTGTCCCAGTTCTCCACTCTTTGTTTTCCCTGATACATAATGAGCAAAACATGGCAAGTTGTCAGGAATAACCTCGGAAGAGATGTAGAAGTAAGTGACCTAGGCACTCTTTTGCAATTTTTTACCTATGATTTCAAGAAACATTATTTAGAAATCTCTAAAACTATCCCAGTGTATTACTAACAAAATGAATAAGCCCTCTGAACTTGTCTACAATTTACAGTGTCCCATAGTCAGAGACAGAAGCCTCCACAGTGTTAAAGGGATTTTTTCAAGCAACTTCCTAGCTGCTGGCAAGAAGAGTTTAAGTCAGAGAAAGGCAGTGATGATTCTGCTAGTGCAAAAGCAGTTCTGCAACACAGGGTACATTTTCACAGGACTTTTTAATATAATTTATGAATATTTGCTCGCAACATAATTGTCTTTTCTGCTGACATTTTCAAAGCAACACTGTGATTTGTTGGGTCTCCTGAGAGTCCAAGTACAAAACTGATAATTATATTAAATATACATAGACAATAAAGAGTGTGTTTACATAACTATGCCCATAAATATCTGGTTGAACAGTCATTGTTCTCAAAACCCTTTTAAGCAGCTCTCAGAGGGATCCAATTCTAATGACATGATGGTTTAAAAGATGTTGCTCAGTCTTGTTCCATATTTAATTAACTTTCCTTTTTTAAACTTGTGATGGTGGAGACAATAACAAATAGCTCTGAAAAGAGAGCGAGCCTTGAAACATGAGTGAGACCTTGTCAGGCTTTTGTGTGGCACACACAGAAGAAGATCTGCACTCAAGAGTTGGTGGCCGGGGACTGTCCAGCTCCTGGGGGACTCTGTTGCTGCAGCATTCACATCTCACTACAACTAATAACAACAGCAACAACAATAATAATAATTAAATAGATCTTCTGCATACCAATAAGGGAAGTGACATAGGGAGGGAAAGTGAATGTATTAAATGGAAAAATTGGTAGAATAGGCTTAAACTTGTTTATTTTTGTGCTGCTATGCAGTGAAGCAAATACTTTAAAGAGATTGGCACATTGCCCACTAAGATGTAAAGGGCGTGTGAGCATTAATTGAGCATCAGTGTATGACTGAGCACATTAAGCAGGATTCAAGGTAACATTTCCAAATTCATGGACAGTCTTATTCTGCAGGGTCCTTCACATTGCCTCATCCTAGACAGGGCTGCTACAGCAGCACAATATTCTGTTTTCACACTGAGCTATTTTTAATTGTCACCAATTATAATTAATTTACTTTTATGTGTCCTGGTTGTCACAATATTAACATTTCTAAGTCTTTCCCTTTGCAGGCTGTGAGAATCTGTTGTGACATCTCAATAAAGTGGGATTCAATCAAGGTGTGAATTAATTGTTATTCTTGTTATAAATAGAAAATGCCATATGTTGGTAAGGAAGGGACATCTCCCTTTTTCTGTTGTTGAGGACAATGGTAATGAAACAAAGTGAGTGGTCATACCAGAACTACTAATAAAGTCCAGTCAATGAGACAAGGAAAGAACTTCAGCTTTCCCCCTGCTATTAAGAAGAAAGGAACAACTATTAATGTGTCCTAAGCAGAGCTTTTGAAACATTTTTCATCGGGTTTGCAAAGTGATTTGTAAATCAGGAAAAGCAGTGAGAGCACTGGGCTTGGAATGAACCAAAGAAATTCTGATAATCTCCAATGAACCATCTAAAATTGATTGGAAAGTCTAACTTACAGGCAACTGGCTACAAACACATGTATGACAGTAGAAATTCTGGGTTTGGGTAGCTGAATGTCATGAAGGCCTAATACATGCTTATTCCTGGACTATGTTCTGTTCAGATAAAGAATCAGTGCATTTCCTCATAAATACTGTGCTCAGATATTGTGTGGGTAGGTTGCTTCACTTCTGAAGTATAAATTCTGTATTTATATCTGCTTTAGGTCTGTGACATTTCCTAAACATAGCTCTGGCAAACAAGCAAAGGACTAATTGCTTTATTAAACTATCACTTGGAGCAAAACTCATGTCCACTTGAAATCTTGGGAATATAGCCGGTCTCAGAGGTAAAAGGATACCTTGTCCATCAGTCTATCCACACAACCCTTGAACAGATTTATCCTTTTACATTAGGCTAAGGGCACGAGGAGGGGCTTCTCTTAGCTTTTGCTAACCCAGGGCAGAGAAAGGCACGCCACAGCTGAAATGCACACATGCACACAGAGTGCCGTGTCTCTTCTTCCAACAGGCAAGATGATCTCCCTCTCCTGTTGATTTTTCTAAAGGCTGTGGTAATTCCCCAAGCAATACTCAGTTCTCATTGGGAAGTTCGTATGTCTTCCATAATCTATTTAAACAGCTATTTAGGTATCACTGAGAAACCTGTTACTTTAGAAAAGGCAAGAGGATTCCAGCACTTGATACCAGCAGCCATCTCTCAGAAGCCACCTGGGGCTGCCCATGGCCACAAGACCCCTCTGCTCCCCTGCGCCGACCTCAAGGGACAATTGATGCATGAAACCTTCATCACATTCACTGTTGCTGTGTTTACTGTTCCTTTATTTACGTATCTAGAAATTCAACATCTTTGCATGTTTTGCAAGCTGTCATGACATGAGACGATAGTAATAGACTGTGTTTTGCTTGCTAACATATTTTTGACATATTTTAGCTTTTGATTATAAGACTGCATCTTTTCTTGCTACCATCTGTCTCAACTCAGTGGCACTCTGGCATTTACGAAAACAGTAGGGTGTAATATTTCTTATATACTTGAACTCTACTACAAACATGTTATTTTCAGTCTTAACCAATATGTCACACTTTCACACATGAAGGCTGAAATGCCTTATATCCTTTAAGGTATCTGTCAAAAATAAAGAACATATCATCACATTCAATTTGGCTGAGATGAGTAATATATTAATGAGAATAAGAATGGGAATGGTTTCTGACTTATAAATAGAGCTGGCATTTTACAAACCTTATGTATTCATGCCTGCATTTATCCTTTTGTCAGCACAAATGAGATATTCATACAAAACCTGGGAATTTCTTTCTTGCATTTAGCAAAATCTGCACAATATTTTCAAAGCTGGAGTTTTAACTATGACACATTTTTTCTTGGAATATCTGGTAGCCAGACACTTTCTGACTTTACTTCTTTTCTCTCTGTCCTCCATCTGTAAGGAGTCAAATTGTTACATTCAGCAAACTGGAAATCATACTTTTTATCTACTTTGACAATGCTAGGAGAGCAGTTCTAGACATTTGGACTTGTTGTGATGTGTGGCTGTTTAAAGGCAGTATTTCAGCAGCACTGGTTTTCATGGGATAAAACTAGAATTCCAGCAATAAGATAAGATACTAGAATAGCTGGAGAATGTTTTTTTGGTCTTCTTTTGTAGATGAGCTGGGGTAGCAGGAGACAATGGTAGGCAAGGAGAGTTTTTATCCCATTTTTTCTTCTCCTTGAAACTGCAGGCAGTCAGGAGCCAATTCAGACCTGAGCAAAGCTGTGAGGTGTTGTGAGAGCTCCCCCCAGGGCCAGTGAGCATCACCCCACAGTGTGTATCACCTCCAATTCTGCTACCCATGCCAGAGGAGAGGGTGAGGGATGTCAGCTTAACAGCTCTGCTGGCCAGAGCTGTGGTGGCTCCCTTTCATCAGTACCAGACCCAGTTCACTAAGTGATATCTCATTTAAATTTACCGATAATTATACACGGAAGATGCGTGGCAACTCCTCGGGCAACCAATGTGTCAAGTGTGTAAGTATGAAATTGCTTACACAGAAAAATAAAAGAAACAAACCCAGAAAACAGTGAATATCACTCTCAATCACTGCTTTGAAGTGGGCCAGCAGATTTGTTTCTACCATTACATTTATATCAATACCTACCTTTGAGAAAAGCAACATATTCCTACTGAGCGATGTACAGATCCTGATAGAATGGGATTCCAGATCTTGGCGTTTTTTTAGGTAATATAGCAGCAGTAATAATAATGCTACTTTCTGAGGAAAAAGACAAGACACAAAGCACACTCACACATAATGGTAAACTGAATTTATTTCCTTTCGGAAAACAATTCCAGTAATCTCCAGGTTCAGACCGCAGAGTAAACATTAATAACAGTAACATACAGGTTAGTTCAACTGATTCAAGAATTTGGCCATGTGAAATCATTAAGGAAAGTCTTGAACACTCAAAGCTTCAAATGGTATCCAGGAAAAAAAATTCTTTGACAAACTACGTAACAACTATTGCATATATGGTAATGCTATCTGTCATATCGCAAGGCTTACAAATATATATACGGGCCTTATTCAACTGTGGGTTCCTGCTCTGTGAGAAAGAGTCTCTTCATATTTTTTGCAAGAATCTTCAGCAATAAAAAATAGTCTTAGATTCATCCGTTTGTATACCAAAAGAGAGATTTCTAGACTGAAGTTTAAAGGAAAGGGAGGCCAAACAGAGCTGCAATGGAACATAGCTATTACCTTCTCCCTCCTCCTTGAAAATGACTTTTTTTTCTTAAGCTATTTTTTCCTCTCACACAGTATTATTATTATTTGTATCTTTCCTGAATAGGGCCCAAGTCCACTTGTCTTTATAAGACCATTTTAGTATCAGACAACATAATACATGTGCAACACTTTATATACAGGAAGTCTATCCGGTGCTCAAAAGTTCAAACACATGAACATCCAACAGTTTCGATAATACAAGTTTTATGGTACAATACAATGATTCTGAATAATATACATTAACAATGAAAGTTTCGTGCAAAGAGTAAAATGTGTTCCCTTTTTGTGCCACAAAGAATTCTCTGGAAGAGACGGGCCTTGCACTAACTGCTGTGCTGGGTCATCGTATGATTCTGCAACAAAAACAAAAGAAACAACTTAGTCACAGGACAGGCATTTCTGTGTGAAAGAAGGATGCAAAAACAATTTTCCCAAGATATCTTGTAAAATGATGGGCTGGATAAAAGAGTATTCTCGACCCCTCCTTGTTTAAACTAGCCAGAAACAGCATCATTATGGAAGAGAGGAGTTCTCCCCATCTGTTTCACACCAGTATCCTTTACATGTGCCACAAGAAGAGCAACAGACTCTCTACAGGCAGGGTGTGGGCTGACCTGCCCCAGTGAAACTGCAGACCAGGTCAGTGATCCTGGTGTCAGCTTACACATGGCTCATGGTTTATGCATTGCAAAAATTAGAAGTGCATTTGCCACAAAAGTCTTATGCTAACTGGCCCTGTGCTTCCTAGACTGTGGCACTGCTTCAAATGCACTCCAGCAGTAAAACCTATTTGCCCCACATGGTATGGAACAGTATAGTCTGGTAAGAGCCACTCTGCTAGAGAGCTCAGAGACTGATGAGAAAACAGGAGGGGCCGGCGCAGCCTGCCCTTCGGTCACCAAAACCCACATGTATTTTTCCTCAGGTGAATGCAGTGCCTTCTTTATGTGTAGAAACACAGCATGGACTTTGGAGTCTTAAATTCGCCTTTCCTGTACAAGTAATCACCAAATCAAGCAGCAAACACCAGTTTCACCCTCTTCCCTCCTCACCCCTCAAACGAAGTTGAACACTTTCAGAAAGACGCTGTTGTGCTGCCTGTACTGGCTCAGATCCTTCACAAGCATACACCTAAGAGCAAGGGACCAATCCAATACATCTTAAGTTTTCTACAATGTACACTGGATCCACAGATAACTAGAAAATGTCTGTGAATGCTACTTCTCAGACAACAAGGCAGCCACTGATTAGTGATGAATTTTCCCCTCAGTAATCGGGGCCAGATTTGGGCCAGTGACCCAGAGGGTAGGGGTGTCTCATCCCATGATTTGCTCCCAGTAGATCCAGACCCTTCACTCCACTTTATTAAGCTAATCTGTCTTTAAACCTCTTTGGACTAACGCACTCTAGGATGAACCTGTTCCCACAAGACAGTCATCATTTACAACAAAGTGAACATCTACTGAACCATACCCTCCAGAGCCACCCATGAAAGGGCACATGAAAACAGCCTCGGTGAAACGAATGTGAAATGCAGCGTGACTGCAGACCAGCCTAAAAATCCTCTCTCCCGTCCTCCTTCACTCTCCCTAAACTGTGCACGCACACAAATAATAGTTCATGGGACATTTGGCAAGGAAAGGATCTTACAGTAAGACTGAGGAATTTTTAATGTAGTGCCATTCTCAAGATTAAAGGAAAATGACCCAGTGACACTCAAAGATGCAATTTCCAGATGTGAATACAAAGTGATTTAATGCTGATGGCAGGAATTCCAGACTGTCCAAGGCCAAAGAGTGTTAAAAAAATACACTCTACCACTTGATTTCATCTAGTTCCTCATCCTTCCCATAAAATCATTTCAAAATGCTGTTAAGCACTAACAATAGCTGCAGCCAAAAATGTTGGCTGGTCACAGGTAATGGGCTCTGACTTTAAAGCACAAAAGCAAGGAAATTAAGAGTTAAGCCTGACAGTAAGTCCTTTTGTCGTCCCGTTGCGTCCATTTATTGCAGCACTTACAGCATAACACCACAGGCTTATTGGAGACCCTGCAGTACCTAGAAACAACAGGACAAGTTAAATATGGGGTGACAGCCTGAATTCTGATTTTCTTCTCTGCTTCTGAGCAGGTGAAGTAATATACCAATTGTTACATTGCAGACAGATATTTGTGGGGTTCTTTTGTTTCTAGTCTACTGAGAGTAAGCACGTCAGTCATGCCCATTTTTTATTTCTTTTCACTAAGTGAAAAATGCATAATCAGTATGAAGCTGGATGAACAGTTGCATATGAAGCAGTCAAAAGGTGTTTTAAAATTGCAGCTGTAGCTCTCGATGCAATGACATTTTTGATTAAAAAATAAAAATGCCCAAATATGAAGGAGACAAAATAAAATACAGCATAAGGACTGACTTGCCCCAGCTCTCAGTGTCCCTGACTCCAGTGCCCTGGCGCAAAATGAGATTCTCTGGAGATAATGAAGAAATAATAGAAAAAAAACCAAACAAACGTTGCAGGGAAGAATGGGATAGGACTGGAACACGAGGAAATGCTTTGAACAGTTTAGGCCTTAAAAAGGCAAATGTGTTGTAAACAGTCAAAACAAAACACAGTTTCCAAAGTAATTAAGGGTCCCCAAAAGTGAGGGACTAGGGAGAAATACCTACTTGGCTGAGTTGCAAAAAAATACAAAGTGGAAGCACTTCAGGAACATAACATTGACAAGACAAGCAGGCGAAGGATGGGATGGGAGAGATAAGAAAAGGAAGAAAATTCTGTAATCCCTTAGAGAGCCATATTCCACTCTACCAAAAGCCATCTATTGGAGACCCCATGTCTAAGTGACTGAAAATTGCGAACATTAATCCCAGTTATGAACCGTTGTTGTTTTTATGAGGGGTGTTGTGTTTAAAAATTTAGGGCAAAAAATTCTCCTCTATTATCCACACAGCCAATCTCAGCTGCGATAGTTTCTCTCTGCCTCGTGTGCTCCTGCCTCCCTGGCAGTGGGAGATGGGGCAGGTGGGAAAGCGGAGCTCGGAACTCCTGCCGGCAGGGATGCGTGGCACACCCAGGGACAGCCCAAAATCACACTCGACATCCCCAGCGTGCCTCGAGATCCCCTGCATCCCTTTTAGTACCCTTCACTGAAGACACACTAGGCAAGCCTGAAACATGCCTTCTCCAGAAACTTCAACTAGTTTTGCCTGAGTTTGGAGCAATTAGTACATCCACTTGCCAAAGAGAAGTCATTTAGCAAAGTACAGGACGTATTGCATGCTCCCCTTCTTTGCCTCCCCCAAATCTGATTGTGCATAAGCACATCTGTTTAATTATGTGGTAGTCTCCCTACAAAGCAAAAAATGTCAATTTCCTGCTTAGCCAAGGAAAGGGGAAAATATTTTTTCTCAATATAATCTTTCCTGGACTTCAGAAACAGCTGCGTTCCAATTTCCAAGAGCTGGGATCTCATGAGGAGACACTAGTTTGCAAATACAAATTCAAGTTTTCCATGCACAAAATGGAGGAGCAGGGAAGCAGGAGGGGTGTGTGTGTCACTGCATTTGTTATCGTGTAGACACAAACCAGGAAAACTCCTACATCCCCAATTACAGTGCCTCAGTGTTATCTGGAAAGCAGATATACTACCTGGGAAAACCTGAATTCGGTATATTTCACAAGCAAAAGAAACTCTCTAAGTGCATTTGCCCTATTCCTAGAAATAATTATTTTTGATAGCTGAATCCAGAATCCCAACTGTTAGGTGACCTAGTATAAAATTACATGCCCCCACTTTTCTGGATGAAAATGCTTTGAGATATCCCTGTTGTTAGTGTTAAGGACTTGAAAACATGCAAAGAATTTCAGGATAATACTGTGTGGAAGAATATCCTTGGCAAACAAATACTAAAAGGTTTCTTCGCAGAAAGGCTTGAGACAAAAGAGGTAATAATACTTGTTTGGTGCATGCCTTTGTGTTTCAGAGGGAACATGAGAAGTAATAGCTAGCAAAAAGTTCCTGCCCACAGCATCAAAATTAACAAAGAAAAAAATACCCACAGATAGCCACAGACTCAGTAGCCCATTAGAATCCTTAATGTGAACTGCGGTTTCAATTTAAATGGGACTTCTGTGTTTTATGAGGAGATGAAACAAGACATGGCTATACCTGACAAACAGTGCAAGGAGGGTACACATGAAGAGGTATAAAGATGAAATGTAGGTGCATTATTTCAACAGATGGTAACAGTACCACAGCAGCATGTTATTTTTTCCTTAGTTCAAGAACACAAACATGAGTAATCAATCATCACTGATTAAGTAATTATGGTACCCTACATGTTATCACTTATCTGGAATTCTTTATCTGCGTACATAACAGATCATCTTGTATTTTTTTGCATTCAAAAAAATAAAAATGCACCCCACTGCACTGCAATCCAGCTCCAGGTTGTAAAACAGAACTCTACATTACTATCAACCTTTAAGCGCTACAATTTACTTTTTTTTTAACAAAAGCAATTGGTTTCCAACAGGCTGGATAATAAGTCTTTTGACCTGCATTCTTCTTTGACCCATTAAGGTCACCCCTGTGCTCGGGCACATAGCTGACTTAGGAAATGCCTGCAAGTCCTGCATTTCATCTCCTGCCCACTCAAAATAAAGCTTTCTTTAAATGTGTCTGTACGGGTCCCTGAAGACCAGGGAGGCATCCCTGTAGTGGGCAATGGAGGGACAGAAGCTTCTGCCTTTATTAATGAATGCAGACCATTATGAGTCTGGCTGGCTCCTGCACTGTTCCCAGAAGCATATACTGTACGTGACTTAAAATGCTAGAATATTGACACAAAGCGAGCTGGGCACCCCTAAGGAAAATTACTCCTTGGATATAATGTAGGCTCGTAACAGCTATTAGAGTACAAAATAAAACCCTCCGGGATCAAACTGACATATACCGCATTCTACCTACTCCTCAAACATTAGAAGAATTTCTTTGTGAAGGCATTCTCAAGGACAGCATTAAACTGACTTTTGTAGCAATCTGCAACAGCTTTTTGGCTTACAGCTTTTAGTACTAAATCTCTAGTTTGAATCAATATAAGTACTATATCTACCACATTAATCAATACATTTGGTTCAATACACGTTCTATTAAATTATACTTTCTAATCAAGATTTTCTGCTTCTTTTCCCTTCTTTTTTATCCCAACTTCTTATCGTGTACCACACTTTTCAAACTGTCTGCAGCTAAGAAGAGGATGTTGGATTTTCCAGAACCAAAAGAAGGCTCATGGAAAGGCAAACCCAGGAAAACCTAGCACAGGATCATGGTTTCCAGAACTTTGGTCCAATGCTTTGTTACTTATCCTGATTGTCATGACCTCTCATGCAGAAAGCTCTGTATTGGACACCATTGAAATATTATACCATGTGGAAAGTGAGGGAAGAGGAGTATTAAGTGATAGCACCAAAACCAAATAAATGAACCTTATTCAGACTAAACTATAAAAACGGTAGCACAAAAGCTTATTTTTCACACAGTTTCTTCAGATTTGTGCTGCTTCAATATTGCAGCACGGAGTTTCCTGTCAAGGCCCCATTATATTGCTGAAGGATTCTTTCCTGGTAAACTGTAATATGATTATACTCAAGGATTGAATCGATGAGTTACTTAGATTTGTACGATACTAAGATTAAATACAAACTATAAATTAGGATATAAAAATATATTATTCAGTCCAGGTCTCTGGGGATATGTGAAACACTGGGATAGAATATGTCTCCAGCAATCGGAGCGATCTACACAGCTACAGTAAATGACTTTCCCACACCTGTGTTAGATTTGGTGGAATGTGGCTGTTCTTCATAAGAAAAGAATATGAAATGCAATGTCAAAATTATAAACGTGCATATTGCAGGCATGCAATGCATTTGCCACTGCCTTACAGATCAAAACCACTGCACTCATGTCCCTTGCTTACAGTCAGTTTCTCTTTTCCTATCTCCATATAATCATTGTGAACCTGCAGAAAAACTGTTGCATTTTCTTTTGACATTTAACATCATCTCACTCAGCTCACAATAGTGTCTATAATACTTTCTAGATGACACTATGTCACCATTGAACAAAAAGTTGAAATAGCATAATAAAAGAGGAGAACAAGAATTCATAGAATTTAAAGACAGAAAAAACCCATTAGGGCGTTTTCTCCACCCATCTTGCCAGTGTTGGATTATTGCCTATAGTGTAATTTCAAGTGTTTTGCCCAGTCCAATTTTAATTAGAGCTTCCAATGCTCCTCCTGGGAGACTATTTCACAGCTTCACAGACCTCAGGGTTAGGAATTTTTTTCCTGATGTTCATCCCAGGAGAGGAAGAGGCTCAGCCAACCCCAAATCAGACATGAAACCAAATCTGCATAGTGAGGAGCTGGTTTCAGTAGAATATCTGGGCCATTTCGAAGCATCTGAAAGCAGTAAACTTACTTTCAATGCCCCAACACTTTATGGCACTGGGTCCACTGCTGCTACAAGCAATTAAGAACATTCAGTTATGTGGGTTTCTAAGGCCCAGTTCCTGCATAGGTAAAAAAATAGTATAGGTGGGATTTGGGTTTCTGTACTAAGGATAATAACTTCTATAGTGCACTTCACCAAATGAATTAATTGAAGGTTAGGGTCATATCCAAATTCATTCTATGATTCTATAATCTTTAATTGCACTGACAGAGCATACATGGACATTCAGATTGTAAACATTTCTGTCTTTTTTGCATATGTGAAATACAAAAAGAACAACTTCAGTTGAAGCTGATTAACAAATGAGTGATTATTTCCCCTCTCAGACTCCACCCTTCCTTTCATAAAACACCAACTGCAAGAGATTAACTCGAATTACTGTATCTGCAATGTTGGAACTAACAAATGTTTCTGATGTGTTTCATCCCAGGAATTACAATGCTTCTGACACAAATTAATATATATTCATATTTCAGTGGTCACACTTATGCTGAGTGAATGAGGGAGCTAGAAAAGTGATGTCTAATAGTTTTTTATAGGTGAAAAGTAGGAGGCTGAATGGAGACTTTGGAGTTCTGGAGAGAACAGAAAAAGTCCAGGCAAAGTGTCCCTGCCACCAGCATCTCCAGGACTGTAGTGCAGCTGGCAGAGCAGGAGGAGTAACAGTGAATTTATAAATACACTAAAGTAAGCACGGAGTTTCATCCAGGCCAAGTTTGCTCACCAGCACAGACCTAACAAAATACAGTCTCTGAAACTTCAGATTCCCAAGGAAATTGATCTGAACTAAACCAGAGCTATTTCCACAACAAGAAAGCGGCCAAATCCCAAGAGAATCTGTGTTCCCATAAATACCATTTATGTGTGATGAGTTGATGTTTACCAGCCTTTGAGAACCAGGTCTGTTCTCAGACATGTTTGCCAATTAAGTGGTCATCTTAGGACATGACTGACCACTGTTGACAATGATAATTTAGGAAAGTCTACACTGAACTGCAACCATTCATATAAATTAATTCACCTAAGCTACGTGATTTGATATTATGCTAATGTTTCTGAAATAGCATGACTGGTAATCAGATTTTATTCTTTATCATATTTATGTAAAATTCTCAGTGTTCTGGTTTTTCCACTCAGCATTTCCAGCTGGGCCAGAGAAAAACTACCTGTAAAAAAATCTCAAATTGAAGAGCATGTTCTCAGGGATGCAAACTGAAAATTAAAACCAAACCCAAACCAAACCAAAACCCCTGATACCTATTTTTCTTCAGAGACTTCCCGTAAGTCACTAGCAAAATGTCAATGATTCCTTTTGGATTCATTACTATATGTGAGTACATAGATCACAGATTTGTTGTATGGAAAAGAATGACATATATTCCTGGGTACAGCAAATAAGGCTTTCATCATTGTCACTAGAAGAGAACAGACAAACACCGATGCCTGTTCAC
The DNA here is from genome assembly GCA_013397075.1 of Rhabdornis inornatus. Taxonomy (NCBI): domain Eukaryota; kingdom Metazoa; phylum Chordata; class Aves; order Passeriformes; family Rhabdornithidae; genus Rhabdornis; species Rhabdornis inornatus. Next base: position 1,959,283 of record VWZS01002632.1, on the reverse strand, counting down.
CATCCTTGCACCTTCCTCATTATGAGCGTTGGCAGGGGGCTCCCAGCTAAGCCTCTGACATAAATCAGGGTTGCTCGAAAGCTGTTTTAACCTATGGTGCCAGGAAATCACCTCCCATAAGCCTGCCTCACCCTGTCTGCTGTTCATTGAAATGCAGTGAAACTTGCAACAATGTCTTCCATTTCAGGCCAGGTGTGCCTGGCTGCAGGGGAAAGGTGTGTGCACTACCCCATAAAAGAGAAAGTGATGGGGAGAGGAGGCAATAGTCTGGGCATATTCACAACAATTCTCCAAAACTGGGAAACCTATCTGTTCTTTTATATGGCAAAGGGGCTGTACTGATAATCAGGATCCAGGTTTAAGTCTTGTCTAGAAAAACAAGGCCTTTGTGATACTGCAAATGTTTGAAATTAATATACAAGCATTCTCCCCCAATAAGAAAATTGTTCATTAAGTGGGAATAAAAGCTTAAACAAAAAAGGCAGAAGGAGGCACTTCTGAGAAATATATCAAAAGTCTTATTACTTTAGAATATGGTTATGGTTACCCTGGTATAAATTAAGAAAAGCTCCACTGAAATCAAGGGAGTTTGAAGACAGGAACAAGCAAGCATAGAGCCAGGCCTTCAGGGTTTAAAACAAAGTGAATATTGCTCATATACTGATCAATTCTTGCATACCCTCTGCAGAGGCCACAGCCAGAAGCTTCTTCACCCTGTCTGACACAGCAAGCAGAACCCAAAGTTGAACAAATACAGATTTGTCTGCAGCTATTGTATAACAGAGTAACAGGGGACAACAAGCCTTGATAGGCAATACTGCCTAATAAGATATTCAGGGATTAAGTCAGTGTTTTACAAGACACGTGTTCATGGGCTAGTTGTTGCTCTGTTGTTTAATTTTTTCTTTGTTATGTTTAATTTATCATTCTAGTGCATTCTAAACCACAACATCAGTAAGCAAGTTTAAGTTTGACTGACCTCCCCTTTAATATCCACAGGCAGCATTTCTACTTTGTGCTCTGATTTCAGACACCTTAAAGACAAATAAACCTGTGGGGGGGGGAGAGGTAACAAATCCAAACAATAAAAACAAACGCCTTTGTCTGACAATATGTGATCATCTTATGTGAATACAAATTTGCCTAGCTATGAGTGAGGAACTGACTCCTGGAACTGGAGCTATGTTATGCACAGATTCCTTTATAGGTCAAACCCAATTAAACAAACTGCTACTAAATATTTAACAGTTCAGTGCAGTAATTAGTGACAAATAATGGAAGCTTAAACTGATAATTGCACAGAAATGTCCTGTTGGAAACATTACATGTTCCTTACTCCTCCTCTTTCTCTCATACTCAATGAATCCTGATCCTTTTCAAGGATTAAACTGACAAATGAATCTGGATTTTATGCATAACTATTTGGTCCGCAATAAAGTTTTCTATGACTTGCAAAAAGGAACTTTCCAAGGGGAATTCTTATTCTCAAATTTCCATTTTGGGTTCTCTGCTTTTAAGCAGAGTAATTACTAAAACATGAATTGATTTCAAATCTTCAACCAACCTGCAGGTCCAGAATTCAAGCTCCTGTCCATAGGATTCAAAAGGTCACCCAATTAAAATGGGGAAGCACACAGAGCTGTGATTTATATGCAAAGGGCAACCTTTAAAACAATGATACTTTCCAGTTTTCCACAGGTGCATGTACAAGAATCTCTTTGAACAAAATTACAAGTGAAATTACAAGTTTCCTGATACAGCCTGAAAGAAAAGTGCTGTAACTTGTCTGCACTCCTATTATACAGACAGACACATCCCACACTTGTATCGATCACCAAGTTCACCTCCCTACCTTCCTGACATAGCACTGGGTATTGTGCTTACCAGGTGACATGGGAACAGCCTGGAATCTGGATTCTCCACACATTGCCAGCTGGTGCGTGGGGCCTTGTACAACAGCACCTGGCACACTGGAGGTACTGGATCAGCCCAAGATGAACTCACAGTGGCTAACAACATTTTCGCTCAGGTGAAAGCAAACCCTGAACAAGCCCAGTTTAAAATTGGCAAACTTTCCTTTCACATGTGGAAATCATATTTGGAAGTTATCCATCCCGCAAGCATACATACATACACCCAGTTAAGATAATGCAGAAGTGGATGGGAGCGTATGTTGGATCCTGAAATCAGGAATGCGAATGGAAATTTGTCCCCTTGTCCATAGTATGTCAATTTTAGACTGTGCAGGATAGAAAAGGAAAAGCTATGGTGCTCTGCTAGCTCTCCTCCTCTTCTAAAAGCTCCAAACTCTGTTACATGCTGGTGCATCTTTTTCCTTCAAGACAGTTTGCAAGGAAAGCCAGATTGAGCAGATTTGATGGTAACAGCCAAGGATTTCTGAGCTGATAAGCAGAGGCCCCCATGGATTTTGTGCTCTGACTTCCTTCACAACTAGTTACTGTGCCAGCCCATCTTGGACATCTTACAGTCCTTATTCCTACAGCTCTTCAAACAAGGAATAGCAGGAACTGGGACAGTGCTTATGTGGCAGGCTTGGTGTGTGTGCGAATTACAAATCTACTGCTTGGAAAAGAAACTAAGGACAATTTTTATCCCTTCATAGCTGGTGATTAGTTAGACAGTTAAGAACCCTATATTGAAACGTTTTGTTCTTAGAGCAACCTCATCTGAGTTTCCCCCTTTTAAGTCCAAGAAACTCCATGTTTTAAAGGTGACTTTTAGAGAGACTAGAATGCTATTTTGCCCTTTATAACAAAGTCATTCTCTAAATTTTGTGAGGACACACACTGTAAATCAATAAATCTGGAGCATTTACTAGCATGTGGTACCAGGACAAGAAAATTTCATGTTTGTCATTGTGGTTGTTGGTTGTAAAATGCAGTTTGGATTCTCTATTGTCTTCTGTTTTCTGGTTTGTTTTTTTTTTCAATTGCATTTGTGTAAAAGAAGTGTGAAATGTGACCACAACTAAATGGAAGGAATTTCACTCTCACTTTCTCCTGCTTACAGAACCTTAAAAAATGGGGAAGGCAGTGAAGTCCAATTCCTACCATTTAATACTCCTCCCCCAAACAATAAGTACCACACAAAGAAGCATCCTTTCATGCCTTTTTCCTTCCTCCTTGTGAGAGATGATGTATCCTCCTACCAAATGTCATTCTCTGAGGCTGGTCATTCTGTGTCCTGTCAGACAGCTGGCCAGTGACGTGTTGCAAGTCAGACATGTCATTAGCTCCTGCCTTGACCCTATACTGACAGTGGAAGAAACGTCCCCACCCCTCACCTCTGGCTTTGGCTTGTGATGCCAGGTACTCCTGTCTCCTTGGCTAGCTCCTGCAGCTGCTGCTTTCACCCCTCATTGCCCATTAGGGCTGTTTTTAGCATGGCAGTCTTTGGATTGAGCGAAAAGAATCACATTTACAAGGAAAATAACTGGAGACACTCATTTGCTATCTACATTTAGTGTCAAGGTATCTGAAACAGAGAACTTTAATTCCTTTACAAAAAGATGTGCTGTAGCTGTGGTGAGGCTAATCTATAACCCTCATGATTTTATGTAATTTGCTACTCCAAGTTAATTTTAATTCATCAAAATAAAACCCTTTAAAATAAAGGATTAGCTTGAACCCAGAAAAAAATTAAAAAGCAAAATCTTTGCAATTGGAGGGCAATTCATCATACCACAATGCACACTTACAAAAATTCAAAAGTTAGCTATAAACAAGTACCCACAGCAATAGTGCCATGTATAAAGGGGCAGGCAACAGGAGGCCTGCTTTCTAATAAGCCCTCAAAGGAACCTGCCACACAGAAGTGGCACTTATTCTAATTTAAAGCTCTCACAGTTACTTTACCATGGCAAAATTTATAAACTAATAACTTTAGTAAACAGCCTGGCACTCCAAACAAAGACCCACACAGCAGTTCAGAGAAAACAGCTTTCTTAGAAAGGTACTGTCTTCAACAGTGAGATAAAACATTTTTTTTTGTGGGCTACTCTTACAGTCCCTGATGTTCAGTAACAATTCTGCACCATTCCATTACATCTGTACTGTCACTTCATTTGTGGTTTGTAGTCTATTGTCCCCACAAATCTTTTTAGCATCCTAAGGCATATTACACACCTGTATATTTGTGTCGTGGTCAGCTCAAAGAAAGAAATACTACTGGGTTTGAAAGAGCCTACTCTGGGTCTGTGACCTCCCTTAAAGTGTGATTAGTCAGGGCAGTTTGCTTTCAAGTTGTCAGTTTAAAAACATATTTAATATTTGTAATTAAAGCCCACATTCTTTTTCATCTCTATTAGTTTTGATTCTCAGTAACTGATAAAAATTACAAAAATTATACTGTTCTTCATTTATATACATGAAGAAAAAAGAAAATCAGAAAGCAATAATAAGAGCTAAGCAGGAAATTACAGAAATCTCTGTAATATATGTATATTGGATTTTTTTTTGTTATATCCTAAAACCACATCACTTTGTAGAAGTTCCTTTTCAAATCAAAGCGATACTAAAGTAAAACAACTGCAGGCAAAATTTCTAAGACACGACGCAGTTTGTGTCAGAACGCTCATCACTTCAGGCTGACCTGTCAAAGTATCTCGGGAAACATGGTAAAAAGACAAATCTGCAAGTTTGTAGAAAACTTTGAATGATAAGAACTTTGTGCTGCTCACAAACCATGGAATGCTGTGCTGTGTTAGCAGAGCTATACTGGCTCCTACAGCAGATGCCCACCCCTTCCTACTGCTTCTAGACACACCTGCTCAGGCTGTGCTCCTAAGAGCATTGAGGGGGAGCCAGCATCAAGAAGCTTTTATAGAAGAAAGCAGAAAAATAAAAAGTTTGTGCTTAGATCAGTGATGTGGAATTGAAAGATCAGAATTTAGTACTGTGCACAGACACCTGATGTCAGCAATAGAGCTATGTCATAAATTTGGTATGGGTGAAGTTAGCAAGATGACATTTTCAGACCTTGACAGGCAATTTCTGTCACCTGCATTTTCAGGAGATTCTCAGCACCTTGCAGAATCCATCCCTGCATCCAACCCACTTCCTGGGGGGACCCAGTATTGTCTCAAGAAGCCTCTTTTTAGGCCTTAGGACTAAGGATTTTGGCCACAGGGCTTGTTTTTCCAGAAAAAAATGCATTGTCAAGGCAATCTACAAACTCACCAGAGAGTAATTTCTACGGGTTTTTGAAATACCTCTTTTCACAGATATATTTCCCTATTAAGTTCTGCACAAGAGTCCAACATCTGTAGAGACTTACAATTCTCTGCTAAATTGTGTGCATTTTCAGATTAATTCCTACATGTTCACTATATATTATCGTAAATCCATGTGGCCTAAACATTCAAATCATGGGCTACCATAGTCCTCAGTGCACGTTAAAACATTCCTAACACAGCCTGAACTTATGCCAGCTCATAATAGCCCCATGGGATTGTTATACCAATTAAAAATCCCTGGAATTCATTGGAGTCTGAGACATGCCTGTGAGGACCAAAAGGGAGTGATACAGAACCAGCTTGCAAAATAAACAGGATTTGCTGCATACTGAGGGAATCCTTGGCTGTCTGACTAAGGTACCTTTTATACTGGCAGGGGATGCAAATTGGAGCCTGAGGATCTGCACTTTCATTTTCAAAGCTCTTTGCAAACATCAACCACTTCACCTTCACACCATTGCTTCAAGGGAAGTAAATATGTACAGTTCCAACATCTTCTGTTTTCTGGAGGTGCAAAGAAGCACAGGGCATTTTTACAGTCTCTCTTCAGGCACAAAAGGGAGCTTTTGACAACCTCTTCCTTTGTGGGCAAATGAGTTTCTCAAGGCCACGGAGGGAATTGGTGGCAGAACAGGGTTTTCTGGAAAGATCCTACTATCCAGCCTGGTACTGAGTCCACCCTGCCTAACCTGCAACACACGAAAGCAACTTGCAGAATTCTAGCCATACACTGCTTCAATGTAAAGGACAGATTACTGCATGTCATCCTCCATAACCTCTCCTGTAAGAGGAATTCTACACGCTTCCCTGGGACCTCCCCCGTTGCTTCCCCTCCCCCCAAATGGTGGCAAGGTTAGAGACAAGTTATTTTCTCAATGCTGAAATTAAAAATGGCTCTGTGTTTTGCTAAACAGTCCTCTGAAGCATGGGCAGCGTGTGTTTGTGTGTGTGTGCGTCTGAAAAGGACCCCAATGAAAGGAAGGAATGAGAGATGCTAAACAATGCTGTGCAAAGTTGCAGACTGTTCGGCTACGGGCCAGAAAATGAATCCAATTTTTCATTCTGTCATTATAAATATTTCAGTGCAAATGGTACTGATTTTCTGCAACTGTGGTTAAGCAAAGGGCCTCCGAGTGAATATTTAAGAGGGAAAAAAAAAGAGAAGAAGAAAAAGAGGGAAGGGAAAAAAAGAAAAATAAGAGGGAGGGGGAAAATTAAGGTTAGCAACCAATTAATTTCAAACTTTCAGTGTAAAAGATTCTGGGAAAAATTCTACAGTGATGCAGTGTGTGACTCGAAGGAGGGAAAAAAACATTTACTCTGCTCTTCTTCTGACAGTTTCTCATAAAATATCTGCAGTCCATCTATCTTTTAGTACTCCAGGCTCCTCTGGAGAGCAGAAAATAGTAGTTTAAAGCTCACTTCAGTGCCAGTCTGCGGGAGATTGCTTTCCACAGGACCCCTGCTGATGGAGGCCTAGGGGAAGAGGCCCAGGAGTTATTCAATCAGTCCAAGGCTCTGGGGCGGCCAGGGCTCCTTTGAGGGCTGATTATAAAGCTGCCCTCCTGTTGCCTGCCTCTGAACAGAACGAAATGAGCAGCCTCTTGCTGAGCAGATTCTGCAAGAAGGAATTTCACCTGTCATGGAGTTTGTCAGAATTTCAAGATTTATCTTGGTGCAAAATTAATAAAATACCAACTAGGATTTCAGCCTGACTACTCAGCTGTGTCATCTCAAAGTGATCTTTCACCTAAGAAAACCTGGACACAGAGCTACTGAAGTCATTCTTGCCCTACTTTTGCTCAGGAGCTTTGGTGGATGCTACAGCTGAATAATAAAATGATTAGAGGTGGATTTCCTGACAATTACACCCAACGTCAAGTACTGGGTGGGTGCTACCGTCCGAGCTCGTGACCTTCCACCTTACTTCTGCGGTTCCTAAATCTCCCTGGAATAGCTAGAAATCTGAAATAGAAAAAGATCATTTCTGCAGTTTATAACCTAGCAGGTCCCTTATGGCAGCACATCTGTTAAGTTCATACACTGATATTCCAGGTCTGGATTTGATTTATAAGTTTTAAAGGAATACAAACAACAGACTACATGAGATTACATCCAGTGAAACACTGCAAATTAATATTGCCGTGACAGTCAAGTACATGGTCTTTTAACCATATTCTGAGTTTAATGTTGTGGTAAAGTGCCAGGTTGATAAAGCATCATCTAAATCTCTGTGAGCTGAGTGCAATTCTTTCAAAGCTAGACAGTCTCACCAGTCTTCTGACAGTGCCTTACAGCAATAATAATAATAAAAAATCTTCATACACTACCTGTTTAGTTAAGACTGTACTAGCTTATAGCACTTGGTGACATGAATTTCAAGTCTCAGGTAGCAAAGAAGCAACTTGCAACCTGCAAGAGAGCTTTTCAGCTGGAAGAGTAGATCAACTTGAAGAAAATAAAATTCAGCTGATGGGTAAATAAATATTATTCAATTTACAATGCCGTTGATTTGGACCTTGACATGGAGAGACAGAGATCCACTGTACCAAGAAACAGTTAAATAAATTTCCCAGCTTAGATTGGGAAGAAAGATGCATTTACCATCAACAGCTCTTACCCTGAGCTGTGACAAATCTGTACTGTTCAAAGCTGTTTGCTGTTTGAAGTAACAAATCTGCCTTTCTGTCTATTTGCTCCCCAGCATTTTCTAACAGGAGCTTAAAACAAATGGTAACATATCCTTTACCTGCCTCCTCACCCTTAGATGACAATTCAGCATTAATACACATCATAAAGCCACCTTTACCAGGCACTAGTAGTGTGACAGTTTTAACACCAAGAGATCTCACAGTAAAGGGGGAGAGAGAAAGCACGCAAGTGAATGCACAGATGGTGGGAGGGGACACAGGGTGCTCTCAGCAGGTTACAGTAGAGATGCATTAACTCCACAGAGGGATAAGGGCTTCCCACCAGTACAGTCATGAATTATAACTGAGCATGGGAGTGAGTTCTTAGTGCCTGTCTCACAGCAAATATACTGTTCCATTTTCCTGCACAATCACCTTTCACCTTTACAAATGCAAAGCCAAGCAAAATGCACCGCTAATATTTAACAATATCCCAGGTTCTTTATCTTACACAGCACTCATCTACACACAGGAAGTGTGGGGGGAGGCAGAGTATTCACTGACACAGTGTATCCACGAGCAAACTTACACACCCATGAGCGTGACTGTGCCTAGTGATTGTCCTGCAAAATGAGACTACAACAACACAGAAAAACAACCAAAGCTGCACATAGAAATGTGTATAACTCAGCAGTATTGGTTCATGAGAACTGAATCACCTCCTTCTCTCTTCCTTTGTTAACTGGGTGGAGGACACTCAATTTCAGCTTTGAACACAAAGGAAGTTCAACTTAAAAAAAAAATTACAAACCTGCAAAATTCCACTCTTTTCCCATCCAAAATGTTTACACCTTGGTTTGATCAAAGCACGGTGAAACTGACTCAAATAACAGGTAGAAATGCTAAACCTAAAAGCTGTTCCTTCTGACTGGGGGACATACACATTATTTGCAACATACACTTCCAGTTGTGTAGCCACTCTGCACCAGAGTCTTTTCCACTCATGTTTAGAACAGAGTGGCCCAATGATGCTCTTACCCTGCCAAGGACAGCAAAAAAAAAAAAACAAAATAAAACCACCAAGAAAGCAAACCCTCCCCCCCCAAAAAAACCCAACAAAAAAAACCCATCGAAAAACCAAACCAAAACAAAAAAACAAAGTAAAGGGAAAAAAGGAAAAAAAAGAAAAAAAAAAAAGGCACCACTTTTGAGCCAAGTTTGCTGTTTACTGGAGTGTCTCTTTATGAATCACTGACCACACCTTGTTTTCCCAAACTATCTGCACCTCCTCCCTAGGGGAATTCATCCCCTCCCAGCTTTCCTCCTACTCAATGAACCTATCAATGGAGAAAACTTGTTATTTTTGGCAGCTGAAAATTTGACCAGTATTAAAGGATTCATTTACCATGCCTTTCACTTTTGTTTAAATCCTCAGTGTTCCCGTTCTAAATGACAGCATGGCAAGCATTGCTTTTAAGCAGTATTCATCTTGCCTACCACATCTCAGCCTTTCACAGACGGCTGCTCTCTCTCCAACAATAGAGCCTTACTCCTTTATAGCTTGAGGGCAGAGACTCTCACTAGCTGTAGACTTGCTGCAAGTATCACAATAAAGGACACAAATGTGAATTTCTTGTAAAATATGGGTTGGCTCTGGAGGTACCTTGCTTTAGAAAACTCTGTCAAGAGCAAACAATACATCTCTCTCCAAAATGCACAGCAGCCACACAGTTGAAAGAGCTTTTCCGAGTGATCTAACATGTCAATGGAATCAGGATGCTTGTGAATTTTACACTTTTCTCCACTTTAGGTCTCTGATCGATATTTTAGCTTCTGTCACACTTAATATACTCAATGCTGGTTTGGCAGCATGTCTTATGGAACTTAAAAAAAAAAAAAATCCCTGAAGCTTGAGAAGGTGCTCTGCAGTGGAAGAAGGTAGGGTTTGAACTAAGATCTTAAGAGGTAGCAGTTTTGCTGCTACCAAATCCCTGTACATATGCTTTGGTACAATGAAAACATGGAGGAGTGAGGATGCTGGGAGCAACCACAACCTTGTGCCAGTGCTGCGGAGGGAAGTGGGGGCAGACCTGGAGCTGCAAACTTCCAGTGATAACCGTGTGCCACCACTCGTTGGGAAGTGACAGGACCAGTGGAGAGTGGAGCCAGGAATAAGGAGGTTATTCATGGAGATGGAGTGAGGGGGGCCAGCAGCAGGGTAGGGGGAAGGGAAATCAGATTTGCAGAACTGGCCATGAAGCTCCTCAATACACCATAGCTGGATGCTTCATAAAGTCACACTGATGGCAGTCCCGGAGATGGCCATCTGTTGTCAGCTCTGGGCCAGATGAAAGATAATATAATGGCAGCTACTGGTAGCTAACAGCAGGGCAGTTGTAGGAAGGAATGTGTCCTAGAATGAAGAAGTGGTGCTTCCTGTTTAGCACAGAAAATCAGTCATTGATATCAACTACATTAGCAAGAAATTAATGGATGGACAATTAACAGAACTGAACTGATCTAGCAGGGAAATTATTCATATGCAAACAGAGTGCTTATTTCTTCTGCTTACTCCAGGTGTATGTGCCAACTGATCTGACTAATGGCAAGGTGTAGGCTGAAACATTCAGGGCACAGATGATAAAACCTCATTTTCTGCAAAGGGCAGAATTCCATTTCTAATGATTATCTGTGGGTCAGGGAATACATTTACTGCTTTCCCTGCCCTCAGTCTATGACAGGACTCTCTGATGTTCGCTGAGGTTTCTGTAAGGACTGAGGGTAGAAACTGGCCTTTATGTAATAACTGAACTTCACCTTATTATTACCATGATTTGTTTTTACAAGTGCCTTATCATTATTACCAGCATCACTCAGAAGAAAAAATGTTTGCCTTCCCAAGCACTGTTATTTCTATCTTGTTTCTTTGTCCCATAATCTCCTTTCTGCTTCTCTTCTACTCCTCTGCTTTTTGTTCCCTTCTTCTTCTGCCTTTCTGTGCCCTTTTCTTTCTGCAGCAACTTTTCATTTGCTTCTTTAGGCTGAAATCTCATACACCTCACTGTTCTATTTGCTAAAAAAACCTCAGAAATTATGATTTTAGTGCTGACATCACCAATATGTTTCAGAGACAACATTTGCTGCTTTCAGACTGGAAACCATTAATTCAATTTCACATTTTTGCGTGTCATAAGGATTTGCAGTCATAAGGATTACAAACTGTACTATATTTCCTGATTCTGCAGAATCTATTCAATATAGACCATATGAGTCAGTTTGGAGAAGAGATGCATGGGTTATTTTTTTAAATAGGTGCTTGTATTTTACAAAAAGAATACTGCCATACAAGTGTATAAACAGGAAGAAACAGGCAAAATAGGGACATATATTCAAGCACACAAGCTTTTGGCTATGACCCTATCCTCTAGTAAGAGAAGGAATGTAAATTTTTGCTTATTTTTGAATAGGTACTTCATGAGGGTTACTCAGGACAGTATATTTACTTTTCAGTTCTTTACCATTTTATTGTTCCTTAATTCTGAATTTCTTTTCAAGATTAAAATCTGTATTTAAATGTAATATCCATCACTTAAGTGCTGTACTGTCTTTGCCAATTAATTCTGTATTTTCATCAATAATATTACTCAAGCATCTGAAAAAGCAAACCCATAATTGTGATTCAATTGCTTCAGAAATTTAAGGAATGTTCTCACAGGGAGTGTATAAGGGATGTTGTGAACACCCTTATACACCCTTATTGTTTCCTGCTTATTTACAGGAAAAAGTGTAGAAAATTTCACAGGCTGACTGTGTTATGCAGAGTTACTCATATATGAAGTATGTGGAGACAAGTAAGATACATTAAGACTCAGCTCATCTTTGACAAGCACTATTTAGTGAAATCAAAATGGTCCTGAAAAATTCTGGCACTTTGGGCTTGGTAGGCTTTGCAATGTGGTATAAATATTCATGAACTAATGAAGCACCCACAGGGAGTGTTTACATTTGAATAGGCCAATCAAAGGCCGGTGAACTCACAAGCTCCAAACCTGGAAATTTCTTATTTAGAAAAGAATTACCGCATGAAAACCTAATGTGGCCATAACACCCCTCAGTCCCCAGGAGGGAAGGGGCACTGGAAGGGAATTCAAAGAATTTCTTTTTGTATTTAAACTTTGTTTGACATTGAAGCAAAAGACTTGCAGGGGAAACACTTAGAAGGTATGTCCTTAAAGAGTGCATGAGTGCCTCCACCATGCTTCTCTTGATTGCCTTCTTGAGAAAATTTGCAAAGAAAATAATTCTCCCTTCTAGGCGGAAAAAGTCTCAAATCTCAGGAACATAGGTCTGAATTTTTTAAATCTTGAAAGACATGGAAAGATAATGCACATACTGGTGCATACATATCTATCTGAAACAGAATGCACAGTAATGGCTCAGGACAGAAAGCAAACCTGCAATGCATGCAGCTCAGCCTAGTCCCCTAAAACACAAACATTAATTACAATCCTAGTATCTCTGGAACACATATTATTATCATTATCCTCACTCACAAGATGGAGAATGTGCATGGTTATGTGGAACAAGTTAGTGCCTGACCTTAGAAATGAATCCAGCCCTTCTGACTGCTAGGCATTTGCTCTGAGAAAAGCAACCTGACTGCCTGCTAAGGACTAGGGCCAACATTATTGAATGTGATACCTGTATTTAGGCATCAAAAGTGTTTTGTTGAAACTTTAAATGAGGCTATGGCTGCTCAGCACCTATGCTTTTATCAAGGTTCCTAACTTCAGGCATTTTTGACCTGATTTCTTGATGTACTCAGCACCAGCATCTTGCCCTGGCCTTATCTGCAGCTGGAGGTGCTCAGCACCCTCTCAGAAATAGGCCACTGAGTTTGAAAATGCTGGCCTAAAGCTTTGACTGTTAATTGGATTCCAGGTAGGCTTCTTTTTAAGAGGAGCTGACAAAGTTATTCCCTGCTGGCTCCTGGCCTTTGGGGCCTAGAAAGCCAGCATCTATGTTCCACTCCTCACCCTAAGAGCTTGGGGACCTAGAAATGCCGAAACTAATCTCCAATTTCACTTAAAAAAATGTTTTGAGGTCTTTTCTTTGTGAAGAAAACATCCTGCAGGTTTGAAAGTTTTGTGCCTGTTTTTGTGTAAAGAGCATAAATTATTCACAGTCTCCCCTGCTGTTGGGACCTACATGGTACACAGACTCAACTACTGTGGGGGCAAAACAATCCTAGATGGAGGTATCTGTGCCACTGCTGCTATGGCTGATACTATTCCTACACCAACCTCTTTCCCAGCTGGCCCCAGAAGGCCTCTGCCACAAGGAGACAACCCCAGCCCAGGTTAATTAGCAGTTTTCTCTAGCTGACCCCCAAATGAGGGAACATAGTGTTTGAATCCCAGCTCTGCCACTGTCTCCACTAAAGGTCTCAGTCAAGTCTTTAGTTCTTGAAATAGCCTAGAGCTTGCTTAGTTCTGCTCCAGCTCAGGTCAAGGGTATTTTAAAGGCTGCTTTAAAATGTTGAGTTTTTGGGAGTATTTTTCAATGCTGAGATCTTTAGGAAGTTTAACCCTTAAAGAAGTGAGAAAGAAACTAGAAGATTAGTTTCAAGCTAACCTTGGAACAAGTAAATGGTAAAACTGGAAATCCAGAGAAGGACTCACATTTAGCTACATAAAACTTCAGAGACTCCTATACTGCCTCTGTCCTGCTTTGTTTCAGCGTCTTGTACTGGGAGCTAAGAATGTTCTCCTGCTGTTTGAAGCGACATGAGTAACATCTGCTATGAGTGCTTCATTCTTTCTTTTATCCTTTCCCTGGGGAAGGAGCTGTGTATCTTGTTTTGGTAGAGCTCTGTTGCTGTGGTTTGGGATTTTGGGGAAGGTTTAGAAATCTACATGCAGGTATATGTTTGTATGAGAAAAGGGAGCCTTTGGCACATGTAGGTGCCTCCTGCTCTTAAAAGCATAAGTTGAGGACATCTGTTGTAATACTTAACTGCTGTGGAAGTTTGTTCCGTGCTCTCACAGGCCAGTCTGTGAGGAAGTTCTAGCTCCTGAGCAAAAATCTTCAGCTCTTTGATAGAAATGCTCACAAAGCAGAACTTTGTCAACTAGCACATTGTTTCCAAATGGGAAGAACTTCTCAGGTCATCTCTGAGATGTGCTTGACCCAGTCCACCGAGAAAATTAAGGACTGAGTCTTAGAACACAAGTGGACAAACATGTAGGAAGGCAGTATAGACAGCAAGAGACCTGATTGAATATGCTCCTGGTCTCCTTTGCTACCGAGGGCCAGTGCTGCAGCTCTCTGTATTAGCTGGAACGTCCTACAGGCTGATGGCTTCATGCCCAGGTATTCTGTGCTGATGGAGTCCAGATGGGAAGCAGCAAGGGCGTGAATCACTGAGGCCAGGTCCCTTTTGAACAGGATGAGAAGCAACTGCTGATCCAATTATTTCTTGCCCTAGTTTTCATGTTTCTAAAGTGGGGACACTTAACTACCCCAGGGGCAGCTAATTATTAATCACAAGAAGTTAAGGAAATGTCCTAATTCCCCAAAAAGAGATATCATTTTTGTATCGGGCAAAGTGGTTCTGAGATCATGTAATCTTGGCTAGCATCATATTGAAGATTAACTATCATCACTGATAAAACACTGAAAATAATGTACAATTATTCATCAGTTCTATTGGATATCACTACTTCTCTGATCCAGCAACATCTGCATAAAACTAATGTGAATTCATCCATTCACTCTGGGTAACAACCCACAAGGGTACCTCATTCCTCCTCACAAATGCCACAATATATTGTGTCCCTCGAAGTGTGCAAGGCTAGGTTGGACGGGGCTTTGAGCAACCTGGTTTTGTGGAAGCTGTCCCTGCCCGTGGCAGGGGGTTGGAACTGGGTGATCTTTAATGTCCCTTCCAACCCATATAATTCTGATTCTGTGAAATTAATATTAGCACTGGAAATAGGAAAGAAATGGTTACTCCTCATCAGAGACAAGAGAAGCACAAACACCAGAGCAAACATCTAAGCCTATGTCCAGTAAGACTAAGGCAAAAAGGAGCAGGCACTGGAAACAGCATGTGGGCGGGAAAAAGATGTCTTAATAGGCATAAATTCCTTTATCATAATTTAATGAAAATTCAATAATAAACTAGTGATAAGTTTACTTCCTTATCAATTAAAAATTCAGTATTATGGATAATGGATGGAGGACACTGTTTTGGTTATATCCACCCTCTACAGAGAACTGAATGGTCCATGTGTTCAATTAGAAGATTTTGATCTTTTGGGGGAAATCTAGGCATCCTATAAATGCATTTACCTTTCAGCTTACTTATCTGATACTTAGACATTGTACAAGCCTATTTCAGAAAAGCCCTTATTGTGTTAAGCATGCCTTATTAAAAGCTTTCTATTTTAAAAAATAAACATTTTTAGGGACACACTTTTTCAACTCCTTTTCAGAAGTATAAATATACCATATAGCCTTTTAAACACGTAAGTACAAAAATTCACAACTTGGAACACTCTTAAAGCATAAACTTCTAACTGTTACAGAAGGTTTCCATTTGCTTCCTCCATATGCAGGTAGTATCTAAAAAAGTTTAAAGCTGGTTCTGTAGCTATTGAGCACAAAGGCATTTAAAGGCAGTGTACGGAGCACAAAGGAAGTGTCAAAAGGATCTTAAAACAAAGAGCAAATTCCTGTAAAATTTCATTATTTCAACTTGAAGGTTGAGCAATACACTGAAGGTTTGATTTCCAGGACTGGTCATTTGTTCTCTGTTCTCACCGGAATGTGGTCCTGTGGGACTGTAGCAAGCATCTGGAGTGAAATAAGGGAAACTTCTAAAGGGAGTCCTACTTGATTTTTGCATTGAGAAGGTGAGATGCACATAGTATAAGGGGATTCTCATGTTCCTATAGGCTATTCTTTCTGAACACGAGGCAGAAAATGCCAAGTGAAGAATCACACTGGGCCAAAGACCAAATTAAGCACCATTGTAATGCATATATCTTCTGTATACTTGAATTAATTCCCTTTAATTATCAGCTGTACCATGCATGTGGATAGGACTTCTATGCTATTGCATTCTGCCCTGCTCTACTTTGTTCATGTTTCCACCCTGCCTTTCCTACAACCATGGAGTGCTGACCCTGCTTTCTAATCCGACATGATCAGCATGTCTTGTGCATGGGAGAAGCACATTAGATGCACATTTAATTTAAAAAGATGCACATTAATTTAAAAAGTAAGGAACTGCTCTTGACAGAATAAATATACAGCTATGCTGCAAGCCCCAACACACGCCATGCCAGCGTGAAAGGGTAGAGAAGCATAACCTGGAGGATAGTTGCCAAAGATTCCACTGCTTTAGTGGTAGATAGCCTGAACAAAGCAATGCCTCCTAGAATAGGTTTTAAATGAGAATGGGCTGAATATCAGTGTATTTTCAGCAAGAGCAGACCCCAAAGCTCAGTACCTACTGCTCTGCCTGAGTGCTTTGCTGCCCTTTCACCAGGGTAGGTAACTGGAGGTAAGAGCAGAAAGACAGTGATCCCAACAAACGCAAATGATGGCACAACATTTTTTAAAAAAATAATGCATCCTCCACTGAGGTAGGGCTATCCAAGTTAATTAAAATAATAATAAACATGATGAATTAAGTGTATAAGTAAATTAATAGCTCTTCCTTTTTGCAAGTGTAGATAAGCCAGAGGAAGGCTATCACTAAGGATGGAGATGGGGTCTAGTAAGAGCCTTCTGCAGCATGGAACTACCAAAACACTGTCATCTAGCCCATGTAGAACAGAGTTTCTCTCTGTAGCTAAACCCTTTTGTGCCCTTCACTAGTAAACCAGATGCTTCAGTTATGTTGAAGTTTCAATGAATGAGGCTTAGATGGAAAGAGCAAATTCTGTTCCTTAGTCTTGGGCAGGAATAAATTTTGTGTGGAGAAACGTGGTTTGTTTATTACAACAAAAAATGAACGCAGCTGCTTGGGAGGCAATGTGTTTTGAAATGAAAGTGTATTTTCAGTGGGATAGACTTGTTAGGAGGTGATTGTACACATCATAATTACACTGTGTGTGCTTTGCATGTTCATAATTCAGTTATCTATTCTGCTTTTTAAAATCCAGCCCTAATTCTACTGTTAAAAGTAATTTTTACCTTGTGTTCCTGTTTCTTTCTTTTCATAACTATCTTTTGCATACCTGCACCTACCTTCCTTCCTTCCTTCCTTCCTTCCTTCCTTCCTTCCTTCCTTCCTTCCTTCCTTCCTTCCTTCCTTCCTNCTTTCTTTCTTTCTTTCTTTCTTTCTTTCTTTCTTTCTTTCTTTCCTTCTTTCTTTCCTTCTTTCTTTCCTTCTTTCTTTCCTTCTTTCTTTCTTTCTTTCTTTCTTTCTTTCTTTCTTTCTTTCTTTCTATCTTTCTTTCTTTCTTTCTTTCTTTTTCTTTCTTTCTTTCTCTTCTCTTCTCTCTCTGCCCTTTTGTTTACCATTAATAAACAGCATCATTACAAATCTGACAATGGCCCACAAAAAGACATTCTTTGACCCTATTTTTATACCCCACCAAGTCAAAAGAGAAATTATGTCTACTTCCCTCTCTGCCATCACTACACTCCTACTTCAGTGCATAGCTTTTCACAGTTAAAAGAATACATTTATTTTCCATTTCACTGCTTTACTAAATGTTTTATGGGTATCAAGCAGAAAAATAGGATGTCCATTTCTCTCTCTTAGAGAATACCTTGAGCTGCAACAACCTACAGTGAAAGAATCCTGAAATTCAGCTCTGTACCAGGTGGCTTTCTGCCAGCACCTTTTTGAAGCAGCGTGGGTTGAACCACCTGCAATTTCTCTTGACCTTCTGTAATTCCCATCCTGATGATAAGCAAGTATCAGAGGAGGTCATGACAAGTACAGCTTTGAACTCAGCTATCAAAAACATAATGCTATTATAACCCCCAGGTAACAAGTGTGGTACCTGCAGCTCTGTTTGGAAGAAGAACTTCTGTGGACACTGTGTGCAGTCATAGATCTTGTCCTCTTGTCCATGGGCTGAGAAAATATGCTGCTGCAACTTGTTTGCTTGGACAAACACTGCAATATTAGACAAAGAACAAGTTTTACATTATTTCATATTGTAAGTGAAGTGTATAAACAATCTCTCAATAACATTGAGCAATTCCAGGATGTAAAATTAGGCAAGTGCATTCGGTTTTCACCTTACACTGTTGCTATAATGTGTACCAATGAATGTCATTTATCTACAGAGTGTGGTTCTTCTTCTAAAACAAATGAATTGAAACAGATTCGTGGTGTAAGGGAAAAAACCCAACAATTGACCAAGAGAAAAAAAAACAATCCTGTCAGGACAACCAATGAAGATTTCAAGAATAAAGTATCTGAAAATGCCATTTCCTGTTCAGAATTATTTCTTCATGCTTACTGCATTTTGATTGAACACACACAAAACTTATTTCCTAGCAACCAACAGGTTTGAAAAGCACAGATGCCAAAGTCCTGTTTACTCTGTGTGCCTAAAGTTAAAGCTAACAAACAGCTCTGTATTTAAATGTGTTAATGTTAAAAATTATATCCCACAGCTATACTGGGGCAATGTCTATAAATGTGAAACAGAACTGCAGGTAAATTCTCTTTGGATACTTTAAGATCAACTCTGCCTACACACTGAATGCAAGGGTTTCAATAATATAAACATGTTCAATTTTAATGACTACAAAACAAGGCCCTAAGACTGTGTAACAGTTTACCTAGGAGACATACTATTAATAATTAAATTGTATATGCCAGAGGCAGTGTTTGGGTTGGCAGCACTGACTTCTGATGGATGCCTGGTGCACTGTGACCTAAAAAAGTTTGCATCTACAATATTAATCTGTATAGGCAGGGAAAGGATTTATTAAAGATGCTGGCATTTTACTTTGACTCCACTCCTAATCATTAAAATTATTCTAATTGCAAGGCAACAAAAAACATCAGAATATTGTTCTTCTGAGTCATACATTTTAATCACATTTCTCATTACCCTGGAAAAAAAAAGATCAGATTCCATTTTCCATATAAAACTTATATTGGTGATTTTTACTTCTTGTTAATATTCTAGCAAGATGTGCTGAAGTAATTTAATGGCATATTGCTAATAAAGCATCATTGTTTGTGATTAATGCTCACTGTCTATTTACCCCATCAGCAAAAAGCAAGGAGTATTTTGCACAGATTGGAATCGACTTATCTCCATGCTCTTTAACATATTTTACAAGGCTATTGGCTCAGAAATGGAAAGATTATTTTTATCAGGGATCTTGGTCACAGGAAGAACCCCCAGTACTCTGAGGGTTGGGTACTCTCAACATATGCAAGTTTTTATGTTGCATTTATAACACCCCAAACTTGGAAACTGAAGATCCATGACATTACACTAAAAAAAAAATCACACCATAATGTATAAACAAAAACAAGGAAAAAAAATAGTAGAATGAGTATTAAAACAAAGATCTTGAAGAAATGCCTAACTGAAAAAATTATTGAACACAACATTTTACAGACAAACTGTGGTGGTACCCATGCTCAGACAAGCTGTGCAATGAAGAGGAGCTATGTATTTTTTAAATTTTATAACCCACAGAAATGAATGAAACCTGAACACAGTGAGGTAATAATCATCACCAGCCACTGTATCTGAAAGATGAAAAATTCAAATTTAATTTTCCTCGTTAGCACTCGCTTAGGTTTCACTGGGCGTGGAGCTGCCAAACAAAGAGAAGTAAAATGAAGGTATTAAAGGGTCTATTTGCTTATCAATGAAAATCCTTCACTTCCATTAATGGAAAACAGAAACCTTGAATGGCTTCCAGAATTAGCATGCAATTGATGTTTGAATACCCAAAGTGTGTTTTGTCATGTTTGTGATTATCTTTGATTTTCATCTTTTAAAGCAAAATTGGGAATGCAAGCTACATATTAACAGTCATGTTTTAGGTTATCATTTTATGAAATGTTCCATTAGAAATACCTTAAAAAAACTCACAACAACTCAGTAGGCATCCTTTTAATGTGTTTTCATTTCCAACAACAGCATTTTTCTGTTCTTCATTATGGCCCAAACACTGCAGTGTTTAGCCCTACTGGGTCAAGTTATTTTCTCACTTGGGTTTTACTACTGAATAACACCACTGACTCGGGGAGTATTATTCCACACTTGGACTTGTGTCAGGGGAGAGCAGAACTTGACTTGTGGCAAGACAGCATGGTTTGCTCTCTAAAGCACATTACAAGGGTGTTTCTTCTCACCACAAGCCAACAAACACACGCATGTGGGCTTTCTTACCCCATCAGAGGAGAATGCTGCTGCACGGGCTATGCCTGGGAACTGGGGCCAAATCCTGTTCTGAGTTTTATTGGTTTAGATGAAGCATCTGCAGCTTTAAAGCACAAATTTATGGACAATTTTAACCTTGGCAAGTTTGAAACACAGAAGTAATGAACGTGATACCGTGGAAGGTAACAGACTATCACTTCTGTAATTATAAAAAACTCAAACTTCCGAGAGAAGAGCTTGAAATGCACTTCTTACAGATGGATGACTGACCTTCCAAGGAGCTCAGCTTTCTAAAGGATTTCTAATCAATATTACTAATGAGAAAAATGTAGTGTTCCCTCCTAAAACTGACCTAAAGCCAGCACACAACGTATTTTTTCAGGGAGTTCTGCAAAGTCGAGCTAAGGGCATGACTGGGACAAGCAGTGATGGGCTCCTACCTGTAAAGCACACCGGACATTTGAAGGTGCCCCCCATGCCTTCAAAGCTGTGCTCTATCAGGTGGCACTGAAGTTTGGCAGGAGAGTCGAATGTCTGATTGCAGAGCTTGCATTCATGGTTCAGTCCTTCATCTGCAGGAGAAATCAAAGGAAAATTGACATTCACCACAGCCCTTACAAAGAGAAAGTCCAACATAATCTGTGAACTGGAGAGGCTTTTTGTTTTCCTGAGCTCAGGAAACTGGATGCCCCTCAGCACCTATGATTGCTGAAGTGTTCTCTTACCCAGAATATTTCAGAATATCCAAAGCTTGACTGGGCATTAAAAGCACAGATTTTCCACTTACAATTAGCACTAGCAGGAATGCAGAACATTAGCCTTCAGGAGGAAATGATGACTATGACCTGAAACATCATTTCTTAGCAGAGCCACCCAGTCACGATGAAGAACATTTGCAAAACAGCACGTGAGGAATTTAATGCTGATCACACATCATCCTGACTACCACGGGTAAGAACTGTGAATGCCGTTTTTGGCACTCTGGCTGAGGTGGAGTTTCTTGTAATAACCAGTGTGAGAAGGGTGGGTAGTTTATACCCTCACATCACTCCGACTCCACATTTCAGTCCTGTGGGCATACATGAAACCTTTTGCAAGCTGCAGGATTTCAAACCTCCCTTTCTGACAGTCCTGGATTTTTTTCCCTCTTTATTTGCATTTCTCTTCTGAACAGCCCAGAAAAGTCCCCATGCGCCTTCCGACGTGGCTTTCCCGTCCACGTCCTGTGGCTTTAAAACCCTTCCCGCTCCCCGCCGCTTGTTCCTCTGCTTCCTCCCATTGTCCTCCAAGGCCGGCTGGTGCCTGGCACCAGGCTCCCTTCCTGAGGGTGCTGCAGGATTCATCCCCTCCGCCATGAGGGCAGTCAGTGGCTGTCCTACTTAGAAACAGTTGCTAGGTAAGAAGTGGCTTCCAGCCCTGCTGCAGAGGCCTCAATTCCCAGAGCGCCGCTTAGAAAAGGTCCTTCTGTATGTCACCGGTGTGCTACACGAGTAGCATTGATCTCGCAGGTAAATACTATATCTGCTTATTAAAAAACAAGCGGGAATGGAGCGCTTGGCGACTGGCACGGCTTCCTGCTGTTTCCAGCTGGGAAGGAGCGGTTTAGGAGAGCGCCCTGCCCATGCCAAACACCTAAATGCCAGGCTGCCAACCTCCCACCGGACACAGTGCTGCCTGCAGTGACAATCAGCCACTCTGGTGACGGGCATTCGGAAAGATGGTGAGAGCATGGACGATGTTTTACATCCCACACGACAATATGGTTCAAAGACAACACGACATGATGCTCCTGCAGCTGGGTGGGGCCACACTCCTGCCCCAAATGACCCTTTGTGACTTACAAGAATTGAAAAAAAATGTCAGTGGTAGCACCCAGCTTTTGCTTCTTGTCAGTCCAAAAGCTAAATTTATCCTTTGTGTAAGTCATGGCATCTTTAGTCAAAGGGAGGGAATTAGACCCTGTGAGCTAAGACAGGTGGTGGTGGCCATTCTGCAGGTGGGACTACTGAAAATGACCATTGTGTGGTTTCTGTGAGGTGTCAGAGCTCTTCACAAGGAAAAGGGACAGATGAAACCCAACAAGGACAAAGGTTTACACAAAATTACATCATTCCTATGCAGATACAGAAAACTGCAAACTTCCTTTCCTCTTTTACCCAATCCTTCCAGAAAGCAGTGTTCAGTGTTCTTGACCACCTCTGTTGCATATAGGTAAAGCCTTGTAAAATAAGGGCCTTGCTGCAACTTAGGCTAAGTAGAAGGGAACTATGGGAGAGTGACTCAGCTGGAACAGGGGTAGAGGGACATGAGAGAGGTGCTATGTGATTGCCACAGCTACATCGTGGTATACGATGCTTGGTTGGCTTGGGCTTGGCGTGCCTTAAAACGATGTAAGCTGTTAACCAGCTAACTGCTAAAAAGGTCTGTTTTTTTGCAATAAAGCAGCTCTCCTTTGCACCTGCCTGGGGACTCTGTGTCGCTCTGTATAGTCACATACCTCTATATGCTGCAGAGCTTTTAGAAGGTGTGAAATGGAAGGCCTGCTCTGAGTGCCAGCTGAAAAATGTTGGTGGTCCTGGCAATCCCCTGCCCACAGACTGTTGTTGCTGAAGTGCCTGTCTCTGTTACCTACATGAGACAGAAGAACTTGATTCCCGCCTGCCTGACCAGGCACCAGTTTATAGCTGGATCCACTGAGGACAGCTGCCAACACAAACTCAGGCAAAGGCTCAGGTCAGTCTTAGCTGTTTTGACACCATAGCCCCCCTGGAGAGACTGGAATATGGCAGCAATAGGGCACAGGTTGCTGAGGTACACATCCCACCCAGCCACATACACTGGTAGTCAGGTACAATGGCTGATAAAATTCTTTGCAAAAGACTCCCAGGGGAAGGTTAAGGGTGGGTGACACTTTCTCGTCTTGTAGGTGACACCTTTTGTAAGTCTTCATAAAAAAATTAAAAATTATTTATCAAACATATGCTAGTTACTTCATTAGCAGGGAAATTTTTAGTGGATTATCGGGAGTTCCCTGGGATTTGGCATTTTCAACCATCACTGACAAACCCTTCCAGTGTGTTCTGTCTTTGCTAACCCTGAGAGAGGACAAGTACAGCCCATGCAAGCTCCACCAAGGGGAGCATGAAGGAAAAGGACCTTGCATACTCCAGTCTTTAGATTTAAGAGACACAGACACATCCTCCAAGGCAGGTTGTAAGCTATGTTCTTCCAACAGGCAGCAACCCACAGCTGTGGGCAAAGCTGCAGAACAGCATCCTGAAAAGAGGAAGAGGGTTCAACAAATATTATTTAAATGCCTCTTCTTTCCTGAATTTGTTAATTAGTTATGAGGACTGTACAGACTGACACACAATATTTTTCTTATATGCATATCTTTGCCATGGTCATTACTGAACAGATAGCTCTGGTGATGGTGAAAGCTCCCCACAATAGGCAGTTACATGATAGGAAGCCTGTAAGGTGAAGCTTCTCTATCAAACTGTTTGTGCTGATACACACAGTCAAAGCAATTAGGACAAAGGGAGCTCCATCTCAGGGTCTTCCACAAGTCGAGGTGAAGATAATCAATGACAATTCTCAAATCACAGAGTTACTGTTGGCAAAGTGTAAATGAACCATGCTAATCATTCTTGAGCATGGGAACACAGAACCGGGAGTTCTTCAAACATTCCAAGGAAGAAAGACTTCCGAAAAAGAAATATTTTTATATGATGCTACAGAGAAGGCTATTTTTTGTCTTTCTATTACCTTAGTTGATGAAGAAAAAAGTAGGAAGAAAGGCATGTGCTCCTGATGTCGAAGCAAGACTAATTTTAATTACACAGAAATTGTACTTGTTCAAGAAGACCTGAACCCCATTAAATGTGACCCTTATTGTATTTCTCATATTACTCAGATCCAAGGTGATCTCCTGGTCAGAAACATCAAAATCACTTTGATTATTCTATGTTGCAAATATGATTTTCCTAAAGGCTTATAAACAGGGTTTGAAAAATCCTCTCACCCACTCGCCTGGGGCAGATAAAAACCTCCCCAGGCAAGAGACATCAATTTGTGCAGAATCTAAGCTTTCTCTTAAAAATAAAATGCTTTTAGTCTCCAAGTTCTAAAGACCATATTTAAAATAAGACTACATTTGTATAACTAACAGAAGAATATTCTTCCTGTGTCCCGCTGTTTTTACCCATTTTGTGCACATCATCAGGTTTGTTACATCCTTGGAACAAAGGGCAAGGTTCCAGTCCTTGAATTCAAGAAGGTGAGACCAGTTATAATTTAAATTTAAGGAAGACAGCTAAGGGTACAGAATTGGCAGAAGAGTCAGGAGCGCTGGCTTCCATTCCAAACTCCAGCACTGACCTACTCTTATCACCCTGGGCATGACAGTGTGGCCTGTGTTTCTCAGACTACCCATCTTTGAAGAAGAGGTGGTAAATTTTAATTTCTACTTTAACAGGCTGACCTAATTACTATCCCTTAAGACTTTTAATACAATCAAGACAGTGGAGCTGGAGAAGAGTCCAAGACTATCTACCATACACAGAAGACCCAGAATCACTGCCATCTGCCTTTGAATAGGTTTAAGATTATATTTCTTGACACACAACTTTCCTGGATCACACAGCACTGTGGAAGGATGAGGGAACAAGGCTTCGTCCCTGTTCTTTTCTCTCCATAGACAATTTAAAAGCAGGGCCAGCCTTTTATCTCCTACTGGCATGAAAAAGACAGGATATGGCAAATCTTGCAAAGGTGCCAGATGTGGAAAGAGGATGCAAAAGGCTCTGTTTACACAGTGGCCCCTATCTAGCTCTCCATGTTTAGCAAACAATTTGATAGGGTGCTATGGAAGTGCAAAATATGATATCATTAATAAATAAAGGGCTAGTGAAATGTCACATTTTCAGTTTCCATTTGGGATAAATCTGAAATGGAATGGAGTGTCAGATACAGTCCAAAGGGCTCTCCTTCCCTGCAGAACAGAGCTGCTACTCTTTGCTCTTACTCAGGCAGAAAAAAAATTTAAAAAAAATTAAAAAAAAAAGTGCTGAGCAGCTTTAAAAAATTCAATCAAAATAATCTGCTCTTTGGAAAGGTGGCGGCTGACAGTAATTGGAAAATACTGTCTGACTCATTTATTAAAGTGAGATTCAGAGTCAATTGATTTAATAACCATTAGAATATTCTATTAAGGATATAATAGGTTGGCACAGCCCTATCTTTTATTAAGAGTTATAGGTAAGAAATAAGCAATGCTATGGAATTTTAGACAACTGCTGTATGGATTAGACTAAAAATATGGCTTGCAAAATAGGTATAAAAGCAGCAAGTATCAGGAGGAGGAATAGGAAAGTACATTACAGTGCAAATGAGTTAGCCGAAGGATGAAAAAGAAATGAACCTTTAATATAAAGTCTGCACTTTTCCAAATCTAACAGAAAACTATGCATTCTGCATTCCCTGGCGTGGTACATCATAAAACAAGTCAGCACGTCCTTCACATTATGGGCCCAACAACGGCATGAGGAAGGCAAGAACAAAGTACCCACTGTACAGCACAGAACTGGTGCTTACTGTTGCCCTTACGTGGCTGGGATATGAGCTTGGACATGGTTAAGACCTCGCAAGATGGATGGGAATGGTTTACCCACTGCTTGCAGTCAAATGAATTTGATGCATGCAGAATTTCTACATAAGTAAACTGCTTTCCATTTGCAATCTTTATTCAGATAGTGGGAAAATGTAAACATGAATCAATTCCAAATAAATGCATTTAATATTCATATAAATGTTTGATATTTACACAAATATTAAATGTTTCAATGAAGGCAGGTAGATTTTAATTGAGGTGCAGCCCATTACTTCAGCAACTAACATGACAACCAGCTATAAAAGCAAATATAATCAGTCTTCGTGCTGAGCATATACTCATGTTTGGGGATCCTCTTTGTATTGGCTACCCATGTACTGCAGTTACTGAACAACTTGTACAGCAGGCAGGATGCTCCCACTTGCACCTCATCCAGAGCCAGCACTCTGGATGACCTGGCCCAATTTGTGTGACCAACTCAAGGCACAACTTGTTCATTTCGTGGAAGGCCCTGACATTTCAATATACACTTTGAACAAATGGAACCCTTTCAGCAGCCTCTAGACTATGTGTCCCATGTTTATGCTTCTTGCTCTTCAATAAAAACAAAACTAGAGCAGCTACAAGCAAATATTCACTGGCTGACTTACATGCAGCTCTTAAGTCGTAACCACTGGGGGCCCTCTTATATTGTCTGATCAACACTACAGCCATTACCCAGCACCAATTTGTAACAGTTTATAAGTAACTCTTTCTCTTATTCACCCTCGAGATTGTCCAGAAGGGTCCTTGTGCCTTCTTTGAATAAATCTATATGTAAAGGTCCTAGGATGATGATGTCCTCCTGGTAAATCATCATGAGGCTGGGCCCATGCTCAAAAGCATCTGCTAAGAAGTCATGTAAAATCTGCCCTCCACACACAACACAGGAATGAAATGGCCTGCAGGCCTTGTATTCTTTTTTTTTTAGGTCTAAAACATGCACAGCTCCCACATTCAGTGTATTTTCTTTGTAATTTTTTTTCCAAGCAAACCATGCCCCTAAACTAATTTCTCCTTCTTCACATTGCTTTCACTCTTCCCTGAGCTAATTCTGCAGCACACATTTATAAGCCAGAGATCTGAGGAGTAAAGAAGCAATGCCATGGATGACAGCTAACCCCTCGGCTACAACATCTCACATGGAAAACAGGGGAAGGACAAAAAAAACCATACAACACTCTAATTTCCAGAGTGTACAGCCATCCCTGCTTCCTAGCTTACAGTGCTGTGCTTACCTGCATCTTTTAAATTCTACTGGCCACACACCTGCACAACCATCAGCCTCCCTGTGCCACTTCAGACAACCTCATTCCTGCTCAAAATTTGCTCTTAGGGACTACTGTAGCAAGTATGTGCCTGACATGTACCTTTGCATGCTAAAGAACAAATAACAGCTCTTCCAAGCCTGGAAGCTGAAATGGAACAGTACCTGAAGTCTTCAGCACCCCATTCATAATTTCTCCCTGATTGTACTAATGCTTCTGACATTTTCAATTCCTCAAACATTATCACAACCCCTCAAATGAGAAACACGATCCACCACAGTGTTAATTTTGGAAGCTGACATGGAAAGCATGGGAATATAAAGGTGGAGACAGTAAAGGCAAAGCATACAGCTGATGTTTGCAGCAGGAAGAATACAGCTGGAATTTACAGCTGTGAGAACAACTGTCATAGAAAGCCAGTTTTTGTTAACGTCCTAACTAATGATTCAGTCCTAGTGGAACAGGATAGAGGATTGGATGGAAAGATAGAAGTACACTTGTGTTTCTCCTGGACTGTCCAGGGCGAGTCACCCCACGTTACGAAACAGGAAGGCAGGGGAAAGAAATACCCTTCTTTCTCACTCACCCTCTAGGCACAGTTATCCTGCACACCTTCTCTCTTGTGCCACATACTACTGCTCATGTAGATGCCTGCATGCTGGTGTGTGTTTGTCCTTAATACCACTTTTAACCAAAATCTTGATGTTAGCTGAAGAAACTCAAAATGCCAGGCTGCATCCCAAGCAATGTCTTTCCCCTTGCTTTTTTTTCAGTTCAGAATGATTTTTAGGCAAGACTCTGCCCATGCCAAGGAAAGGTAGACAAGATCCTCGCAACAATTCTAAACTCTTGAGTCACCAACAACTGTAGCCTCTCAAGGGAAAGGTAGGGACCAGGCTATGACACTGCCTTGAAGAATGCTGCCTTCAGCAGCAGGAAGAAGATGGGATCTGCACTGTGCTGCTGAGACCAGGCCACGCTGATTCCCAGCAGCACTGGGTAGGAAGCTTTACTCAAAAAGCAGGAAATAAATCCTACAGCCTTCTGCGGTGTACTGCTAAAGCTACAGCAAAGGGTGCTGATTGATGGAGCGACATAGAGCTGGGATCCACCTCCTCAATTAAAGCAAAAGTTCATCTCTCCAGGGACAGATTTTGAAATTAGATCTGCTTAAGGGAAAGCCAGTCTACTGCATCTTTCATTCCACTGTATTTTTGTCTGAAGCAAGGGATGCATTTCACTTCACCAACTGTTCACTTTTTTGCTTGGTTGCACTCACTTTGGCTGCTTGTAAGTGAACTCTTCTTACCACATGTGCCTTGTATGTTCTATTAAAGCCACAAATTTTCTGGCTTCAGTGAGGCTGGATGAAAATAAAAGAATGGCAACTGGCAGGGTCTATTTCTTAATAAGTGTCATGTATTCAGCTCAAGTAAGAATGATTTAGATACAGCAAGTCCCCTCTCCATCAAGCAACAGCATTTTCTGGGCAACTGACTACCAGGAGAGAGTTCAGGAATTCTGCAACAGTGTTACTCACCACCTGATGGGATATGCATAATTTGCTACTCCCTGTCTGTAACTGTACCAGAAAATGGTATTAACATTTGTTCAGAAAAAAAGGTCTGTGTTGCATCACATATCCACACACATTACAAGGTTACACTCCCTCATTGCAATAAACTCCCATGTGATGGAGCTTATTTTGGAAACAATTTTACCATATAAAAAGAAATCTAAACCAATAGGAATAAACTGAGTGGTATGAGTTATTTGTAGACAGATGATCCAGCTCAACATTTACCTTTTCAAAGAGTACTTCATGAGTACTGATTAAAAATTTGGTGACTGATCCTTCAAACACTGGCATAACTAGCTCAGGAGAGCAAGACTCCCATCGTTCTAGACTCCTGCCTAGGCTTTTTGTGGGACTAAATTCTTCTGAAGTGCAAGGTTAAGCCCTCCATCCCCTCACTACACAGTGAGATAGAGACTATTATCTGACTTTTACAGATAAAGAAAACATACCCCAAAGCTGCATCCCAAATAGGGAATGAAAATATTCTTACTAAAGCACAGTGGTGGAAGAATCAGACCCTGCTTCATTCTCTAACCATTATGAATGGCTAGTATCAGAATTAAGGTTGGAATTCAGTTCTTCTTTTTTCTCTTCTGTGAGCAAAGAGCCTATTTCCAGAAAAAAAAAACTTTTAGGATCAAATTTTCTTTAGTTAAGTCAAATTGCAATTTGAATGGCTCAGAGGTTGCCTGAGCTAAGTAGATATTAATGATTTAATCAAACTGCAGGGGGAAAAATAATAAAAGTGTCACATTTGTATTCAGAAGAACTAAGCACAGTAAAAATATAAGTAAAAACTTTTTGCTTATTTATTAATTAATTTTAAAAAAATCATTCAATTTCAGTATTCTTGTTTATTGCGTAGGTTACAGTTTTGTTTTCTTGTTCTTGCTTTCTGGTTGGAGAAGCAGCTTTCTCTGTTATTTGTTGTTACATGCCTACTAGTAATGACCACGTCTGGGTCTTCTGGAAGACACTGGTCAAAGTACAGGTATATCTACTTTTAAGTTTTGCACAAAGAAAACATGAATTTTTAAGGTAGGAGAGGATATTTCATGTTGCAAAAACTAAATGCAAGCTGTTCTAAATTTAGTGGTACTGGGAAAACATCTCACATGGAAACAATCGAAGTGCCAATATTAAATCTGCACTACAGTGGACCAGCAGTAGAAATTATGTTTTGTACACAAGTCTCATCAGGTATTTCTTTTGTTCTGAATATACAAAAAGGGTCAGAGTTGCCTTCTTTCTTTTGGCATGAAGCTATTAAATGTCTGGAAGATAAAGTCTCTAAATGATGAAATGCTGTTTATCTACAAAGAATTGCCTGCTTATTCTTAAAAGATAGGGAAGAAAAGAGAAAAATGGAAAAAAAGAGTAGGATAGGATAGGGCTTTCCTGTCATATTGGATATTTGACCCAAGAGCATGAAGAAATAACAGTTCTTTTCATATTTCCTAATACATCAGATAGTATTGACATTTTGTTGTTCAAATCTTATTGCTATTATATCAGTCAAATATTATTTGGCATCTTTTTACATAGGTGAGGGACACTGGGAATGAGCAGCAATTGCTGGGATTTTGATCCAGCTGTTCAACTAATTTAGGTGTGTATAAGCTTACTGCTTTCTTTCCCCCTAACCTCCATTTCCTCATGCCCAGCCCTCAGAAAAAACAGGGAGGAAGAAGAGGTTCAGGCTGTGAAGGCCCTCAGGTCTATGCTGATAACTGGGCATTTAATTAGATTATTTTCACGTGAGCAAACTGCTTTGCTTGTGAGAGGAGATCTCCTTGTACAGCAATGTATTAAAATGATAAAGCTCAGTTTAATATAAAGAATTATTTATATCACTCATCTGATTTAGTTTGCTGTTCTATTTAGGAAAGCATGAGAAAGCTCAATTTTAATTTGAGCTAACCTTTCCCTATATCTCTCTTTGATTCTGCTAAAAAGCAAGCAAGCAGCTTTGGGCCCACATATCAAAAAAAGACCAGACTTCATTCTAAACCTGCTCCACTCTCCTTCCCACTTTCTCTGCTGGTACTAAGACTTCACACTGAGCTGAACAAACAGCTTTTGGAATTTTTATATTGAAAGTTCTTCGTTTGGGGATAAAAGAATAATGAGAGCCAATTAGTTATTCTTTCTCTATCTGTTACATGTTTGGGGGTTGGCTTTATTTTCCCAAATTCTAAATGCCACTGTTAACAGATTTATTCCAACCCTTGATCGAACCTAATTCCTCACTGATGCAAAGACAGCATTTCCCACCACGCTAGCAATTGAGGAGTGGTGCCTAAGAACACAGCCCCTCCTCCAGTGAACTTTGATGTAACAGAATGGCAAAGTTCTGAACTTCAAATAATAAAGGAAAAAGAGGAAAAACATCAGAGTAGAAGGAGTAGAGAAGAGTTGGCTGAAAAGAGATGTATCAGACAGATAAAGATTGGCTGGGGAAGGAGAACAGATGTAGTAGCAATAAACAAAAAAAAGAGGTAGACTGAAGAGGCAAATGCAGCAGAAATGGTGAGCAGAAGCAGAACAAGGGCATGAAAGCTGGGTGCAAAGGCACAGCCAAGTCTCAACTTAACCCTCACTTGAAGTTCACTGAAGAAATGCAGAGTAGCATACATTTCCAGGCAAAGTTGGGTAATTTAGTGCAGCTCCTATGGCAATAGTGATAGATGTATTTTTACATCCAAATGTCTCAAGCCAACAAAGTTACTACTCTATCATTAATAACAATAAGCAATTAGAAAGAACAGCACGTTACAAATATCGAGATCAAACTAGGGAAAAAAATACAAGACCATTATGAGAAAAATAAAAGTATAGGCTGACAGGTCAGTATATAACCTCTCCAGATAAAAGTTATAGAGCTGGAGAAAAATGTGGCCTGACATTAAATGACTATGAGGTGATTAACATCAGTGAGAAACAAAAAAACACTTGTAAAGCTCAGAGGAAATCCGAAATGTGATATGAAAAACATGCCTGTAACAGCAAGAGATATGTGGCTGACCATTGTAAGACATTAGCCTTTTACTAAGACATACTCTAATAAATAACTGACAAGATGCATTTGCTGGCTGAAATGTTCTCCAAAAGGCCCACTGAGTTTTCACTGTGTGTGTCAGTTCATTTAAACAAAAAGAGGTAGGAAAAACCAGAGGAACTCAGCAAGAAAAGGAGGAAGACCCAGTCCAACCCTACATGTAGTGCTGTGTGTACATGCACAAGGTGCCTAGCAGTCACTGAAACCAAATTTACTTAAGCCATGTGCTGCGGAATGGGTAGAATGGGTTAAAACCCACGGGATTTAACTGGGTGTATGCCTGGAAGTCTGCACTGGGCAGTTTCCCCTCAGTGGGTTTCTCTGTAATGAGGAAAGTGAGTATTTCCAATTTTTTTTTTTTTTAATGAAGACTGAGATTTTGATGCAGCACTGTCATTTCAGGGGCTTAGGTTGAACAAGAAGTACTGAACATTGTGAGACTTGTGATCAAATTGTGAAGCTGTGAAACCTAATTTACCCAAATGAAATGGGGGACACAAAATTAATTCAGATAAATGAGGATTTTGAATAAGCAAGGGACTATTTAGTGCTTTTAACACACATCCTGGGACATAACCTCATTACAGATCAGGAGTGTTGTGCTGTGGGTTTGTGTCAGAGTGGAAGTGTCACTGACACAACAAAGAAACCAAAAATATCCTACTCCCTGATCGCTTATTTTGTGTTTCCATACACACGCTACACGAGCCTGAAGAATAATTAACACTGCTGAGAAGAAGCAGCAACAGTGGATGAGTCTCACTACAGCAGACCTCTCATCATAGCAGAAATACAAATGTACTAGTTATGGTAACTGTGTTATGTTGAGTAGACCTTTGCCCCACATTATTGTAAGTTAGAGGAGGGAAAAGGAAGATGATATCAGCATTCTTGATGATATTTTATTTATCCGCACATACTGTGGACACAGTTAAAGAATAAGCAGAAGAATGGAAGGAGACACACAAAATACTTGCAGACACAGATTTATTTTTACATTTCATCAGGGACAAAAAGGCTGCCAGTGAAGACAGCCATCCCTTTTACAGAGCAATCTCAGGCATTAAAGCCCACAAAAAAAGGAAAAAAAAAATTGAAAGTGTTTCTACAGCTATGTTGTAAAGATGCTTATAAAGCTTATAAAGATGCTGTGGACATTTTTGTTGTGGGTAAATTTTTAATTTCTTAACTTTATGAACCAATCTGACCAAGACCTGAGCATTTCATTTAAGCTATCATTTAAAAATTGTATACCCTGACTTTTTGTAATAAAGGCCAGCTCCACACAATTTTTTTCCCATCATCAATCTCTTAATGATATTAAGAAATAAAAGCATTTCTTAACAGAATGGTACTAGATATGCATTTAACTTGCCTCATCTTTTTTTTTTTATTTTAAAGCTGGAGGGCCATCATTTGGAAACCCTGATGCTGTTTTAAACAAAGCATCTTCATCAGAAACCTCACAGGCAGCAAGTTTCTCTACTTACTTGGCGTGTTATGCTTACTTGTCAGTCTTTCTCCAAACAAAGTGGGAAAAACAAGCATATGAGATGCAAAGATGTAAAGCAGATAGAATATATCCCCCAGCCCCTTCAATTGCTTCCTTCACCTCACTCAAGAAGCAATTTTAAATGTATTAAACCTGGAGGTGAGCAAAGGGATTTAACACTAGGCAGGATCTGAACAACAAAAAATAATGTCAAAGAGGAGTATTACTCCTCTAGTTGTATTTGGAAAAAACAGGGGTATTTTAGAAGCTAAAAAAAAAAACCAAGGCAAACTCACTTGCTGTGCTCTGCACCACTCTGACCAGCAAGAGCCCACTGTTAGATTTTGCAATGCGTTTTGCTATGTGAAGCATGCAGATTTTGATCCCATGACACTTTCACAAATAAGAAACATATTTTGTTGATGTTCATTTTTGTTTGATTGCTGGACTTGATAAATGATATGGGAGTGGAGAAGAAGAAAAATCACTGTGTTAAATCCTTGAAAATTATACAGCAGAAAAGGTGGGCAACCTCTGTAGTTCAGCTGGGCACCAGAAGTCAAAGATCAGAACTGGAAATAATAGCTGATGAGGAATACCCACAGAGCAGCAAGGAAACTGAGGTGGGGCAACTAAACTGAAAGCCATATTTGCAAGCCACCTATCCACCCCCTTCTCTTTCCAACATTTTATCTATGTGACTGACATACCCTTTCTCTCCCCCACCCCAAAAAGATTAAAAGACAACAAGCTGGGTATAAGGAGAAAAAAAAAAGCAACTTGAAATTGGGTTATAGCAAACAGAAAGTTGGCTGATTTACCAAAATACCAGCATTTCTCAGAAAATAAACCACTCCAAAGATCTCAGTAAAAAAGTGACAATAGCAGGGAAAGTCCAAATTAAAGTTGTTTCTTTGCCCTTAATTCACTCTGCTGGTAAGATATTACCTCATGTATAGTACATTATGTTTGAATGACACATTCTGTGCCCTCTATGCCTGAATCAAAACTCCGTCACATCATGGTAAGTCCAATATGCCTGCCAAACAACAGGTATCACCATTAATTCCATGAGAGGCCCTCATGAAAGAAGTGCAGTGTTGCATGGCCAAAGTTTCAGTGATATCTCTTCCCAGCAGCGCAAAACAAATCAATGTTGGAAGAGAAGAGTTTGCCTACAACCCTGAACACGTGTTTGCCTTTGCGCTAGAGAAACAGCAGAGAGCTAGCTAACACTGCTAATAACACAGCAATGGTTTCAAGCATGGGGGAAATATAATGTGATGCAACTCTTACAGGGTTCATGCAACAAGAAACAAATGTTCCTCCTTAGGTCGTTTTACCTCTGATAATAAGAAGAGTGCACATGGAGGGTTGGCTGATTTCAGTCAGGTGAACACCAACAGAGCACACAGCCTTCCCTGTTGGGTAAGATGCACGTTTTGCAGTGTATTTTTTAAGACGTCACATGAATGATACAGGCAAAAGCAGCTTGATTTCTCAAACCTAGTGACTGCCATTGGAAGCTGGATGTCCATCTGCATTTACACACCTTTCAAAAGGATAATCCACCTCTCTTCAGTGGCTCTGCAGAAGCAGTGCCCTTTTTTCCCCTCTGCTCCCTCCCCATGCATGTCATTCCCCCAAGCCCCCTCACTACTTTCACCCAAATATAAATAAAAAGGAAAATATGCTTCATTACATTTGCTAGCATTAATTGATGTTTAAAAAAGTCTGTTAAAAATAAAGCCCAGCAGTGACATTTTTCTTTGCTAAAGCACGATAGCAGCACATTACAAACATTACAAAAAGGTCCCCTGGTAGGATTGTGAAGTTCCACTCTGGCAGTAAAATGCATCTACTGTATGTTCCCTGATTTATTTATTTATTTATTTATATTTATTTTATTTATTTTTTTTTTAAGTGCAGGATAGGTCACAAATGCAGATAAAACTCCCTGTCTCAGCAGCGGGAAGAGAACTGGATGGACACAGTGTATTTTTAGCATTTATTTTACCCCTGTCAAATAAGTAATCCTGTTTACTGGTGGCAATGACGCTCACAGCTATTCAATCCCAGCCTGACATTTTCCCTATGGCTACACCTCTCTTGCTTTTGCATGAGTTGGGTGGTTCTGAAGGATGCAACACTATGTGCCCAGAGGTCCTTTTGACATTTTAGAACAATGCATTCATTAGGCTGCTGGTCTCCTGAGGTACAACCGGAGCAGCAGAAAAACTAAGGAACCACAGAACCCAGCCCACTCACCCATTCTCCAAGAAATCTCTCCCTATGCCAGCTGACATACTGGTTTCTGGGAAAACAGTCTCAAGCCAAGTAAAAGACTGCATTGCCTTCAGGGAAGGTGAGTATAGATGCTAAATTAGGCCTGGCAGGGTTGCAGAAGTGGGGAGAAATAGAAACAAAGGGGTCAGTTGTTTTCATGTCTCTGGTGTTGCCTACCAGGTTAAATATAGTCTCCCTTCTCTTGCCTCTCTCTGTACTTAGGGCTTTGTAAAATGTCCCGAGAATCTGCAGAATCAGGCCCCTAATCCTGCTGCTTGCATAAGCTTTGCAAAAACCTTAACATCCAGTCCCTTGAATTTTCTTAAAGATGTACTTTTCTAGACCATCTGAAGATGTCTGAGAGCAAAGGAGATGTGGGTAAGTAAGTGATTCTCTGGTTGTAACCTGTCTGAATTTGAAGAAATGAGAAGAACAGCAGAATGTACTGTCACCTGGCCTTTCTACCTATTCTCCACAGCTCACACTATATGCCAGGCGGCTGGCCCTAGCCCAGAGAACCTCACTGTGTGAGGACAAGCAGCCAGAAAAGAATGTGACTGGGAATACTGAATAAGGCACACATATTTGTGCCTGTTTTTTCTGAAACAAATAGTCACTCCAGGCAAGCATGGCAGAACTTAGATGCTGAAGAGGACACAAAACTGGACAAGGTAGAGCTGTGCAGGGGTCCTGACAGCATTTCTTCGAAGCACAAGAGCCCTGTGACAAAAGATAATGGGACATTGGCTCTGACTCCAGAAATAGGTGTTCAAAGCTGTGAGCTTTAGAAGAGCACAGAGGTAGGGATAAAGGTATCTCAACAAGGGAGCCTAAGCAGGGTTAGATAGAAATCTTTGAAAATGATCACAGGGTGCTTATACTTGATAAAGGGGTAAAAGTAACACAAATAAATGTAAGTAAACCTCATTAAATCAGTATCCAAAACCAGCCTGGTGGCTGCAGTTGTCTAGTCTGAGGAAAAATAGCGTGGTTAAAGTGAAATATAACTTGGCTTTTAATAAGAGTACTGGCTGTAGAGGTGGAAAGAAATGGAGAGATCTTTGAGATGATGAGAAGGAAAAAAGCAGTGGGATTTAGAGACGGGAATGGGTGGATTAACGGAGCAAAAAGGAGCCAAAAATAACAGGGTAGGAATATTGAGAGAGAATATTACTGACAGGTGTCTGCTAGTTATAATTATATATCTCTTCTAATGCCAGTGTTATGTTAGACTCTAACTTAACACAGATATTATTTCTGTCTTTGAAGCTCCTAATCAAAAGAGAAGAAGAAATACTTTCTATCTTTTACAGGACTTAACAATCAAGCAGTGAATGAAGTAGCTGCAGAGAGAGAAGCTGTAAAACCAGCAATGTGGATACATGTGTATTAATAACAGACACATGCATATAATTTCAAATTGCATATCGAAATGATGCTTGAACTGCTACTTAAGCAGGATTACTCCTGAAATCATAGCCAGAGCAAGTCTCTAATATCAACTTGAATGACGAGGAGTAGGCATTTTTTCCCCTGATCCGAGCCTAATGGGGCTGCACAGGAGAAGAAGAGGCAATGCTATGTGAAGCTGGCGAATACTTTTTTTGTAGGAGACTGCAGTCAGCTTGATTGTTGTGTTTTACCAGCAAAATAACTGCAGCTGCAACCAACTACAATTAGGTACTTAGCAATGTGTTAACAGGTAGCTATGCACACAAAAATTAAATCCAGTCAAGGCAAGCTGAACTTTGATCCTCAACCTATCTTTTATAAAGCAGCACCAAGGGACTATTATTTTTTTCTTAGCAGCTTTCACACTGATACTATCACAACAATTAGTGCTTTTGAGACATGCTGGTGGGATTGACAGCTTGCTGATGACACAGCACAGCCTGGAGACTGCCATTAGATCATCACTATTGACAGGTTATCTGCTCGCTCCTCACTAGTGAAAAGTTATTCTGTCTTCTGGCAATTGCAACTTACTTTTTTTTTTAAATGAAAATATAATTTTGTTTTATTCACACCTCAACTGATAACACAACTGCCCCCAAAATGTGTTTCACAAGGGGCAATCCCAATGTTTTACTGCCATCATTACAGACACCCTGCAAATATTTTTAAGGCAGATTTTCTCACTACCATATGGGGAAAAAAATGCTGGAAGAGAATTTTCATTAATCCTGTTAACTGCTGTGTAAGCTGTGAAAAAGTGTATGCATACATAGGCACAGATGTGTATTTGTCTCCATGTCAAATGTACAAATCTAAACTAAGTTGCAGAGAACTATGGTAAAGACCAGTAACTGTTGTAGAGGGAGAGCATGCTGGCTGAACAGAAGGAGAAGATGAACAAAAGTTACTCAGAAAGTAAGAAATAGTTGCTTTCTCCAGATTTGTGTTTACCAGCTGATTAACCGTGTCCAAGAATGTGCATGCATGGTCTCTCCCAGGTCCTATTCTTCCATTCTCTTCTACAGAATCTGTAATGTTTAGGAAGGGCTGATTCTCAGGATATAATTTTTTCTGTCTGAGAACATTGTACAGATGATTGTCTTCCACTCAACTGCACTCTCACAAAGTCTAGTACAGCTGCCTTTGAGCCCTCTCTCCTTCTGTGACATGAACAAACAGGGAAGACTGACACTCAGGCAAGCACTGTGGCCATGCGACTGCTGCATAATGTGGTACCCTGAAGAGGCAGGGCTTCATACATACCCTGAGCTTTCTGGCTTTATTAGTAACATAAAACAACAGCATTTAAAATATATATAATTTAGTTACTTATCACTTTGAGTTAGGTGTGGGGAACCAAAAAAAACCTCTGCTGTCCCAGATGCCCCAAGGACTGTCCCTGTATTGCCACCTGCCACAAGTTCCAGCCAGTGCTGAGCAATCTGGCTGACCCCAGTGGCCCCAGCACTCCTTCCCATGCCTCACTTCACAGCACAGGGGAAAAAAGAATTCCAAACAGCCTGGCTGACATGCTTTGAGCTCACCTGCAGTGAGAATTGGGATGTGAAGTCACTGTTAGCAGGCCTGCATGCAGTGATTTACCAAGCAAGACAACTGCTATTTCCTTTGCAAAGTGAGCACTCAGAGGGTCTTTGCAAGCATTTGGGGCAAGGCTGCCTTCTGCACATCTCTATACTATCATTGTGTGTTATATTGTGATGCTGGTACTGGACTCCACACAAAACTGAAGTAAATTCCCTGAGTGCTGGTTTGGTTTTCTCTACCAACACAATAAAGGAAGCCAAACCAAGGGCTTCTTCCTGTGTGCTCCACAATGCGTCATGATCACACTGAGCTCCCAGAGGATACCCAGCATCTCACACATGGCTCTGACACCCTGCTGAACGAGGCCCTCACAACAGGCTTCTGACTGAACCTCTTGTTTTCCAGGACCTTAGGACGGGGCTACCCATGATAGAAGAGCTATTGAAACACTAAAAAGACAAAAGCCTAAAGCAGCAAAACGCTAAATCAGAACAGGCCGTGGGCACTGGCCTCTGCTATCAGTTAGGGATACGAGGCACTATTTCACGATAATGCCTTGAGTAAAATCTCTTTAGTAGAATGAGGAACTTCTTTCTGTGGGGAGTGGGCAGGGAGCTAGAAAATGGCTAATGATTTTCAAAAGTATTAAAACAAACAAACAAAAAGTCTCTATCTATCTGTCTCTCTATCTATATGGATAAAGAAAAGTCCAATGCTTTCTAATTTGGAGAAAACATCTCATGGAAGACACTAGACAGTAGCTAGGAGCCTCTGACTGATGGCTCTTGGGTCTTCTCTGTACCTTTGATCTGCATTATGAAATGTTAATGTCCACCACATCAGGACTTGTTACATAAACATACCCTTTCTCTAACTGCTCAGTCCTGCCCATTGCAACTTCCATTCATATTATCCATTTATATTTAAATGCTGACTTGGAGATTATACCCAGAAGCACTGACATTTTTGAACAGGAGCAGCTAAACTAGGGTAAACTGCTAAATATAATTTATTGATGATAAAGAGCTTGGTTCAGATTAAATTCCAGCAATTTAATAATGAACACATTCACATCCTGCATCCGGAATATGTAT
Organism: Rhabdornis inornatus; assembly: GCA_013397075.1. NCBI lineage: Eukaryota > Metazoa > Chordata > Aves > Passeriformes > Rhabdornithidae > Rhabdornis > Rhabdornis inornatus. The sequence goes on along the minus strand of VWZS01002632.1, from coordinate 1,919,592 downwards.
ATGTATGTGTTTTCCCCTCCTCATTTAACTGGGAGAAGGGGGTCTCGGAATCTGTGATTTCCTGTTGATTAGATGTGAAGCAACCACAAGCACATATTTTTGATATCTCTATTAACAGACTGTTCATGTCTAACTGCAAAACTTGGTTGCACTTCTCTCAACATCTTTGCCCAAGACAGACCAGTAAACACAATTCCTCTCTCTATAATTAGCCTTTTCTCTAAGGGCCCTGAAGTAAGTCTGCATGCCGTAGATTTAATATCCAGTGCTATATCCATATGTGCTGCCCTTGCCTGGTCCCAGAGCATATAAACTCCCCTATTAGCAGCCTTGACTGCTTAATTATGCAGATTTTTTTTGTACCCGCCTGCCTGTAAAATTACTGTGTCTAACCTTTTTTTTCTCCCTCCTCTTTGCACCATGCTGGCCATTCTAATGAAATCGGCATAGGGGAAAGGGCCTGATTTGCAGTTATGGAGGCTGGATCGTACTGGCAATCTGTCCTTAGTGGGAGTTACAAAAGAAGTCAAATGCCTTCATCTGGTTCTCCCCTCTCATCCCCAAGGTGATTGAGTTCACTTCCTGATGCTTCCCAAGTTTTCCTCGGGCTGTCCAATCAGCGCATCCACCAGGGAGCCCAGCCTAGCTTGCAACAGTCTCCGTATCTAGTTACAGCCCCACCAGGGACAGTCAACTATCCACCCCCAAGCCTTCAGATGAAAACCTTTTCTAACAAGGCCGCCCAGCACCAATGAAATAACACACATCTGCATATCCACTGGGTCCCATGTTTCTTGTGCTCATGGATTATGTATCTTGCAGCCTCTAATAAAGAAATGCAGTTCTTTGTTTAATGTTTATCTTGTGCTTGTTAAGCAAATGCTAATGTTGTATCAGAATGCTTTAGTGCTATTTGGGTTTTTGGTGATTTACTACAAGACAATCTGCTGTGAAGTAAATTTAGAGGGGAGGGGGAAGGAAAAAAAAATAACATTGCGGCTTAGAGGGAGTGAGAGAGAGAATGGTTTGACAGAGAAGGAGCAAGAGGGAGAGGGAAAGACGGAGAGCGCAACAGCTCCCAGTACGACTTCCCTAACCCCCAGCTGACATGCCCACTTCATCACTAGCCAGTCCGATACCTGGAGGTACAGAATCAACCTGCTATGATTTCCAAAAGGGATGAGATGATAACTTCCCCTTCAGTGATAAGGTAAACAGTGTCCTGAAGGGTAAACAAAAAATAAAAAAGTCCCTTTTGTTGTCTGCCTTTGTGCCCTGATGGTTAGCACTGTGCTGTGTTATTCACAGACCACAGGGAAGCCCTAGATTTAATTGTTCATGCCTGGCTCTGCTAGAAATAGGAAAAAGAGAATATGAGGTACTCAGAACCCCCTCCTTCAAATTATTTTTTCTTCCCTCCTCCCTTAGGGAGGGGAAGAGAGGAGATTTGGAAGCTGATGAACAAATGAATGTCCTCTATTTACCCTTTGGCAAGACAGAATATAGACATCCACAGTGCTAAGTGCTCCTGTTAACTCTCCACTCAATTCCTTCAACACTGTTTTGAAAGATGTAAGTTCTGGAATTCTATTTATTTTTCTTCAACAAATGAATCAGGGTCAATAACATACAGGTCTCCAAAAGGAGAAGATTTGAGTGCCAGCTAGAAATGCAGCTGCCCACATACCCCCCTTCCATGCCACAATACACTTTTTAGCAAACAGCCTTTGCCACAAAATCAGTTGATTCTATGGTCTGCATGAAATAAGGTTGCAAAAGGTTCCCTGGGTCAAACCAGAATTATAGCTTAAAACAATTTTGTGGATGAACAATTCTATACCTTCAACATGAGGGAAGCCCAAAAGATACTGATGAATTTCAATATGGAGATATCTTCTGGAATCACAAAGGTATTGTGCAGTAAGGCAGTAAACTACTGTTTATTCCCTTTGCATTCTGAGCACATGAATATCCCATGTTTTACACTCCTGTTCTCTGAGCATACCTTGTACCCTGCTGTCCAAGAGTGTGACAGTATGTGAACGCATCAAAGTGCTACACTACAGATATATACAATTACCAATTGTAAGCACTCAACATTTTTAAATCATACGTTTTTTATTCTGGCCCCAGAGTAAGCTGGTGCTCAGTTTTCTGGATTGAAAACATTGGGCACTGAAAGTCTTCAATAGAAATAAATGAAAAGTATGAGAAATGGTGAGGTGAAATTATGTGAGGTTTTCTGTCTTGACCCCTTTTTATGTGCCTTGATGTTCATTTCAGTTAGTAAGAGGGACTTCATTTTTTGAACCCATTTCAAACATCTATGTTAGCTGCTGAAGGTGCTGATAAAATGTGTCTCTTCATAAATACCAGTTGGATATTTTGGTGCTATTTATTTAGAAGGAGCTGCATTCTCATTTTGAACCTAAAATCTATCATCACCATCAAGTAGATTCATCTAAGATCATATTTGCTCTATTAAAGTGGAGGAATCTGTCTTCCATTAGCTAGCGCAGCACTCTAAGTAGCATAAGAACACAAGCAAGCATCTTGTGTTTTTCTTCCTCTGCCTTCTCCTTTCCCTGCTTTTCTTCATCCAAATGGAGTAAATTTTCACCTAAGTGGTATACTTAATATTTTTGTATTTAGAGTATTACTATACAAAGCCATTGTAAGCTCCACACACTCTGCTAATGCACCATTTATTACTAGATACAATTCAAGGTCTTGACTGTAATCTTTTAAAGCCACTAATGACCTAGGGTTGGGCTACATTTGAGACTTTCTCTCCATGTAGCACCCACCAAGAAAATTGAGCTCAATAGGAACAGCAGACCTGACAGTCTTCCCATTTAAATTCTTCAGAGCAAGGGAGCTTCTCCATAAGCTGACTGTAGGATCTGTATCTGACCTGCTGACTTCAGCCAACTCTACACAACAGCATCATCACCACGAACTGGCTGCGTGGAAACCCTGTCAGAGACTTCATTTCCCTCCTGCAGTCTCCATCAAAGCTACCTTTGGTAATCACAACAGCTGAGAACACTGCTCAGCATAAATTAAGAAAGAGGCTCAAGGACACAGTCAGTCTGTGGTATATATGCTTGGCCTTAAATACTGGAAATCTTCACCCTCCAGCCTGCGTTTCATAAAGAATGGCCATTATAAATAGGAGGCTTGACCTAGTAACTAGAATTTGTGTACAGATCACCTTACTGCAATGGTAAAGTCACCTTCCCTAACCAGTCTGTGTTTTTCCAGTTTCCGCACCAACAGATTCTTCTTAGACATCACTAGTGCACACATCCCTGATAGTTCACAGTTCCCTTTGTATAGCTAGTCATGCTTTTCATCTGTGTGGTGTGATAGCAGCAGATATAGAATAGGAGATGTGAGGTGCTCCTTTGTTACATGCCAACATTCCCTGCCTTTTTTTTTTATTTTAAGCATCTGAGAGCTGTACAGATATTTTCCAGAACCATTTAAAAAGCATCTCTTAAAAGTCAAAACTGATTGCTATGGATCTAAGCAGGAAAACTGCATAGTAAAACCATAGTAGTGATGAAGTTATATCCTAAATACCCCTAAGTACCTGCTTGTCTATTTTGTCTTGACAGATCACATCATAGAATCATTGAAAATAGAGTTGGAAGGGACCTTAAAAGGTCACCTAGAGCATCCCCCTGCCTTAAGGCAGGATCAGCTATGTTGTACAATTTAGATGACCTCAAACTAACGAAGCAGAAAGGATGATGGCTAAAATGCCAGTGGATTAAGCTCAGTTCTGAATGTATTGATTACAAGGAAAAGAGCATTTGAAATCTGCTGTAACTGTGCAAGAGTCAAAGAAAACAGGTGGTTAACAAGCTGGTTAATCCAGGTTGTCTGCTGCAGGTGATGGAGTCAAGTGTTTCTGACTGTGAAGAATTATTTTCAGGATCTAGTCAGATCCAGACAGGTTTCTTGTGGCTGTGCAAGCTCTAAAGGAGATATAGGGGTGTTTGATAGCTACCTGTCAGAGTCAATTTGCAAGAGTCACCATGAAGTCTTGAATAAAAGTCTCTAAGAATAATGAGTCTTTTCTGCTTGAATTTCAGCCTGTGATGTTTCCTGAATTTCTGGAAGTGACAAGACACAATAAAGCCTAAGAGTCAAATCCAAGTGTCTCCTACATAAAGAACTGCTGCTCTCTCAGTGTAAGATGCCAATGACCTAAATATGACAGAGGAGAGGGAGTTTGGGTCCAAAACTTCCTACTTTGACATTTACCTTCTATTCCAGGACACTACTGAGGGAGGATTTGTGGGATGATTCCCCTCCAGCCCTGACCCTGTAGGTCACAAAGGCCTTCACTGAAAGATTCTGCTCCATCATCAGTGATGTCAAGGTGCAAAGGGAAAACCAGGAGACATGTCAGAAAAGCAACATGAATCACAGCATACTCAGGTACCAGGGTAGACAGACCTGTAAACCTCCATCTCTTCTGATCTGAACTGGGAAAAGTATTTTACCTAAGCATCTCACAGGTACTGATGAACATGGCAGAGATGCTAGGCCAAAGCTCAACCCAAATAAACCATGATAATTCTGTACTTCAAGTAGCAAGAAAAAAAATGTGGAAGTACATTGGCAAACAATGATTCAGGCATACCTTCTAAACATTTTTATTTGGAGAATAATTGTCTGCATTAGCTATTCAGGTAATAGTGACTACTAAAAGCTCTTCTCATTACTTTTGCTTAGCATGAAGACTTATATTTTCACAAGCATATGAGCTGATAGAGATGCTATCTGCCTTTGCCCCCAAAGGTAAGATACTTGCACCTATGGGACTTTCACTGCAGGTACTGTAGACCATAATCCTTGAAGAACTACAGTGTCTCTCTGCGGATTTCTAGGTGAAATTCAGCATGATGGTTTTAAGTTTTAAAGCCCTAGCTGGGTTTGAACCGAGAGATGGTATTTTTCTTAATAGAAAATGTGACCACTCTGGTGAGAAATGCTCAAGTCACCAGCACTATTCTGGCACAACCAGGTGAATACTAATGCCAGAAGGTTTTGTTCAGGGATTCGTAGATTTAGACCTTGTTAGCCAAAAGAGTTCAACAAGACTGGAATCTGGTTGCTTTTGGAAATGGCCTTCTGAGAGAAGCTGGTTGGCAATTAGAGGGGCTCGGTGTGGAAGGTCTGTAAGGACAAACCTCCAAATGGATAACATTCTGGAACTGGGAAGGGTTTATGTGGTTTCGTTAAATATTTAGTAAACTTTATTCTACTTTTGTGCCATGAAACATGAGAGCAGCACAAAATCACTTAATTAAAATTGAAATAGTGATGTCAAACTTCAGAATGGCAGAGCAGCTTCACAGGAAGCAATCCCCCCTTACCCACCTCACTCACATTTACAGCACTGAGGAATCAGTAGATTGCATGACAAGATTCTTCTTGCTGGTTTCTGAGGTGACAGAGACAGTCTGTAGGGTGGGCTAAAGTGAATTGTGCAATGTAAAGGAGAAAACACAGTCACTGACTGATCACCTCAAACCCTCAAGTACAAGACACCAGAACTTGATGATGCAGTGTAAAAGATGATTAATGACGGTGTTGGTACGCCTTTGGTCACGCTGACAGCTTCGGAAATGATGAGACAGTACATATCAGCAAGGTTTGTATAAGTGTCAATGTCTCTCTGCATATATTTATAAATGCATCTTCTCTGTTGTCCCAGTTGTTGGCAGATTCCTGGAGTACCTGAATGGGATGGGTGGTTTGCGGAGCATGCTGAAGTGTGATTGGATATTGTTAGGAGGTGATACTGGGTGGCCCATCACAGGTGTTCCAAAAGGAGAAATGAGAACAGCTGCAAATCCTACACCACAATGTTGGAAGCAGAATTTTCTGATGGCATATTGCAGCAAATGCTACTTCTTTCAGCTGTATAAGAAGTGTCAGACAATGGCAATCAACATTGTGACAGTTCTTTTGTTTTTAGCTGAATAATATATTTTTTTTAAAAATCTACAAGCTCACTGTATTATTTGAACTCCTTTCAGTCTTAAAATACATGCTCTCCCATGCATTTTTCTTCCAGTCTCTGATGGGTCAGTCTTGGTTTTGTTTTTTCAATTTAAAAGCCTCTGAAATAAGGGCTTTTTCCCCCCCTTTCTTCTGAAAGCTAATATTGGGGTTGAGGGCCAAACAATATAATGATGCAGTATTACTTGCATTATTCCTGAAGCTATTTGATTTTGACAAGCCCACATTTGGTAATTAACATGAGAATGCCCCCTTGGGCTGTTCTCCTGTTAGCTAAAATATCTTATAAATTACTGTAATAAAAGGAAAAAGTGAACACACTGCCTGTCAATGTTTCAACTTATCTAGCAGGAAGAGAAGACAATGCCATGATCTGGAAACACGCACATGCCAAATGGATGCATAAATTACACCGTCTATGCCCATCTGAACCAGTCACCTGTCTGTCAGTGAAAAATACACACATAATAGTATGTAAGAAAAGAAAAGTGCATTACTATTTGTATGGCATTTCTGTAGAGGTGGAACAGCATCTCTCCCAGTCCACAGAGGTATTTCTAGCCCATTACCAGGCAGAATAAACTGGTTATTTTTTTTTAGTAGAAGTGGTCACCAATGAGGAGTGTGTCAGATGGCAGGATTCACCTCTTCACCTGTTCTGTTAGAGGCCGTGTCCATGGGGCTGCCTATACTTGGTGCCATTGGAAATCCTGCTCCAAATAGTCTGAATGCCCCGTGTCCACTGCCAGTTTTGCAAATACACCCTTCTGGTGCTTTGAACTCAGAGGCCGACAGCCCAGCAGCTAGACTTACATGGCAATTTGTGCTGTCCTGTCATCTGTGGTATAATAACATCCTGCAGCAAACATAAAAAATCCACTGCTAACATCAAATGTATTCAAAACTGGGCACAAATATAAACCATGCAAAAACACCCTGCATATCCCAATGCAGCAGGCTGAATGCCCTTACACAACCTGTTCAAAATAATGGAATTTGACATGAAAGAAAGTGCCTTGTATAATACTTCCTGGCAGGTACAATATTTCCCTTTATTATGAATGCAGGTGCTGGCAAAAAAAATAGAAATGAGTGAAGGTTTCTTTCTTAGAAACATATTTTATGTTTTTTTCTCCTCTGATTGCAAAACTCTTAACGCAGAAGAGCAGAGAAACTGGGGGACAAAGAAGTCTATGCCTTATACAGGGCTTGTTTATTCTGTGTATATTGTTGTGAAACTGGAAGTACAGAAGATGAACGCACCAGAGAAACTGACAAAGAACTCACATGACTACTTAAAGGGTTTACTTCTTTCCAAAAGAAAGCACTAATTAAAAGCTCCAAACATCCTGAAATAATCTCTGTGACAACTTACTTTCTAGGCTGTTTTGATCAAAGATTTGCCACCTTCACTAATATAAAGTACCAGATTGCTGCAAGAGCAATAGTTTTCGAGTTCGATCCTTGAGGACCCTTTTTATTTTCCTGTTAAAGGCCTTGCAAAATCAATGCCTATAAATCGTAGACTTATTGATAAAAATTCTGGGGCATGCAACTGAATGTAGATCAAAAAATGCCTGTGTTTAATCCATTGCAGACATAATTTGCTACTATTGCTGAATTTTAAAAGGATCTGATCCAAAGCAATGCCACGTTCCCAGCTCTGTGCCATAGCCTACTGACATTTGATCACAAATATGACTGCGTTTTCCTTGTGACAGCTGGGACACAACACAAGCCAGCTGATCCAGTTCCTCCTGTAAAAAGCAGGACAATGCAGGAAGCTTGTTTGTCCCAAGCATACCATGCAATTTTATACATCAGGCTGCAAAGTTATTACATGCAGCCTGCTAAAACTTACAAATGACCACTTCACCTTTGCTTTTTCTACAGCAGGCAAAAACTTAAGGAACAATTCTCTTCTGGATGAGTTTTCCAATGACTCGATGCTGCAGTCACCAGGTCAGAGGTAATGAGGGTTGCACAACTTACGGTGCCACAGCTCCAGCTTGGTTAGATCAATGGCCTACAATTACCTACAAACAAGTCAGACACCAATCAATGGTTTGTTATTTCCTGTAAGAGTTGTGCAGGGAAACTTTGCTAGGTCAGGGAAAATCACAGTGGAGGTAACGGCTGCACCTGCTTGCAGTGCCTATCATGCCAAAACACCTTATGAGTAACCTTGAAGATCCTGTAATATGGTTAGAGGCCACAGGGACAATCTGGGTTCCTCAGATGAGCCTGGTTTCTCTGGCCCAGCATCAGGTCCAAAGGCTATTCTGCCATTATAAGCTGGAAAACCTAAATGCTGCTAATGAATAAAAAAGAACCTAGTTCAAACTTCAAAATGTAAAATTCCAAACCAGAGCATATCATGGCACCACAGCAGAGCCTAGATCTGAAGTTCTATTTTTACAGCTATCATGGCACTAAAAGCTTCAATATGAGCCAAATCCATTCCAATGGATTCATTTATTTTTGAGGGATGTCAAAGGCGCCAGATTGATAGCCCTGGCGAGCAACATTTTCAATTTCTCTGCACACCAGGCACAGCACAGGCAGCAGCAGTGCTAGCCTCCTGCCCATGCTTCCCATCCAAGCCTCCTCGGTCCGGAGAGGGACCACCTAGATGCAGTATAGAGCTATCTCTGTATTACCTAGAGCTATTTCTGTGCAGTCAGCCTGTGTCCTCACTGCTGTGCTACAGTCAATGAAAGCACCACCCACGGCAGATGTGCTTTTGTGAGGAACATTTGTCTGCCGAAAACCGGAATGGGAACCAGACTCATTTGTGCGCAAGTCATCAAATGTCTAGGAGGTCTTAACAGCTGTGCTCACACTACCAAGGTGGTACGACCTGGCAGAAGCAACCTTAATGCTCCCCTCCCTCATTATTAGTATTGTTCAGGGCAGACAAATGCCCTACCTTTGTATAAAGACACCAAACACAGGCAGTCTTGGACACAATTCCACCAGTCTCCTCAAACACCCCAGTTACCCAGTTACCTTTCCTGCTCACACGTGTGCCTGCTCCCTACCTTTTCAGTGATGTTTCTTATGCTGAAAATGCCAAGGGATTAGCTAGGAACAGCTCCTCTCTACAGAGCTATCACTCCAATTTTAAAACAAGAAAGAAAATAAAAGGCAAGGAAAACGGTTAGAGAATGCCACTTGATCAAATACGCACATAACTAAGCTGACATAAACATGCCTCCTTTTCCTGTAATACTTTTTTAAAAGTAGAGGAGCAGCGCAGGAGTCCTGCTGGATTTCCCTTAGCAACCTGACAGGAGCCCACAAGGTCAGCTAGCAGGAAGCGTAGAAAATTATACAGTGGGGAATTATCAGCTAAATTATTTCACTATACTCAGGATTTTTACTGTTCCTCCCAAGACAGTGGCCTCTTGCTACTTGCAATAGAAGCAAGAATAAAAGGACAGAAATGACAAAAGAAATCTTAAAAAAATGCATGTTTTATGTGCCTCCTGAAGACAGTGACTTTAATGCCAACTCATTTTTTGTTGTTGATTTTAGATCAAACAATAAAAGCCTGATCCATAGCTGTGGCTAACATGAATGAAAGAGCTGCGTCTGTGTGCACGCAGCTGCACGCACCCACACAGGTGCATGAAGGTGACTTAAAATTCACCTTTCCACCTCCCAGTTCTGCTGCTGTCTCTAGCCAAGCCCATGCCAAGCTACATCTGGGATCTGCTCAAAATCCAGGCAGCTGAGAATGAGCCTGGGAAGTAGGGCTACAAAACCTGCCTTTGCTGTTACCCCAGGATAGAAGGGAATGGTGCAAAGCCTCCCAGCTGAAGCACCATCACTTGAGGACCAACATCAGAGGTAGGCACAGGCTCCCAAACCCACTTTGCCTGCTTTAAGAGATGTTCATTGGGGTGCTGTGGGATAGAGGCTTTTCCCTGCCTCCACTGCTCTGCTCCTAGTATTAGATATGTCCTGGTTTTAGGGAAGGAGGAAGAGGAAGAAGAGGAACCTGGAAGACTGCTCACAATGTGGCTTGTTTCACAGGCCCGCAAGCATGATTTATCAATTAACAGGTAATGAAAAAAAAATCCTTGCAATTAAAGCCTTGATTTTGCTCAAACAGGAAGCAGTACCATGCCACTGTGTTCTCCTGAGAGAGACAGGCAGCTCCTGTCACTAATGTGCAGCACAGCTAATCTTAACAGATTCAGTGCAGGCCCCTTGAGAGATGCCATGTTGATGAAGGAAGATACAGTAGGGAGCCCCCCCTCCCTCCCCACAGGGCCTGGCTGATTGCAAAGCTGACTGAAACGTGGAGGGAAAAGTGTTTCCCTGTTTCATTGCAGAGTGGAAGAGTTGTTGTAGGAAAAGGCAACTTCTGACTCCAAAAGATCATTCCTGCCAGGTTATTCTTTCATTTCAGTATCAAAATGTTGTCTATACTTAATTTTCTTTTTTAATTGGAGTGGTTTTTTATTCATCTATCTATTGAAACCCTTTCCACTTTAAAAAAAAATATGTATGAATGTATATTTGCTCTACAGAGTGAATACTTATAGATGCATGTACGTATACGTACATATATATGTGTGTATATATATATACATTTCAGCCTTGTTAAAACCACTCCCTATAGATTGACTACACTTCTTCACATTCCTTCTTAGAAGTGTGAAGGGTTTCAATAGATTTTACAGGATACAATGCCTAAGAATTACTCGAAAAAAAGTCAGAGCATATTAAGGGAGATGTTTTTCTTTTCTTCTGCGTGAAAATCGAAAACACAGAGCACTTATCAGAAAAACAAAACAAAACAACCAAACCAAACAAACAAAAATGAGACAAAATGCACAGCAGCCAGGATTTTGAAAATAAATCATTATGGGTGCTAGGATTTTTTCCTTTTCCAGATAACTTAGTGATAATATTATTGGTATGTGGCCTTACAAGCAAGGACTGCATACCTGAGCTGATGTACCTTCCCTGTGGTCAAGGTAATAGGTTGAAAATTACCTCTGTTTAACTTGTGTAACATATATCCTGTACAAGATGGTTTACAGACAACAGAGAATCATAGGATATCTTCAGTTGGAAGGGACCCATAAAGGATCATCAAGTCCAGCTCCCTTCTCCTCACAGAACTACCTAAAGCTACGACTAAGAGTGTCCTGCAGATGTTGCTTGAACTCTTGACAGGCTTGGTCTGTGGGGAGCCTGTTCCAGTGACTGACCACCTGCCCAGTGAAGAACCTTTTCCCAATGCCCAATCAGAACTTCCCTTGACAGAGTGCCATTCTGTTGTATCCATGTGCCTTTGACTAAGTATTCACATCTTGCACATTTCTGTAGGATGTGCAGGATGTAGATGCAATTTTGCCATCATACTGATGAGAGAACTTAGACTGATGGACTACTGAAAATACCATTACACTGGTAATAGATAACCATAAATTGCTGACATTTGGAAAAAGAAACACACACTTTGTTAATTTCTATATTCATTAAAGCATCCCGGACACATGTTCTCAACACCACTGAAAATTATCAATTTTTCCAAGGAGAAAAGGCTTTCTAGAGGATGAAAAAGATAAGTAAACATAAAGAATCTGGGATACCCTTCTAGGTATATCTCAGCAAGCCATGTGTGCTCACTGAGATTGCTGTATCACCCGCCAGAAGTGGCTGCAAGAAAGCACGTGCAGACACAAAAGATACACTACTGACATGCTGCAATCATAGGACTGCTGAAACTGTGAAAAAGGTTTCTTACCCAAGTGTAGTCACATTCATAGCTCAAAACAGAAAGGAAGGTACAGGAAATAGACCACAGTGTTGCTGAACACTCATCCTGGGGCTATGACAATTTGCTGGTCAGCATGAAAACGTTTTAAAGGTGTCTGAACAAGAATCGGAGGAACTACAGCATGTGGAAATTGAGTTATTCCAAAGAGTCATACCTTTGCAAAGGTGGAACAGACCACAGAGTAGCCACTAGCTTGTGTCCCCCTGGAATACCCATCTGATGCTAAAGATGCAGTTACAGCACATGTCTGACTTTGGAACACCACCTACTTGTGGTGGAAGGTCACAAAGCAAAGAAGACCTATGAATGCTGAAAGCATTTAAAGTGGCTTTCATGGAAATCTAGCTTTATGATAATCTCCAATCATTAGGCTTTCTTCAAAGCAATTTCCAAAAGGATTGATGGTTATAAAGAACCTGAATTTCAAGCAGAACCTAGGCAACAATTTACAGTGATTCTCCCTCTTTTTCCTGGATACTACTTTTTACAGGTGGATTTTGTATGTGTTTATAATTTTCAACCCTTTGATAAATGTTCCAGTCAAACAAATTTTATCCTTGCATTGTTCATGTGGTTGGATTGCAGAGGGTCTTCCTTGCTCTATGATGCTTTCATTAGACAGTGCCTTCTGGTTTTTGCTTTACTGATTAACAGGGTATGACCTCCTCTATGTGCACTGTGCTCTGAAAGAGGAAATCAGGAATATGCATTGTGGTGGGACTGTTGGGGCACAGAAGAACTGAAATGTTCTTGGCTTTCATGGCAGGAGGATTCAGAGTAGGGCATCTTGAGAGAGGAGGTCAAGGATAAGTTGTAGCTGGTTTTGTCTTACCTTTACACTGCAAAAAGAAGATGAGGGCGGGAAGAGTCACTGATGTGAGATCTTCCCTAGGAAACTGAGATGGACAAGTATGAAACTGACAATGGGATAACAAAATCTGTGAAATTGCTTCCCACCATCAGTTGCTGTACGGCTAATGGCATTGGTTCTGGCTCTCTTTCAACTTATTTCTCTGCTATCCCTGTCCTGTTTTGCCTCCTCTAGGTTGTGACGGCTGTAACATCTAAATGCAGTTTTATTCCCTCCTAGAGCGCTTTGTGGTTATGTACCTGAAATTACTCCTCCATTTGCTTTGTTTGCAACTGTGGCATTTAGAAACGGACTGAAACATGCTACCTAGAACAGGACTTCAAATCTGGTGCTGAAATTCACCAAACTGTGATTCAGTATTTTAATAGAAAATACAGTGCCTCAGAATGAGGATTCTCTTTTACATTACTCCTAGGAAGACAGTATACCTTCACTTCCAAACCCCTCTGTCCAACACGTTTCTCTAAATTATGTGAATTCCCCAGCCTCCTAGCACAGCTTTTAAGAAGGGTCGCTCTCTGCTTACTAATCAGGCATGTGAATGGCTTTCCTTAAAGAAAGAAACTTTGAAAACACATGAAAATCTACTGAATATCAATCATTATGGAGGTCCCTTTAAACTCCGTCGTAATACTCAAGAGAAGGCTTCCTGCTGAATTAAAATCTGCAGTTTCAAATGTGCAACCTTTCTTTAACTGCATTGACTCTCCTCTGCTTTCTTTTTGTTTGGAGTTGATGATTTTTTTTCCCCTAGAGACTATTTATTTTGGACACCCCTTTAACACAGTCCCAACATTTACCCTGCTTTTGTGTTGAAACAGATTTTTTTTTGTCCTGATATCCTTACAGTTAAGAGTTCAGTTAAAAAAAGATAAAGAAATAAATTCACAAAAATCACAAATGCTCCCTAACTCTGAGAAATTTTAAACAAATTTTTGAGCACTCTTCAAAAGCAAGGGATTGCCATCTCCTAGGGAGTGAAGCTGAGTCCTAGAAGGGACATAACAAAGGGTGAGTAGTGGTGTAAACTTCCCTCTGGTTCTCTACTAAAATATGCCATTCCTGATCTGGACCACACCCAGAGATACGAGAGCAATTCATTAGGTGAGGCTTCATTACGTGTGGGTGAAAATGTCCCTTTCTTATTACCCATCACTGATAGGATCAGAACCCTGGGAGGGACTTCAAGAAGCTGATCCCCTTGTCCCCAGGAAGGATCAACTCTTTCTGTGTCATTGCTGCACAGACATTTGTTACCCATCTCTTTCAAGCAGAACCAAGTGCTACAAGGTCTTCTGAGGTGCCCAGAGACAGATGCAGCACGATAGCCAGACCTGCCAGCATATCTGGCCATTTGCAATGGTTTGCAGGCTGGCTTAGTGGCCATACGGTTGTTTGGATGATATCTCCATGGGATTTATCTTCTACCTTCGAAAACAACCAACCATGTGAAAGGCTGCCAAATGCCCCAAATGTAAAATCTTTACACCAAAATGCTTTGTGTAGGGCATGGTGATTTATTCTTGGGTATTTCTAAAGAACTGTGTAAGGAAAGAATATTAAACCTCAGTTCAGATGATCACAATTTGAAAAACAAAGATAATCCAGGGTTGTATTATAATTTTTATAGGTACAATTTGTACCTATCTTTCAGTAGATGAGAGAGGTGGCACAGGAGAAACGGATCATTAAACAGTAGTGTGAAGCCAGGGAAATTAACCAGCTGCTGTGAAAGCCACCTCGCTCCGTCTCTGAGCGCGCGACAGACACGGCGAGAGGGAGGGAGGGAGGGAATGAGAGAGGTGCCAATTGTACCTATAATGCAATAATTAAAAAAACTCTGCCTTCTATCTCGCCATAACGGCTTGCACAGGTTAGATCAAAGAGATGCTACTGCTGCTCACAAAGGGGCTTCTCTTTGCATAAATACGTGTGCTCACAGGTAGAATATTCCAGCCAATTCAAAGCTCTAATATATAGCCAAGGGTAGCCTATAGAGGCTAGAATGTGTTCTGTAGGGTTCTTTCTCCTCTACCCACTGCAAAAGCAGTCTTTGAAAGAGGGGAGGTAGTGGAACAAATAGTAGAAAAAGAAAGGGTGATGTTTGCTTGACGAGCATCTCTCCAAGCATGTGGAGCTCCCTACTCATGGCTCACCCCATGCTGCACACATGGTGGGTATGCACTGCCACCCAGCACACTTCCAAATACATTGTGTTACTATTATTTAGCCCTAGGAGGCACAATTCCTATTCCATGTGCCCCACTCTGAAAACTTCCTTTCGCACTGAGTCAAATGAAGGGTCTATTTCCAACACTTGTTGCTGTGGCTCCAGCTTTAACAATAAAAGATGGCACAAAACACTTCAAAGAAATAACATATGCATCCTTGGGTTATTGTGCCGAAGAAAGAGATAAAACAGGAACAAAGTAAGAAATTATATTGTCAGAAAAATGTGAACTTTTTGATTGGGGATGACATTTATTTTAAGTGTGCAGTGACGGCAGGGAATCTGTCAGGGTAAGACATGGCAGAGGTTTCAACGTTTGTTAAGAGCATCATGGGAATTTAACTAAAACTGTTAAAACTGACACTATTGGCTTTTGTTAACACATTAGGCATGGGAAAAGTGCCAGTCAGCATATCCTCCATAGCATCAGTTCAGTTAAATCATCTGGAAGATGCATAAAACTGGGTGTGATAATAAATGCGACGTTTTCCACACATGGATAAAGGGAGCAGAGAGGGACAGGACCATTTTGACAAGAACAACGAGATCACTTTTAACAACCTGCACCTGCTTTGTACTTTAAAAGCATGCAAGAGGGAGGAAGGACTTTCAGAAATGTTTTTTCTTTTAAAGACAAGTGAAACAAACCTACTAAACGCAATACAAATGGATTCTGAGTTAAGTGCTTATAGTAGAAAATAACTTAATACTAGAGTGTATATTTATGGAATTGGCTTGAGTACAATTAAAGCACTGTCTAAAGCATTCCACTTTAAAACAGACTCAATTACCACTTCATAGTTTGGCTGGCAGACCAACAAAAACAGAATGCCAGCCATTTACTCGCAAGAACAGGAGATACATTAATACAAATACAGTCGTGCCACTGCCAGAGGATTTGAACGGAGCCCTGTGGACCTGAATCTCCAGCAAAATATCCCACTCAGAGGCAGAAACCCAGAAATCTGTTTGGTGAGTGCCTATACCAAACATGAATGTGTCAAAAGCCCCCCACCCTACTATGAAATCTCCTTACACAAATAAATGCTAAGAATGACTCAAAGCTCTGCATTCTGATAAGGCAAAGCATATTACATAGATCTAACCATCTCTATATGAAGTAGCATGTGAAATGGATGCATTTGCTGTGCAACCATCTGTGACCAAGCAATAAGCAAGATCTAAAACTACTGAGTCAATCTCATAGTAAAATAAACTGATCAAGTAAGAAAAGTAAAAAAAATTAAAAAGATAAATCAAAACTACTCAAAGAAAGAAAATGGGGCTATTTTGAACACCAAAAGGTGTTTATGAGATTAGAAAATAATCAGGCTGAATTCACAATTTCTGCAATAAATGAGACACCACCAGATAAAGACGTTTTAAACAATTACTTTGTTATTTCCGGAGTGCTCTGACTGCAGCACAGCCATTTGGTCTTAAAATGACCAGTTTTACTTTTCTAAAGTTCTTATGCAGAGAAGTTTCTGCTCATCTGCTGCTGTCTGCTTCAGCTGATAAAACACAGATGAAGAATTAAGGATAAAAACAGAGAACGTGGCTGCCAAGAGTTGTTCTTTCTGCCATTTGAACATAACCTCATGTAGTTTGACCCACTCAGCATTTACCTAAGTGCTGCATCTAAGAAAAAAACAGAAAGTGGTAACATATGGAAGCTTGGGTAGTAACCAAAAGAACAATATTTTTTGGCCATGCGAGCAGAACAGTACGACGCCTCCCGACTGGTAGGAAAGCGAGTGCAACGCAGACATAACCTCATTACATACTGGAGACTTCCACCTTTCGAACTTTCAGCAGACTCATTTCTTAGAGCCTTCAAGCTCTCTCATCGATCTGCAGCCATTGCTATGCACAAGGCGGCCTCGAAGGGCATGACACCTGTGGTATAACGCCATATGTCTCAGAAGGTTTTATTATTTATTTTTTAATGAAATCTAAATAGCTATACATAGTATGGAAATGGTTTTCACAGGAACTAAAGGACTGATTTAATAAAGATTACAGTCAGAGATTACTGGCAGCTACAAAGAAATGCCAGACGCTGAGAGGTTTTCTGTACTGCTGATCAGTAGGACATTTACAGATGTAGGAGAAAGGGTCTGATTATGTGGATCGCTGGGAAACCTATAACTAATGCCAGCAAGAGACAGGCATCATTCCTATATGTCTTCATTTAAAGTAATAAGGGCTAAGGAGAGCGGAGGGTCAAAGGAATGCAGGCTTACACTGCTCCAAGCTATATTGTATAATAATTTAATTAATTAATTGCACACATTCCCAACCTTTAGACCTACTAATGCATTCTCAGATATTCACAGAGCTTTTATTCATTGCAGAACCTACAATACACTCTTCACTTAGAACAAGAGAAGAAGGCAAGAAGGCTTGATTCCATTTCTGGAGAGATTTGCTCTTAATCTGCTAAAGGTTATGTTGGCTCTCTGTAGTGTAAGAAAATGAAAAATGAGGCTTTTATTTTTATTATTCCACCGCATTCTACTTCATCTTTTTTTCCCTCAGATTTTGATATAAAGTAATCCTAATTATTCTGAAAAAGCTAAGTGTTTTTTTTGTAACTAACCTGCTTCACCAAATTAAAATCAAGCCCATGCAAATAGGCACACGGCAGAGACCATTCTGTTGTGATCATCAGGTATGTAAATACCCGCAGCACTGCCCTTTCCCTGACACATGCCACAAAAAGCTACCGGCTGGAGCTGCGTCGGGGGGCAGCCCAGCTCTCCTGGGAAACTTTGAAAAATAATCGCCTCAGTAATATGACAGGCCTGAACAATATGGGCCAGATCCTGCAGCTCTGCTCTGTCAGGAGATCCATTGAAGCCCACTGGTCTGTGCGCAGCCAAGGACATTTGGGTGGCAGCATCAGACCTCTGTTTGCAGTGTATATTTCATTACATTCCTTTTCTAGCTATTATGGTCCAGTCAGCTAAAGGTCTGCTGCAGCTCGTTCCTCCCTTGAAATTTTAATCCAGTGAGTATGACACCATGATAACGATGATATAGTGATGTCACACAGGGACCACTGTAGTTTTGTGTAGGAAGCACAGCTTGATGTGGACTCTGAGTTTTGTCCCACTGACTTTGACAATAGCGAGAAAACACAGAAATGTAGAAAAATACAGAAATTGCATGTCAAGCTGCTAGTATATTTTTCTCCACATAGAAAAGGATCTTTCTTGCAAGGTAACTGTGAACTACACTCAGCTTACAAAATGCTCCTCCTATTTAAAACATATTATTTTTTGATTTTCCATCTTGTTTAATAAATATTAATAAAACCAGAGCACATATCAGTCTTTCTCATTGTTTGGCCTTTTTTTGATGGAGAATGGAAAAGAAGGGTGGAAGAGGAGAAAGACTTAGCCATTACTGAAGAGACTATGGGTAGCAAAAGTTGATACCATTACCTGCAATAAATTTGACAGCCAAGTTTCATGCTACTGAACTTGCAGTGATATTTTATGAGGAAAATTGCTTGATTTTTTCCTTCACTAATGTAATGCCATCATTTATTTCAATAAGGTAGTAAATATTTTCACTATTACATGAAACAACCTTTTGGTTGGTTTATAATTACAAGAATGATGCTAACTGTATTCCTTGCTTTGTTTCAATATCCCTTGTCATTGCCATAGACCTCTCTGCCTCTCTTGTTTTTCTCAAAAGCAATTTAGAAAATGCTTGTATTTTAGACAAAAGGAGAACATTTGGTGAAAGAAAATTCATCATTAGGTATCTAGAGGTTTGTTAATAGAAAAGGCAACTCCCACAGTGTATCCTAGTGCTCAAGCCAGACACACATGCTCAGGACCAGCAAGCTGCCTTCACAGTGGGCCAAAAGTCATTATCATAATTTTATATTACATAGACTACATTGAAAATTTAATATATCCCAGCAAAAAGAGACAAAAGACATTTTGCATAATGCTTCTGTGAGCGCACTCTCTCTTGCTACTCTTTTAGCCACCCCATGCAGATAATCACACCAGGAAAAAGAAGTTCATTACCTAAGCCAAATCAAAATTAGGCTTTTCTTTTTGATAGGGAACTTCATTAGTAAGCCCTGTCTTATACAGCTGGGAGATTTGATGAATCTATCTTGGAGTAATAATTCAGCACAATCAGCCACATTTCTGCTTTAAGTTCTACGTCTTTGTTACAAAAATTGTATCTATACATATAGTGTGCAATCATATATCTACAAATTCATAGCCTACGTATTCTCATTTCACGGTGTTTAAAACGTGCCGGAGTGGCAGTACAGTATGTTAGTAAACAGGTTCCCTCATTTCCATGGTTGAGGCTTCTAGGGACTAGAAGTCCTAAATAGTTGGAAAATGGATTTTGCTCCTTGCTGCAGAACCTGCAGTTAAACTACATTATGGAATTGATTTCATGAAAAGGAAAGATTGTCTCCTCTACCTCCATTTTCCCCTACTCCCCCTATTAAGCCATTTCCTGATTATGACCCAGACTATAAACCTAGCCTCTTTTCTGGATTTCCAAGGGAGAGAAATGCACTGGGGTAATGTCCCATCTGTATTGCACTCAATCTATAAAAAAGACAAGAAATAAAGGTTCTGCTATCTTAGATACATGGTTACAGACATTAGCCACTGCTATGTAAGCAACATATAAATTGCAGAATCCAGCTGGACATCTGCAAATCACGATGTGGTTTGCGACAGTGACAGGATTCTGCTGTTTCGGAGCATGCCTGGTACAGGCTGCAGGTGGCTGTACTGTCATCTGGGGCTCTTCTTTATGCACGTTTTCCCCCACTGACATGCCTGGATACTCTGCTCTCTTGTTGTATTTTCAGTGCAGCAGTATTTTTCATCGTGATCACACAAAACAATCTGCAAAAGTCATATTCACACAGAATTCCCCAAATGCTTTACATACCAACAAAAAGTATTCACTGTCCCCATTTTAATGTTGTGACCAGCTGCATTTCAAAGCAATTAAGTGATTTGCCTAGGAAGACAGAAGCAAACACTATGAAAGCTGAGAAAAAACAGTAAAGATGAGTTGGTCAGCATCCCCAAAAACTATGAGCAATGGTCTCCTGACCAGTGGGAATTACTGTAAAACTCTCTTTAGGAGGCAGGAATATTTAAAATTTGTTACAGTTGCTGAAAAATAATTTTATTCATACCACATCTTTTACAATTAAATACAAATGGCTCTTCAGATTGCAAATGTGCCTCAGAGTGTGTCTCCAAACAAAGGTCCCTTTTTTACACCTATGGACACTCATTCCATTGAATATGCACACACGTGTCTACACTCCTGGTAAAGCTGGATTAGAGTGTATAAATACAGC
Source organism: Rhabdornis inornatus (assembly GCA_013397075.1). Lineage (NCBI taxonomy): Eukaryota > Metazoa > Chordata > Aves > Passeriformes > Rhabdornithidae > Rhabdornis > Rhabdornis inornatus. Next base: position 1,899,287 of record VWZS01002632.1, on the reverse strand, counting down.
CAACATTGTAGTGTGGGAGGGCAAACGCTGTGATCCTGACACACAAGTCATCCACTTGTCAACACTGAGGTGACACATCCATACACTCATGATGTGACTTAGATAAGGGTGTTGAGGCTTTCAGGAAACCATCAGTTCCCCACTGAATACACATTCAAGAAGACACTTTTACTTACAGTTTCAACTGTTCAGCTCTACTCATGAAAATATCAGTAAAGCCATGCAGGTAAGGTGGATGGACCTGAAAAGCATGGTCTGTAGAAGAAAAGGCAAATGCCCTCTCCCCACCTCTGTGTGTCACTAGTGGGGAGCTTAACTGCACCCCAGGGAGTGAGGTGGATGGTGGCCTTCAAGGGTAGAAGAATTTACTGTATGGAGACATCTGGGTCCTAAATGGGACAAGAACTTGGGGTGCTTCTCACCAAGTGACATCTGGAACTCAGTGCACTGGGATCTGGGGAGCTTTGATGTGGACAGGCAAAGTCAATGGGGGTGTGCTACGGGCTCCCTAAATCTCAGCATGGCGATGAGGCATCAATTGCCTTTTCATCTCTGACCAGTCAGGGGAACCTGAAGGGCAGGTTCTTCTAAAAAAGCTGCCAAATTCATCCAAAACTGCTTATCCAAAGCTTTCAGGTGTCCCTTGGACCTCTAGATAAACTGGTTTACATTGTATAAACAAATTTAATTTTTGGCTCAGAGCATTTTTAACAGCCTCTCAAACACATCTTAGGCTTGTCAGAGGTCCTTCATGTGACTCTCATAATGCAAAGCAGACCTACATTTTGAAATATTTCCTTTCTTCTTGTTTTCATTGAGGGAAATCACAGAGAAAATCCCTGCAAATTGTCAAAAGAAACACAGAAAAATGGCCGCAAAGAAACCTGTGTTTACTATTGAACACATAAACTGTATGTATTTAGACACTGGAGATTTATTACACATTCAAAGCCAAAACAGGCAGATTTACAATTATATCTCCCCTTACTTCTTTCAACATGGACAGCATAAAATCCTTTTCACAACTGTTTAAATTCAAGTTGAAATCTTCTATGAAAATCTGAAAGTTAGGCTTGATTTACAATCTGGTCAGCAAGCTGAAATTTCAAATAAATGGATACATACATAGTAATCCAAGTGCACCGAATCCAGTTCAGCTATTTTCTTTTTCACTAGATACCCACATGTTATTAGAAGTACACAGCTAACCAGGTTTCATGCAGCAGACAAAATAGCATTGTGGGATTACATTAGTCCGACAGCTGCTTTATGACTATAGCTTCCAGACCAATTTATTTAATATTGATCTTTAAACAAACATCAGTACAAATAAATTTGAGCACTCTAGTCCTGAGATTTTGTACCTATAAAAGAGGCCAATATTCAGAAAAACAGTTCTGCCTGTATTTCACTCTTTGATTCTGTTTTCTTTGATCCTACCAGGTATCAAATACATCAATGCCAAATTAAAACAAATCTATCCTGAGATAAAGCTCTGTTTATAATCTTTGGTGCAGAAAAAAAATTTCTATCAATAACTTCCAGCAAGCATTTTAACTGATCTCTTTATTCCTTTTTTCTGGTTACTACAAAAGGCAGCAATGCCATGTCCTGACTATCATGCTAAACTCTCTCCAGCAGACCTGTCAAGAAGGGCTTTCAGAACAACTCTGTGGCAGAGACTGAACTGTTCATTGTTAATGACTCTAAGCAATTGCCCATTTGTGGAGGTGCCAGGGTGCTTTGCTGAGGCCAGGTTTGCACCCCCGAGGGGGAGGAGGTGAGGTGGATTAGCACAGGACAGAAAGGGAGGCTACACTCTGAAGTTTGAGGCCGATAGGAGGCAGATCCTTCAAGATGGGTGGTGCTTTTTATCATAGTAATTGTCCTCCCTTACACAATTCCTTCAGTGCTATAACTCTCCCCTTTCCTCCTGGGGAAGGTCTGATGGGGCACAAGTGGCTCAACTGACATCAGAGGCAGTTGTCATGTCTTAGGAGATGTCATAAACCATCAAAGACCCCCAAAGCACCCCCAGACTAATTTCTGAAGCCTCCCATTGGAGGATTAAAACCACCCCCCTCCAGGGGTGGTACCTGGGGGTTTTCACCTGAGATTGACTGTAACCCATCAGACTTTGTGTTTGGTGGGCTTCCCAGTGGATCAAGGCCATCACTTCGACCAAAGGATATCTAAATTGCAACAATCAAGTCTCGTTGCTGGATCCACAGGTGGTGGTATATTTCTACTGTTATCCTTTCTTTCTCCTTCTTTCTTTCTTTCTTTTCCCTTACGTATTTTCTTTAGTAATATTTATATGCTTTCATATTCCTGTATTACAATAGGTAATAAAAATCAAAATGGCTAGGTATCTGCTTTGCATTGTGACCAAATCATTCTAAAATAAACTCTACATATATGCAAACACTGATCATCTGTCCCAAGGGATTTATTAATAAGAACCTGGGCTAACCTTGCCTTCTGGGTACTTCTGATTACTTCTTCCTTTCAAACTTTCACGTGGTTTTTCTCCTAATTACTTTCATCCAGTGTCAGGAACAGGCCCAGCTCCCAGTGCCCCCTTGCTGAGAAAATTTTTGTGCCATGATACAGGTTTGGGAGGCTGATGTTCAGTTTTTTACAGGGCAGTGGTTGACCATTTGGAGGAGGGGACAGCTGGGTGCTGAACATAAGTAGGGAAAAAAAACTTAGATAGAGAAATAGATAATGAACCCTGGGATTAGACACTCAATTCAATTAGGCGGATATATATAAATGTTAGGCATAAACTGATCCAACATAATTATTTGCATAGGACTTATTTGTGCCCTTCTTAGCTATGCTGAATGAGCACAGATACCAGATTCACTGGGGACACATCTTCCACTGGTGTGGAATTGGGCTAAAGTTCAAAAGTTTTTGGTCACAACTTACTCAGATCTGCCATCTGGCTTATGTGCACTGAGTTTTACGGATTATATCCATCTCCCAAATGGAATAAGTAGACATTTGTGTGTGTCAGGGAAAAAAAAAAAAGAAAAGAAAATGAAAATCTGCTGTCTGTGTTAAGCAGAAGAATGGCCATTCGTGTGGCTTGTGTAGCCCTAGCTTTGGCAGCAGGCTGAGGGCTGTCGGTCCTCCCAATGGTGTGCCTTTTGGAGGAGGCAATGTATCCCTTCAAACCTGCAATCTGCTTGACTCCAGTCATCCTGACTGGGGCTCAGGATGTGCCAAAACTTCTGCTAGGATCTGTGAACAGTAAGTCTCGAAGGAAATTAGGGCTTAAAAAAACTTTGCTTTTGTTTGTGATTTGTAGCTGTTTGGGGGAGGAGAACAGCTACGGCAGAAGTGACTGATGCTGCAGCAGTACCCGAGGGCAGGGCATCTTCATGAAGATGAAGCACCCTTACTTAAGCCTAGTAGCTTCCAAATTAACATTACAGGAAGGGTTGCATTTCCATTCAACTACTGGGTTTTGTGTTGCTGTGCTTGAGGCTGAGGAAGACTTCTGCTTTATATGTCAGTGTTCACTGATCGCCGATCAGTGTCTGTGGTGCTCCAAGCTAAGTAGGAGCAGGTTATGGAAGATACCATCTTATTAGTCTAAGGCATCATTTTGAGCATATAATGAGCTGCGGGTTTGAAGAAATCCACCAATTATTTTTCTGGGTAGTGCACAAAAGAAAAAGGAAGGAGCCATTGCTGTGTGGTGAAATGTTTGGACATGGGCATCATAAAAATAAATGCTTGGCAGCAGTACACACAACTGTGCTAAGAAACTGAGGGAAAGCTAAGGGCATTTTTAAAAGAATACTCTCCCAATTTTTGGAGACACATTCCTACCATAGATTTTATTTATTTGCTTTTTACTGTTATTTCCCCTGATCCTAATTTTAGAAGACACTCCCTCTGCACATCCCATCTTTTCTGAAACTAGCAGAGGCTAGACAGCATTTTGCAGGTGTAGACAGAAGAATGAGGAGGCTACCAGATGTCCCACCTCATTTCAGCTACAGCTCTGGCTACCAGTGAATAACAGGCAGCAAAATTATTTTTCTGAATTTGGTACCCATGGAGCTAGCAAAAAATGAAGAAATAATTCATCAATTCTCTAAGTGACTTCAGATCATAATGCATGACAAAATGAAAGGATAAAGGAGTTATGAATTTGGTCAGAAAATATTCTTTCAAATACATGATGAGTAAAAGGTTGCATCTTGTTTATGGTTACAGTTTAATGCTGCTGGTTTGTCAGGTTTGTAAGCCATGACTCCTAAAGCAAAGAAAACACACAAGAGGATTTTTTAAAAAAAATAATGGCACTAATGACAGATCAGCAAATGATTATCTTGCTGTGTGATGCAGTAAATAAAAGGCTGCCCTATAAAGCAAGCTTCCATCTCAGAAGACTTCTTACAGTTCTACCCATAGGTCTGAGCTACTGCAGATTTAATTTCACAAGGAGTGAATTCAGATTATTTCATAACCCTTAAAGATGGCCCCAGCCTATTTTTAATGTGCTTCTGGTATTTGTGAAAACAATACAATTACTAAAGCTGTTGCTAAAACCCACAGCAACCGAGTACCACTTGCCTAAAATGGTCTCTGGGACCATTGTGATGGAAAAGCTACTGACACTGCAGACTGTCCAGGAAAGCTATTGGAAAATCTATATGGTGATAAGTCACAACATGAATTCTTTAGAGTCTCTCTTCTAAGGGTGCTACATACATACAGCATAGTAAAAGGCAATTCCTGGCTCTTGAGTACTGACATCTATGGTGTATGCAAGTTTGAACAAGTTGAAATAGCAGTTCTGGTTTACTTCTCACATTAATTGTGATATAACAGCCAAGTACACTGTATCAACCACACGGTCACAGTGGAAGGAAAGCAGGTTTTCTAACCCTCCAGAATTATTTGCCTTACTTACTTTGGGGAAACCCAAATGCTCCTAGTTCTCCAATAATAAACACTTGGAGTTTCATTTTAATCATTATTGCTGCCATGGTGTGTAACTCTGCCGTTAAAAGCATCCAAGAAGCCGTGGCACTCTGCTTCCCCTCTCCCCAATAAATGTCCCTGTAGCTATTTTGGTTTTGGTGGAGAAAAGTCTAGTTGAAAGGCAGAAAAAAACCTCTGGCCCTTGCTACAGAACACGTACTCCAGCTCCACAGGGTCTTTGCTACTGAGACTCCACAGGACCCTGCTAAAACTGTCTGTCTAGTTACAACTCTGCACAGTCTCACTCTGGCTAGGCCTTTGGATCAAACCCTTCTCATGTGAACACAGAGAGCGTCTGTGAAACTGTGGAGCAGATGTCTCCACAGAGACTCACAGATGCTGTCAGGACGGAACTTCAGGCTCAAACATTTGATGCATTTTAAAGAGGGATTCAGAATCAGACTCAAGCAGACAGATTGATCGTCTAACACTTCAAAGGCTTGAGCAGAATTGTTGTTATATTTTTCCTTTGTGCTTCCCCCCACCCACTGGCACTAATGGAGGTGACTTGTGTTTAACTTGACATGTTGTGTGGGGTGTACAGGAGGGGACTTCCACCTTCCAATTAAAGGAGTCAGGCAAGAATCATTAGCTGAAGCAAGAGAACAGAATGTGGGGCTGAAGGATTTTAACACACCAGCAGGCAATGAGCACTTATTGCAAACGCTGCTTTGCCACACCTGGTTCTGGTTCCAACCATAAATGTGCAGCCTAAGCTGGGCTTCAGAAAGGTTTCCTTCATTTCAGTGTAGGTAGTTTGAGAAAATCCCAACGTTTTGAAATGTTTTTCCTAACTCCCTGTCTTCAAGGACTAAAGCATGCTATGACACAGGACTACTTATTTCTTCAAGGAATTCACAGAAACTATTATGTATTTTCTCCATACATTAATGTATGTGGTGGTTTGGTTTGCTTATATGGGATCTAGGGGACTTCTGGAGGGCAGAGAAAGGCATTTACAAGTCAGGCATTTGAAAAATAGTACATACAAAATTGTTTGTGACTAAAAGGAAAGTGAAATGAGGAAGAAAGGGTGAATGGATTTCTGCTCTTAATCTAGGCACCTTGGTAAGATCTCTGCTTAGAATAATTTGCAAAGTTGAAGCCATGAAAAAAATAAGAAAGGAGGGCAGACTCAAGTCCAGAACAGACAATAGGGGGGCAGGAATGATACAGAACTACATACATAAACATGCTACTGGAGATATGGAAATAATTCTGGAGGAAAGGGGTTTGCCTTCCTTCAGCAGCTGCCATTTTGACATGTTTTACTATCTTAGAGACGACTCCTCGTCATCCCTCTTGTCCTGGGCTGAAGAGAAAGACTCGTTTGGCAGTTAGTTCAAAGGGGACCTTTCATCAGTTGGGTTGAGCTGTGAGTTAGTGATGGGCATATCTCGAAAATATCCGTCCCTCTCCTGTCACCAGCTATGGGAAAACAAAAGAATAGAGGAAATACAGCTGTAAGTGTGGAGAAATACCAGTGAGACTATTAACAGAGGCTTCAAACAACTCAGGGGATTAAATGAGCTACATAGGAAAAAAGATCTGCTGATGGGAAAAGGGAAAAAAACTGCCTAAGACAAAAGTCCAAATGTCTATTTTTCTCTACCATGTGTTCTTCATATCAGTCCATTAAATACATGAGAAAATATAAAACAAACTTTTCCACAAAATAAGGAGAAATGGAAATAAATGCTACAAGGCAGAAAAGGTTGCAATTTCTACTGGTATCAACTTAATGAGGAAGCAACACGGGATTGTTAAAGAAAGATGCCAATGCTCAATCCAAAGTTTACAGCAGGAACGTGTGTAGCACAGATAGAGGGCCAGTTACTGCCTAGGAGAAAGTTTGGGGGTCTTGTCAGGCAGAGGCTGGGGAGGTCACTTTCAGTGATGTCCCCGCTATGTCCATTACTACGTGAGGTCAAAGAGCTCGAGGGAACAAAGCACCAAATAACCCCAGCTCTCTCTCATGTGTGCCAGTAACGGGGCCAGATCAGTCATGAAGAGAAAAGAGGCACTTAGGCACAAAGGAAGAGCCTCTACTATCACCTGCAACAAAGGCGCTGAAGGAATTACATGTCTGAATATTTTCATTCAGCCGACTAGGAATTAGAGATGGCTCAAGGGGACCTAATTTCAACTGCAACCTTTCCTTCCCCTCAGCAATCCTGTTTCCCGGGTATATGTTAGTGCATAAAAGGCCTGCTGGGAGACTGGAAGGGTAGGGGGTTCTTGTCTGTCCGCTGACACAAGTGTCTTGGGAATAGCTGTCATCCTGTTATTAAATATTTAAATATTTCAAGAGCAAGCTAGATTCATCAACCTTTGGAAAGAGTAATCAAGAGAATGAAAGGTAGACAAAAATAAAAGGAAGAGGTTGGTTATTCTGGGGAAAGAAGATGGGATCACCAGAGGAGAAAATATGCAAAGAGGGAGAAAACTGGCAGATAAAATTGATGAGAAAAGGAAGAATAATGAGAAACAAGAAAGGGAAAGTACTGAAACAATACAAAAGAAACAACAGGGAAAGTAGAATTGGAAAACAAGCTAAGGCAATACCTGGAAACCCTGTATCTGTACCAGTGAGAAAAAGCAAGCAAGCAAGCAAGCGAACACAAAGCAAAGAAGCAATACATAAATTCTGGATAAAGTGGTCAAGAAAAGCCAAAAAGCAGCAAGAGACAGATAGTGTACATAGAGAAAAGAGGGAGGATGAATATTATCAAGGGTGAGAAGGATTCCAGTGATGAGAAATAAAGGCATATTTCATTATTCTTAACAGGAAATAAATATATTTCATTCATTATACTGTTTTCCTGCTTGATTGCCAAAATACTGTTTTTTCCAGAACCAAACAGAATACACAGTGTCTTAGCTCAAACATAGTTTATGAGTGTCAAGATGACATTCAGGGGTTCTCCCATCCCTATTAAATGTACACCTCACAGCTGTAGCAAAGGAAGATACCCTGTCACAGAGAGCTGGTAAGATGTATTCCATCCCAAACCTGCCAAACAGGACTTTGAGACAGAAAAGGGAACAGAAGAGGAACATAAGTGAAGTGGTGGTGGCAGGGCAGCAGCACCACTTCCTATAGACACTCTTTTCAAGAGTTTCCCTTGGTGCTCTTGGGAGAGCAGCCCTGGAATGATGGTGAGCGCAGGGTGATGGGATACAATGACAGGCTGTAATAGTTGGAGAGCCTTGGTCTAAACAGCTTAGGCTAGTCAGTGAGCCAAGGAGGCCAGTTCAATTTTAACAGCATTTAGACAGTGTTTACAGCTGAGCATCTCAAAGCTCCTTACAACCAGAATTTAAATATCACAGTAATCATTTTACAGTGAGGGAACTATAACCACCAGGGTACCGTAACTCATCCAAGGTAACAAAGCAGGTAGTAGGCTAGGAACTGCTCCAAACTCCCCGCCAGGTGCCCTTTCCATTTCACCCATGGACTTGTCAGATTCTCCTCCTAATATCAGCCTCAAAAGCTGCAAACATTACAGGCTGGAAGTCAAGCAAGCAAAAGTCAGTTCAGATGGGAAGGCAGCTGTGCAGTCAAAACAAGTGTAACCCATAATGATGTGGGAGAATTCTACCAGAAATAGGCCAACACAGTAAAAATACAACAAAAGAGATAGAGGGGGAAAGAGAAAGATGTCAAGGATTGTTCAAGAGAGAATTAAAAGGCGTTTATTCCATCCTGGCAAGGATAATCTAAACACTGTTGTGGTTAAATGTTTGCCTACTACAGATCATGTTACAGCAGATTTTTCTATTCAAAGGGTTTGTTAATGGCTTTGCTATTCCTTGCATGGATCTTGAAAAAAGCACATGCTTTGAATGCGATATCTTTGCTTTTGATGCCAGAGGTTGTGAAAGGAAAGTTGGGAAAGAACTGGTACACAGAAGGAAAGCAGTCAGCCCATTTAGGAATACTCCATTAACTCATAGGAGAAGATTCCCCCAGGACACAGTCCCAAAGAAGACCCCTGGCGAGTTTAGGCTTGTATATCATTTGTCCTATCCAGAGGGCGAGAGAGTTAATGATTATATAGACACCTTGCTGTGTGCAGTATCGTTTGTGCCTCTCGATCAAGTGATGCGGATTACAAGGAATAGCAGTCTGAGGGTTCAGTCAGATGGGAAGGAGAGAGAGAGACACACACACACACAAAAACCCATACCCCCCCTCCCCATCACACACAGAGTTGCTCACATGTATGAGAACACCATGAGAGATTTCACTTGCCACTTAAAGGTTTCAGACTGGAGGGCAACATTTACATAGATAAAGGTACGTGTAAGGGTTCTGTAGCTTTGCACTGGTTATTGGAGGTGCTTGGTACAAGATGTGTAGGCAAAAATCTGGATTAAAAAGAGGGACAAAAAATTCCTCCTACCTAATTAACATAGCTTTTTGTCTAAAGAAGCACCAAACATCATGGCATTTCAGGAGTTATTGATGGCATTTGGGGAGGTTACTGGGGATTTCATGGTCCCTACAGCAGATGATAAAAGGGGAGGGGGAGGGAGAGCAGAGGGTCCAGGAAAACTTATTAAATTTTGGGCATCAAACTGGATTCAAGGAGAAGAGAATCACACCCCACAAGGGACAGGGACAAAAATCCTATGAGATTACTGGCTCAGCTGTGGCAAGCTAATAAGGTTATTCTGAAGCAGATGCAGTCGTTAATACAGTGGTGGCATGGGGATCTCCCGAGAGGGGTCAGAGCCATGATAACTCATGGTAGAGTAATGCACAATATATTTGTGGCCAGATCTTGTGATGGTAACTAAATGAACCTGTGTCAGTACTCTGTTGTTTAACCCACTTTGCTCTTAATCCCATTTCAGTGGTGAGGGATTTCTTCATGCCACCTTGTTTCTTGAAGACAGCCCTGGAAACATTTTAGGCAAGTTATGGGGCCATTAAACAGGAGATTCAGGTGGACTAAAAGCCACTTTTGGGGAAACTGCTACATAACAGCTCATGTTAATTCCACATTTATAAAAATATGGCAATTTCTGTTATTTATGGGTGCAGAGTAGAGAGCTATAGGCAGTTCTTTGTGTGCTGTGGAATGGTCAGAGCAATGGAAGAAAGAGGTGGGTTTGACATGAAATGTTGCATTGCTCAAGCTTTTCACAGTATTTGTGGTACCAGCAAAGTAATTTGTGAAAAATGGCTAAAGACTGTTGGATTCTATCACAAAATCTACAAGCACCAAGCTTATTGGGGACCTGTGATAATGCTGCTCAGGGCCTGCACTCTGTTATGCTTAGTGCCTGATGCATTCTTTATGGCCAGATACCGTGTAAAGGGAACAACTATTCACTTGCTAACTCTTGTTTCTGTCTAGTTGCAGTGGAAGTCAGTGCCAGCCACCACATGATTACTGATGGCTTGTGTTTTACCAGTACTTCAATACCAAGTTCTCTCTACTGTAGAGCTTACTTTCCAAATTCGATGGACAAATAAAGATTTCACTGAAGACCATGTTGAGAACAATGGGGAGATCAAAGCTAGAAAAGGGAGAGGAATTAGTAGGAAAGAGACCCACTTGAAATATAAAATTATTTTGAAAGACAGCGGGTGGCACTGGGAAGGTGCGTGTTGAGGAGAGAGACAGCAAAGGACAGGGTAAGGGAAGCCTACACAGGGGCAAAATTGGAACTGAGGGCATCCTTTGGGAAGAGAGAACCTGCAGTCCTAAAATGGAAAGAAAGTTTAGTAGACTAGACACATCCTCAATGAAGTACTCTTTAGAAAGATTGGCAAAACCAGGAGAACTGACAGTGAAGCCACCTGTGACATTTAAACTGCCCTGTAGAAAAGCCACCAGAGACTATAATCTAAGGAGAATAGTATGGTTGGATACTTCTGCTCCTCTTCCTTAAAAATTGGACACTGAAAAAAAATACACTGCACAGATGTAGGTAGGTAATACAGTATATCATCAGCGTAACAGCTAGTTGCAAAAAGCTCAACATCCCAGGGCAAGCCTGGGAGTGAGGAAAGATACAAAAACTATTAATACAGAAGACAGCAAAAGCCCTTCACTACTCTGGAAAATAAGATGATCCAGGAAGCAGAAAACAGAATCAGGAAACCCAAATTTGAGACTCTAAACTGGCCTGGATGATTCACTATGTGATTTGCTTAGATCATTTTGGGCTTGTCACCACAGGGAAACTACCAGCCAAGTATCCCAGGCTGCAACTTCCCAATACACCAACCCCGTTTGGATGCTCTTAGCAGGCAGTTGGTGCCCATTAACTCTCTACATTGCCAGCCATCCCTGTGCCCTACGAGCATGCACAGGGAAAGACAGGGTAAAATCATACTTAGCACCCTGCAAATTTACACCCTCCAATCTTTTGCAGCAACTTCCCTATGTGGAAAAGCCTTTCTTCTTCCTGTTCTTGCAGCCCCCTTTTGTTAAATAAAAGTCCTCGGGGTCCTGTTGTGAGATTTAATTCATTTTTTTGCAACATGCTGAGATTCCAGGTGAGAAGTGCAGCAGCCAGTAATGCTGTTTACACCTCCAACTATGCCAAAGAGCAGGAAAGGCCAAATACCAGTATGGACGTTGATGTAATTCTTCACATGTAACCCATGCAAAGCAATACCATACTTTGTGTACATGAGTGTGCAGTGTACACGGGTGGAATCAAAAATCAGCTGCTATAAACTCCCTCTTTGGACACCATGGTGATTGTTACTGCATAATGGCAGATGATGCACATCAGAAGGATTTATCCAGATAAGGCAAAAATCTGCAGAGGTTTTAATCAGTACCAAGATAGATCTTGTTTATATCAAGAACCTCTTTAATGCAGCATTGCTGGTTTGGTCCGACATCATCTCCTGCAGTGTGTGGAGGCAGGCCAGGAGTATGAAGGCTACAGAGCAGAGCAGGAAGAAAGTCAACTGTGAAATTGGTAATTTTATGAGTTTCACGGGGGGTTTTGTTGTTAGACACAATGCATTTGGAACAGAGTGCCCGGGGTAATACCATCCACATAGTGTCCATTTGTCAGCTATAGGTAACAATATCTTTAACCTAGAGTTCTGGAGATAAGTACAAAGGGAATCTGAAAGTAGGCTAAGGGTGGAGATATGCCCATCACCAAAGGGTCATGAACTATTACTGACACATCTCTGAGTCTGAGAAACCCATCATAAACTGAGGCATGGTTTGTCCTTGAAGAGGGATGGGAAATGTTATCTCATTTTTCAGCAGCCCAGCAGAGTCCTTTTCTCCCCAAAAGATGGGCAGGGAGGAGACCCTCACTAGTGTACCCAACAGTGCATATTTTCTATAGGGTTGTGTCAAGATTGAGCAGGAGGGTAGGAATGCAAAATCATGTGGGGCTGAACAGCATATAACATTTGCTCCCTTTTTCTCACAGAAAAATACCTGGCCCTGTTTCCCAGTTGTATTCATCTATTTCTTCAAAAGGTTATCAGCTTTATGCTTCTTGTAACAATTCCTTTGTATCTGAAACTTCAATAGTTAATATCAAGCACATGGGTTAAATGAGCAAATGCATTTTCAGCTTTAATTCCACCTGCCGTGTGCTTATTTGGTTTCAGATGCTCAGGTCAGACTTAAGGGGAAAAAAAAGAGAGCAAGAAAGGGAAAAATGAAAAGGGAGAAAACTGCTTGGGTAGAGGATGTTAAGAAGGGCATCAGCCACAGCCTAAAGGGTTAAGCAGAAAGTAAAAGAAGGATGGGAGTGAGCATATCCATCGCTTTGTGTGAAAGACACAGTCTTTCCACCTCACAAACCTCTGTAGGATTCTGGGTCTGGATGGCAAGCTGTGGCTCCATGCGGGTTATGATTTACATTGAGTTTGGTTGCATATTTACTTGGTAGCACACAACAAAGACTGGGGAGGGAGGGGGAGTGAAGGGAGATCAGCACTGATCTGTCTGTAGTATCATATCAGCCTAATTCAGAAACGAGCTGGGGTGGGTTAGGTTCATCTCCTTTGTTCCAGGACACGCCCCAAGAGGCTTTCTTCTCATCTGGGAGAAAACATACCTGTTGTGCTTCGCTTCTCCTCATAAAAGGGAAACATTCAGGTCAAGGTGTGCTTACAAAGGGAGTGGGGAGCTGGAAATGCTGTCAGGCATGTAAGTCTGAAAACCTGGGTCTCTCCCTCTCTCCCACTCTCACACTTGCGGACAACCAAATGCTACTCCTGGCTTAAAACTCTCTGGTCACAGATCAGGTCAGATTGAGTGTTAAAAGATTAGTTAAAACATCTCTAACCCCCACACTGTCTGCTTTAAATTAATGTGATTAAATTATGTACAGCGCTTAACGTTGTACATAAAGATGTGGTGGATCTCTTCTTGTTCTGGTGCTACTGTGGGAATTTGTTAATTCAGCTTTCCAAGGGCTATTGTGAGGATAGTCACAATATATACACATGTTAAAGAGAATATATATTTTCCTGTATTTTGCACAAAATCCTTGCACTGCATTAAAATATGTAAGCAAATTCTAGTGTTAAGATATTTCCACATTATGATTTATTCCATTATCATTTTTTCCATCTCAGAATGCAATTAATATGGTTGTGTGTTAAATGATTCAGTGAAAGTAAATCTTTTATATTCAGGTAAGCAATTCAGCCTTGTAAGGTTTTATGGGAATTAGATTTTTTGAAGTCTGTGTTGAGCATGCCCATAACTCTGACAGAGCCCTGCAGGCTCTTGTCTTCACCTTCAAATCATAAGACAGAGAAATCAAGCTCCCTCTGTGCTCTCAATTATACCAAAAAACACGGAGCAGAAGTCTTCAGTAATTCAATCCCTGTGGAAGCTTCTTCATACTGTTTGCACTGTTGGAACTGCTGACAGCAGCAATCCCACAATCCCTCCTGGTAGGCTGTCAAAGTTCCTCGTGCCGTGTGAGCGGCACTGCTCTGTCCCACCGCTCCTCCTCCAGAGACCTTTAAGCACATGCATGACTTTTGATGCTTGCTCGATACAGTGGCCAAGAGGCCAAAAAACATCACAAGGAGAGTTCTCATACTCTTACAAGGTGCTTTGTACTCAAACTAATAGGATCTGTGGCTACATGTGGGCCAGGGCTGGTGTAATTTAATCACAAGTACAGCTGCATAAACACTGTACTAAGGAATGTCTGCCTGCAATTGGATTCTTTCTTTGAAAGTGCACTGTAGAAAATTCCTGAGTGCCATTTTCCATATGGTTAATGAGGAAATGTATCATGGCCAGCTTTTAAAAGTAATTT